>CP139508.1:204971480-205571480 GCA_021014915.2 Artemisia tridentata subsp. tridentata
ACAACTTGTCTCTTAAGATTTCTCATTTCTGCATATGTAAGAGGTTTATTCCTTTTATCCTTGGCTTTGAGTTCTGCAAGAGCCCTTCTCCTTTGCTTTGTGAATGCAACCATTTTGGCAGGAAAATCATCATCTGAGATATCAATGCCCAAAATATCCTTGGCCAGGTTAGGATTGGCAGCCACTTGAGAAGAAAGATGCATCCAATCTGCTTCAGAATAATGTAAAGAAGCAGCAGCCAACTCTTTTTGTCTTTCTGGAGGCAAAGTGGTCGTAAAAGGTCTATCAGTCCTTGCTAAATCTGCAGCAAGATCTGCAGCATGAAGCTGCTTAGCCATGGCTTCCCCCATCATGTAATCTTCATGGTTTTTAAGCAACCTTTCTTGCTCAGACCTTTCTTTATCAGAGACCAAACCCCCAAGTTCATCCAGCATTACAGGAGTAGGATCAGATACAGCAGGAATGGGAGTGTCACTTGCAGGGGCAATGGTAACATTACCAGTAGCAATGGAGGAGCTACCAGGTGGATCACTATGAGGCTTAGGATCAGCTTTATCAATTCCAGCATGAACATCAGCTGGATCAATGACAGCAGGAATAGATTGACCGTTAGGGGGAACGATAGTACTACCAGAAGCAATGATAGAACTATCAGCAGCAACACCAGTGGAAAGATGACCAACAGAAAGGTCTTGAGTACCAGAAGAAGTAGCAGCATCAACATGAACAGAAGAATCAGCAGTAAGAGCTGCACTCCAAGATACATCATCCACATCATACTTCTTCACTAGTCTCCTTTTGTACCTGCTCCTTGTACTAATGACTGGAGACTTGGTGGAAAGTTTCGAACTTGCTTTGGCCAACAATTTTAGAGGGTCCAAATTCAAAGCAGCCTCACCCTCTTCTGAGTCAGAAAGCACAGCTTTTCTTTTCTAGCTCTTTAACTGATCTTCCAAAGTTGCAACTCTATCAACCAACTTATGGATTGTATCATGAAAATTCTCTTTTGTTTCCTTCAGTTCCTTTTCCAAAGCATTCACCTTGTCTCCAAGCTCCTTTTCGGTGTCATGTAACGCAGACTCCAAATCTGCAATTTTCTGCTTATACCTGTCAACTACAGTTGACACAGAGGTGAGAGCATCAAGATTATCAGCTGCACCAGCAGCAGTACCTGTGGTGTGATGAGCTTCGTTGGATCTGGGTGGAGACACATGAGAATCTCCACCAATATTGGTTTCAAACTCAAAAGGCTGCCTAGATGGACTAGGATATGATACCCTGGATGAGGAAGGAACATCAACAGAAGGCATAACTGAGGGTGTTGGTTGGTTAACATGAGGCCCTACTGGTGTGGTCTGGACTATAGGCTCAACTGGGTCAATAGGTTCAGGTGAGGGCGCCCTGGGAGATGGTGGTAACTGGGCTTCAGAAGCATTGGATGCACTTGCACCAGCAGCATCTGATGCCCCAGTACCAGCAGGAATGGGTGGATTAGCATCAGCAGCATTGACTACTACATCACCAGCTGCATCAACTGCACCACCAGCTGCATTAGCTGCTCCAGCAGGTTCAGCCCCACCAGGCAACATAGCTGGTAAAAGAGGCATATGGTCTCCCACAAATCTAGTCTTCATAGTTGCAAACAAAGTTGTGAAAGTCGCGCCTAAGGCGCGCCTAGGCGCTAAGGCGCACGAGGCTCTAGCCTTGGGGCTTATTTTGGATCGAGGCTCACGACATGCATGAATCCCAAAAAAAAGCGCGCGCCTTGGGGCTTTTGCGCCTTTGAGCCTTGGTGCGCTTTTTGCGCCTCGGTGCGCCTCGGAGATGTAACAGGTTTTTGGGCTTTTTTTCTAAATATTAAGATAAGATACATGAGCCTTATAAGTTATATACATGGGCCTTTTAAGTCATAGGGTGAGTATTTGTATGATTTGTAAATTTGAACTGATTTTATGTTTATTTTATTGATTGAAATTTTCTTTAATAAATTACTTTGTTTCATTAAGTATTTTTTCTTTATTACATATTATCATGAAAATGTGGCATTATGACTTAGGTAAAAATACGTTGCTTGCTTGATATTTTGAATTAAATTGTGAGCTTTGTTAAATGTAAGTCTGCAAGTGTAGGAAACAAGCATATTTAGTCTGATATGAATTTTAATCTCTATATAGGTCATCGAGCCAAAGAGTTGATCCGTTTGAGAGGTGACAACTGGTCCATTTTAATCTTTATAACGACAATATGTGTCATGTATTAAGTATTTTAATGTTATTTTGTATTATTTAAGCTACATAAATGGTCATATATGTTATAAAAAACTTAATTTATTTAGTGCGCCTCGTATTCATGAATCCCGCGCCTTGGAGTGCGCCTTGCCTCGAGGCTCTTTGACCCCCTTTGCGCCTTAGTGTGCCTCGAGCCTTTCAAAACACTGTTGCAAACAATTTAGCAGTCAACTTAGGCATGATCCTAGGTAAGGGGTCAGTGGTCTGAACACCTACAATGATTTGTAAGAATCTAGGGTACATGAGGAATTTGGTTTTAACATTATCTATATTCCTTATCATTCCCTCAAATATGTATTTAGACCAATTGAATACCCTCCCATCAGACAAACAAATAAGGGCAGAGGCAATTGGACTAGCAAATTGATCCCACCCACCAGACTTTTTACTAAGGCATTGCAACAAAGTGTGAATAAGAAACCTCCATTGAGGTGAAACCTTATTCTTGAGAAATGTAAAGTTACCAGCAATTGGATACCCTATTGCTTCCATCCCATCTAAAATCTGCTGCTCAGATAAGTCATACAGCCCATTCTCATCATTTAGCTGAAGATGAACTCGAATAGACTCCTCAGTAATAATGTGTTCTTGCCCATCAATCGTTGCAACTATCTCCTGAGGTCTTCCCACAATCGTTCGAACAACAGCAGTATCCCAAAATTGGCGCACCAGTGAGTCATATACCACTATTGGGCAATGAGTAATAGCAAACCTAAGAGAGGAACCTCTTAAGAAGGAAAGAATCTCATCATATCCTTCACTTCGATCATAAGATTCAAGAAATCCAACTTTGTTGTGATCTTCTTTGTATTCAAGGGTTGCCATAGTGTTGAATCAGGGATTGAGATGTGCAAATAAGAAGGAATGAGATGTGCAATTGATTTGAGAGACTGAGGTTATTTTGGGAAAGGAATTTATATTTAGTTCGTGAATACGGTTTCCAAATTTAGCAGCTTTAAATTGTAAATTTCTCGTGTAAACTTTGACCAATTTGAATTTAATTTATTCCCAAAATTAATCCCCCAAATTCTTAAACGTCCGCAGCAATGAAGTCAACCAGAGTACCTTTGACTAAAAAACACTACCAGCAGCAACGTTAAGTCAACCGGCAGCAATGAGATGGTCAATCGGCAGCAATGAATGATGTGTGACTAACGTCAAATCCCCAATTAACTCTAAACCAACCCAACATTTAATTCCATTAACCTCCCCTTAAGGCTATATAATCCCTTGAAAAATCAATCACAAAGAGTTGCTTGCAAATGAAGTAGATTTGACAATGGGTTAACACAACCAAGAGTATCTGACAATAATCACAATCAATAGTTGTATTTAGTATCTAATGAACTTGAAGCTGCACTATCTTCAAAAGTCAACATTAGGCGCACAAAGTTACTTGTGAGATATAATTGTC
This sequence comes from Artemisia tridentata subsp. tridentata, assembly GCA_021014915.2. NCBI lineage: Eukaryota > Viridiplantae > Streptophyta > Magnoliopsida > Asterales > Asteraceae > Artemisia > Artemisia tridentata. The sequence continues at coordinate 204,975,183 of CP139508.1, forward strand.
GTTCAAACAGTTGTAAGGTTACATATTTTATTTGTCCCCGTTTATTTGTAGGAGTCGAATACACGTTTAGATCTCAAGCCGAATACACCTGAGTACGAGTCTTCATGGTGGATACAGAGCCAAGAATTCTTCCAAAACTACGTTCCCAGGGCTGCAGCCACATCCAATTACACCCTCTTCGATGCTTATCTTAACAGGTTGTCAAAGGCACGCAAACGGGTCACTGAGTCGTTGAAAGTAAATTCCACTCAATGTAGGGCTGGTAATAGTTCAACAACCAAGAGGCTTAAGGACCGTGTCGTTGCTGAGCTTAATGGCCAAGTATTGAAACTTGAGATTATTATTGAGGTTGCGTTTTATTCATGTTACTATGTCAATAGTATGCACTCTGTATATACGGGTTTATAATACATGTTATAATATTACAGGTTCTTGCTCGTGCGAGACCTGGCGGACTGCAGGTACATTTCAAAAAAAATATGAGTACCTACTTTGACATCCACCCTGTACTTTTTTACAAAAAAATAAATGATTTGACAGGAGAAACTGGATATTGAGTCACATTTTCCTAACACGAGTTCTGAATTTTGCCATTCACTTAACAAATTTTACTGAAATTGATTGCCTTGCCTGATTCTGACGAAGAACTTGCTCAGGTAGAATACGTTATTCCAAGTTATCCGTATACCCAATTTATAGCGTAATATTATTTGTGCGGCATATGTAATCCACAATATCCTGTTTCAGGAGTATCTTATTCAAGAGGAATTGAGATTGGCGTTGGCAGAGGAAGAGAGGTTGCAGTTAGAAGAAGAGAAGATGATGGCAGAAGATAATATGAAAAGACAGGAAGAGGCTAAGAGGTTGCGCTTGGAAGAAGAAAACATGTTGAAGATGGAGGAGGAGAAGAAGAAACGCAGGATATCGTTTCTGAATTCGAAACACCATCAAAGATATTTGGCTCGGTTACCACCGAGCAACAGGCGAAATTATTTGGAACCTGATTCGGAATCAGAAAATGCGGAAAAGGTTATAGTTAGAATTAAAAAACACGCCTCTGACGTTAATAACCCACATATCGCTGAATTGCTGACAAGAGTTCAACCTTGGGTTGAGGTATTGCCATGAACTAAAGTTGGTTTACATTTTCTTTTGTTACCTCTTTTACATTATATCTTATAAATTTGTCCACGTTTGTAGGATCTATCTCGATGGTTCCATACTGTGGAAAATGACTGGCTCACCGATGATATTGAAGTATTTCTTGGTCAACCGGGGTACACTCACCAGTGTAAATTTCCATGGTCCGAAGACTACACCGTTGATCGAAATTTCTGGTTACGCTTAGTTTGCTTAGACCCTGGTAGAAAAGGTTGGCTAACTGAGCAGGTGAGCGTACATGCATACTCTACTTCATAAATAAGGTTGCCTCTCACCCTTTCTTAAAACACTTATTTGCAGCACATAGACTTGTGGGTGACTACATGTGGCATGTAAGACCTAATAATGCAAACTGGGCGATGGTTAGATGTTACTTTTTTCATCTTCTTCTTCAAAATGGCACACCATCTTTTTACGCAGATGGCCAGAGGTATCCCTGTCCATGGAGCTATGTGGATCAGGTACTACGTTTATGTGTGGGCGGTTAAAGTTACATGATGACTCAAGTTGTTGTATATGACCATTTTTTACTAAAAGTCTGGTCTTTTGGCCGTTTAAAGATAGTATACGTAATTATTGATATGTCGCCTACTATAAGGATTCATCAGAAACCCTGTATATTGTAGGTTTTTATTCCGATCAACTAAACGGACAAACACTGGTGTCTTGCCCATTTTCATATACGATCAGGAGTGGTGACATTCTATGATAGCGGCGACACATATGACTATGACACCCATGACTGGTATATCCGCGTTAGGAAGTGCTTACAGGTCCGTGTTGCTAAAATTTTTATTAATACCATATTTTTGTGCTTGTGGTTGTGATTCTTGTCCCCCTCTAACATCAGCATCATCCAATGTTTGGGGGTTGATGAGTTGGTATACTTCAGTTGTAGTATTGCATGTGCCAGACTGTTAGCATCATCCAATATGTCAGCGGTAGAATCAAGTTGATTCTCAGCAGCAGAATCAACATGATTCTCAGCAGTAGAATCAGTCTTAGCAACTTTTGCAACATCTTCAACAGCAGAACCATCTTGAGCATGCGCAGCACGTAAAGTTTTAAGTATTTCTACTAGCTGCTCCCTTGTTCACCTTTTCAGGCACAACCTCATTACCTCTCCATATCCAACTCATATGCGTTGCCTCCACTATCCATATACAAGTCAACGTCAGCACTCTCCACATTAAACCATCCTGACCCAAACATTATTCAATTTTTGCTGACCCTCCAAATTCTTTACCCATTAACTTAAATCATTTAACTGTACGTTGTTTCTATATTCAATTAGCGAATATTAATATTTTTGAATACCATATCTAGGTCACATACAAGTATCTCAAAGTAAAAACAACATATGTCTATTGGGGAAATGTTTCAACCTTGTTGACGAATTTTAAAATACAATTAGCGACTAGTATAATTTTTTTGAATACCATACGTAGGTCACATACAACTACCTCAAAGTAAAATTCCATGTGTCTAGTTGGGCTATGTTTCAACCCAATTGCCCAATTTTTAAAAAAAGTTCCAAAGTAGTACTTGTAGTGGAAGGGAGCCGTATATGAACTTCATTGTCCACAATCATTTCATTTATCTTATCCGCATTATTAATATTTGGTTTAATTTACTTTTATCTAATCTCCGTTTATAACATTTGGCTTATTTTCGCTAAATTTGACAACAAGTTGCCCAAGTTGAATTGGGTTGCGTTGTAAATTAGTGGACATGAAGGCATCAGTTTATGACAGTCTCTGGCCACAATCATTACATTTCTCTAATCCGCCCTAATAATATTTGGCTTACTTTTCATTTGTCTAATCCGCATTAATAACATTTGGCTTATTCTGCCCAGCTTTGATGAAAAGTTGCCCAATTTGAAAATTTGGTTGCGTTGAAAATTAGTGTACAGTAAGGGGGCAGTTTATGACGCTCTCTGGCCACAATCATGACATTTCTCTTATCCGCCCTAATTATATTTGGCTTACTTTTCATTTGTCTAATCCACATTAATAACATTTGGCTTATTTTGCCCATCTTTGATAAAAGTTGCCCAATTTGAATTATCGTTGCGTTGAAAATTAGTGGACAGGAAGGGACCACTGTATGACACTGTCCACAGTCATTTCATAGCAGCAGAATTCCGGTTTAACAATATCGGGCTTATATATTAAACAATATATTGACATGACCCAACTATTCACCAACTGACAAACCTAATTTATTACCGTTGACTAAATTCAAATGTAAGGGTCACCCCACTTTTAAATATTAAACGATCCATATAATAGTGCAATTTCATACCATATTTAGAACCCTACTCACCTTTACACACAAGCTTTCACTTCAAATATCTATGGATCAACAAAACCTTTTGAAGGATCTGCTGACCAGTTTGGTTAAAACTAATATTGAGCATGACTTTAAGCTCATAAACTTACTTCAGCTGGAGGTGGTAGAGCTCACACGCCGTTGCAAGGAAAGGGGTGACCAGATCAAACAGCTCCAAACTGTTGTTGGGTCCAGTCTCGCAACTAAGTGTTTAGATTTGCTACTTCAAATTCAAGATGAGGACCTTGAGAAAGTAGGACACTGATGAGACTCATCAGTGAAACTCAAATCAAAGTTCTCAATACAATCTCATTTCTAGCAAAGATGCGCAATAACTGTTGAACCTCCATCCCTGGCCTGCTATGTGCTTGCTCTTTATTCCTGTCATGCTATAGTCTCTTGTGCTTTGTGTTTTGTGTTTTGTGTTTCGTGTTTATCATCCGTGTACCTCCAGTGTTGGGTGTACTAGTTTTTCATCTTGTAATGAAATTAAACAAGTTTATGTAACAATCAGTTTGTTAACTAATCAAATGTTACAACACTGCATATGAAGTAAGGAACACTAAACCTTAAATAGCTTAACAAATAATCTGAACTAACTATCACCAAAAAAATAAACAATTAAACTGTTTATGGACAAACCTTGCTGGTAAATGGATCACATTTAATAACATTACTTACAAAGTGTACCTTAAGATCTCCCGTCTATGTATACTTACATTTTATCCTATTATACAGGCTCGACTTCCACGGGTTCTAGAACGTGCCAAAGTTTTCGATAAGAATGGAATGCGTCCGAGCGAATATAACATCACATTTAGGCTTGAGGAGAAAGTTCCAAAGCAAGGGGTATCTTTGGTGATTCTGGTGTGTGGGTGTGTATATTTCTATATCGTTTGTCACATGGTCTATCGTTGGATGTTGATGACCCCGTTGACGTTGCGTTAGCTCATCGTGAAAAGATGGTTCGGTTTTATTACAAGCATAGATATTACCCTATGTTCAATTAGTTTGTTTATTTTTGTTCATCTTATGTGTCCTTGTTGTATTCTCAACCTTTAGTTATCAATATAATTTACTCCCCAAAAAAATAGTGCTATTCTTCACACTTATTTTGCCACGGTATGGTCAACCGTGGACTTATTTTTTTATGTGGATAATAATTTCGCTACATTTATAAGTGTCACAAATATTTAAAAAATAAACCACATATATAAGTGTGTAAAATTATAATAAAGCTACACTAATATGTGTAGCAAATGTTTCCTCACTTTTTATTATAAACATTATTTGCATTTTTTCCACACTTTTAGTTGTGGACATTCAAAAAATATTTCCACACTTTTAAACATATAAATTTGGATAATATCTCCACACTTATATGTGTAAAAAAATTTTGTGACACCCATTTGGCCATTTGGCCTTTAAAATGTGAGAAAGTGTGGACTCAATAATTTTACACCTTCTTAAACGTGGCCATTTGGCCTTTAAAATCTGGAGAATTCAACTAGTTTTTTGTAGTGAATTAGCTTGTGAAATTAGTTTACAACATTATATGACCGTAAACTTTGGCAAGTTAACCAACATGGGTACATATAATTTTGTGTTAATACAACGATACAAAAACACTAAAACAAAGTCTTCAATTTACTAATACATACAACCCTTAATACCTCTATAATATATTTTACTTTACATTATTACAAACTAATTCACTCTTTCTCACTTGTTCCTATTCAACCAAATGGATAGCATTTCTATATATATATATATATGTTCGACTAACTTACCACTTAATTAAGTCCCACTTACATTATTACTTGTTAAATCATCATGGACCCTCATCAAACTCCTCCAAAGAAAGTCCCTGCAAACCCCCATGCTGATTCGGCGGACATCAAACAAAGGTATGCATGTATGTCTTAACTGTGTAATGTAATCATATGCTTAGTTGCTAACTTTAATTTATTTTGAATAAATTTATGTTTCTTGTGTACAGGTCACACGTCATCACTACTACACATATAGTCTTTGAGATTCACTATGATGGTGTTTTCTTAGAATATTCAGGCTTAAAGTATGAATATGGCAAAACAATGACATTGAAGGTATGCAAGTCGAACAGGATGAAATTGGATCAGTTGCTTGACTTGTTAACCTTGCAACTAGATCAAGAAATTCGATTTTTGTATTTTTGTTGTCCAAGACATTCTCTAGCAGAAGGCTTGCATTTGATTGAAGCTGAATGTCATATGCGAAAGATGTATGACACGGCTGATTGTTATGGTTTGCTCCATTTGTATGTTGTCCATGCACCACAAAACCTAGCAGGTTTCTATTATAAAAATCTTACTTATGATTTTTATGATGAGGAAATTTTGTTAAAGTTTAAAAAACATACAGAAGCAATGCTAGTTGCTACATCTAAATCGGCTGCTGTTCTGGAGGCATGGGAGGAGGAAGAAGGTCGTTCACCTCCTCTAAGAACACCTCCTTCAGAACCGAGAATCAAAGGAACTAATTTTAAATGTACAAATCTTTTTAAAGACTTTTTGCATAGTGACTCTATCGTTGATGGGCTTTATTTTTTTGAAGAAGATTGCATGCCAGGTGTTGTTGGTCTCGATGTTCCTGCCATTGACGTTGGGTGGTCTCGCTCGCCGCCTTATGAGTGGCAAAATGCTGTACTCAGTTACAATGGTTCAAAACTGCCAAGTCTTTCTAATGATCACTGTTTTGAAGACGAGGTTGTGCTGGATGTGGGTGGGTCAGCAGTTCATGAAGAAGGTGGGACTAGTGTGCATCCTACGACCGGTCGACGTGTTTCCCGAAAAATAAATACTCAAGGAAGTTCAAGTTTGGATCACGAACTTCATATTTGCGGAGGCGAAAAAGGTTGATGTATCATAAAGCTCTATGCAAGCAGCGGAAGAGTGGAGGTATTGGAGAAACAATAAGTTGGTTCCTTAATGATAGAAAGTTGCAATCTAGGGTTGTTGTAATGAAAAGTTGAAAACAACAAGATTGTAATTAAATTAAATGCCATGCCATACCCTTTTTGGATACATCGTTATATTTTTTGTTGATCATATTTTCTTGCTACTTGTTTGACCACCCCATAAAACAGAAGAAATGCTAGGGCAACCGATTATTTTGGCGGGTGTTTTAGTACTACCAAACATACCCGCTTATAAACCTATAAAAAAAAGAAAAAAAAAAAAAAAAAAAAAAAAAAAAAATTAAAAAAAAAAAAAATGTCGTATCTAAGAAAGGATAATTGTAACCATTTTAATCCGATTAACCATGAAGCAGAACATGCGAATGCCTTATATGACGAATCAATCTATCTTTATTTATATAAAACACTAGATTTACAAGAGGAAACATATTACTCGTATTTACTAACAAAAGATACAACTTCATTTCATTCCATGGACTACATCTAATCCACGCCACTACATTATTTTCCTATTATCATCCCAAACCCAACACAAACAACTACAAAAGATCCTATCAAAATGAAAAACAATCGCTCATACAGCTTCAACTTTGCCTTTATATCATTCAACTCTTCTTCCATTATTGACTTGTCCAAAACAAGAGCATCAATCACCTGCCGGTAGTCCACAGTCTTGTTCAATCGTTTGGCGTTTTGTAAGAATCCATACAACAAATCTTTATAGTATTCACTTGGAAGATCACCATCTAAAAAGTCATACACTTCACAAACTGAGCATTTTACAAATCGTTTACCCGGATTTGTCCTTGTTGTTGAAGTCTTAACTGTGAGTCGAATAGCACACCTACAAAAGTATTCAATTTTACCATCAATTACTTGGGTTGTCGCTCTATTTCGCGAACTCATACTTTAGGGTTTCAAGATTTAAAACAATTGGGAAATAAGGGAAAGCAGTTGGGAGCGGGGGTGTTTATATAAAGGACTAAAATATTTGCACGTGTGAGGCCTTATTTTATTTTTGTATAAATCCATTTTTTTGACTAAAATAAGACTTATAAAAACTTTAGAGTTAATTTGAAAAAAGGGACCCTATACTCGAACGGGTTGAACACTTTTAGTACCCATTCTTGCGGCACATAACGGGTTTAGTCCACTGACCTATGACCATATTATAACCAAGTGTGAAACCTGGTTTCACTTGCAAAACCACAAGACACATCAAACACAAACATGAATCAAAAGATTGTGCACTTGATGTTTCAATGTAAGAAGATGAAAAGCATTTTCAACAAGAAGTATCATTTAATCACTTAACATTACAAACTAGTTGCATTCATATATGCATACTACATTCGTAAAAGTACCATCCATAGCTTAAGTCATGCATACTAAACCTCAAAAGCTACGACATCTTCTTCTTCCCTTTCCCTGTGGTGTCTGGCATGCTTCTTGTCCGTCTTCCTTGGATTCGTTCCCAAATGTGATTAGTGCAGAGCCCTAGAACATGTTCCCTTTTACCTTGAGTTGACATAGAATGAGTTTCAACATGAGGTTTGACTGACCTTGTCATCCTTTTTGGAGCTTTAGCAAGAGGTTGATCATCCTGTTTTTGTTCAGAGGAGGATTCTTCAGAGTTGGACTTTTTGTTCACTGAATTTGTATAATTGTAACGTAGGTTCCAACAGTAGGGTTGGGGAGACTTGAGCTCCTCGGATGATGTAGAATCTGACGAAATTTCAATGATGGGTGGATTGGAATTCATGCTTGATTTACTTGTGTGAGAGTTTGGGTGAATAATATAGGTTTCTTGAGTAGGTCATGTGTATGCTTAAGCGAATTTAAAGACCTTTTTATTGAAAATAGTCATTCAATGTTTGGTTGGTAAACTGTTTCATGTACCTAAAATTTTGTGCACATTGTGTTAAATGGGAGTGAATGGAAATTGGTCCTTGACTGTGCAATTTGACTTATTTATGGTTTAACCCATAACTGTGTAATTTAACTAACAGACAATAACTGTGTAATATGTGCAAAATGTGCAGACTTTTAGACCATAACTTTGTGAATATTTTGCGGAAGTTGGTTTAAACCATAATTCTGTTATTTGACTTTTAGAAGTCAAATTACAATGTACCAAATTTGGTAAAGGGACAATGTACATGCTGTAAACAGACAACGACTTTTACAACATAAAATACAGGGACCATTTTAGAAATTAAGTCAAAAGTTTATTATAAAATTGCACGTCTGAGGACCAAACGTGTAATTTGCACGGGAAACACTGTAACCCCACATATCCTTTTTGTTCCCAACAAACACAATATCCCCAAAAAGCAGATCAAACCCTAGGTCATTGTCACCACACGAATCCAAAATAATAAAATTGTTGTCCTTTTCATCTTTATATCACGTATTCTAGGTTTGTTGTACTTTCCCATAACTATATTATTCCTTTTTTTGTTCATATAAATATGATGTTACAGTGAATAAATAAGTTTTTTATTATTTGATTATTTTTTTTTTTTTTTTTTTTTTTTATTTTTTTGTGCAACGTACTTAGTTTGTTACTTATGGGTGCCAAAAAGCTACATAATTGCTTTTAGTTTGTAACTATAAACTATACTCATGTTTAATTAAGTTTCTGGATGAAAGTTGAGTTCAAAGTACACAAATATGTGGAATTTGCTCTCGATCCACTTCGTTATGTTGATGGGTGTGTTGGGAACGTTTGGTGTTTGACCTCTGACAGGGGTGTTTTTACTAGGGCACTTAATAGTATTATAAATGACATTGGTGGTGATAAATGGGCTTTGTTTTATTGTAAACCCAACATGTCACTTGCAAATGCTTTAACTTTGCTACACATTGATAATGATGTTCGTAGATTTTCCAGTCATGCTTTGAACAGTGGTTCCATGGACCTGTTTATTGCTCACAAGCAACAGCCGTTGTCAAAGTATTATTTTAACAACATGGTTTGGCAAGAGGAGGGCGCTGGCCAGTGTTGGTGTAGTTCAACTCCGTTCAAGTACAATGAAAATGGTTGGTTGGATGTCAATGAAAATGGTACATATATAGGAAGGAAGTGGAACTGGTTAAGAAAAAATGTTACACGAGGTTGGCATACAAATAGCGAAAGCAAATGGTTCAGATAAAGCTAAATCGAAGCTGTTTGAAGATGATCTGCTGGAAAGAAACATAGTTAAGGGTAGAAACAAACGAACTGAAACAATGAATCAATTTGAATGAAGCAACCATAGCATTTTCCAAGTAGTAAAAACATACAGTCAGGGCCTTCATTAACGGGCGATCCAATATGGTTGAAGTGCAATCTGATTGATTGCTGGTTGGTACGTTTATTTACTTGTATTTTCAATTTAATTTACCACAAACACACACAACCGCTAATTGTTTGCCTCCATCAAACTTTCATAACATAGTTTAATACTAATGTTTATTACACACCAAACGACCCACACTTGTTATTATTAGTTAAACAAAACATGGTACCAACTAGGAAGTGAGTGCATACATTTAAATATAGGGTGTGTCATTGGGGGTCTTTACTGTAAAAACTTGTCTGGAGTAGGGAAATCTGACAGCGAATTAATGTGTGGATTGGATGAGTTCGGCTACTCCTGTGCTTGACTTGAGTTGGGTGCCTCGGCCGCATTCATCACCCTGTGCATAAACTCTGAATTTGCCTCGGGTTGTGTTCCGTTACTTTGATTAGATGAACCCTCCACCACACGGGTCTTTTTCCTTTGACCGGCTGGACTTTTCTATATACAGGTACACATAAACATTAGGGCCCCAATAATCACAACTACTTAATTGTGGCATAATAAATAAAATTTCAACCTTTTCTATCACAATTGTTGCATTGCACGTTAGCCGGTTATGTCCTGGCCTTCCACACCTTCCGCACGTAATGATTGTAGGCACCTCGCCTTGAGAGGGAATTCTGTTTCTTTTTTTGGGTCTACCTGGTCGCCTATTGCAAACAATAGGGGGTGATACAACTTGGATGTCGTCTGGAGTGTCCCACATCGTCATGTCTTTTAAAGGATAAACCATGTCTTCGTATGTGCCTTTAAGTGTTGTATTAAAAAACCAACCTTTACCCAGTTTCTTCACACTAGTCAGCCCTGCAAATCTACCAACAGCACAGACATGTCCGCATGGTAATCCCGAAAGCTGCCATTGTCGGCAAGTGCATTCACCCTGTTCTAAATCAACAATATGCCTTTTTTTTTGTGTCCCTTACTTCATACACTCTGTCCTTGTCAATCCCCAAAACCTTCCAGTTTGCACTTTTGGCCATTCTGCCATTCACTTTTGCAGTTGCCCATTCAGAAAGATCATCATCCGGGGCATCTAACCATAAATAATAAAGTTTGTTTAGTGTCTAGTATTTCATTATTCTTCAGTAAACGTATTGAAAATTATACCATCTATTACCTGCATATTTTGCTCGGCGGTGGTAATACCAGCTCTGAAGAAGACCTCTATACCATTCCATCAGCGTTGTTATCGGGCAGTGGCGCACAAGCTTTGTTAAAGCATTTATGGATTCGACACTATTTGAGGTTAAATAATTGTACCTCTGCCCAGGGCAATGTGCCCTTGACCATTTCTCGATGCCTGCTTCAACAAGTTTTTTGTGAGACTGTCGTCTTACCGAACGAATATCAGACATTAGCTTTACAAAATCCTCCGTTGTGTACGCTTTGCATGTCTTCCAGTATAAGCATTTCAGTGTATCTGTCTGCATCTTTGTATTTAACATCAAATGACGACAACAATAGCCGTGAAAGGCATTCGGGAATACAGTTTTACATGCCAGGATGATTCCGTGATGTCTGTCAGATATGATGGCCAAATTAGGAACTTCCCCTATGCATTCTTTGAGTTTCGTCATAAACCAAGTCCATGATTCACCAGTCTCGCCCTGAGCAACACCGGTGGCAAGCGGTAGTATCTGATTGTTTCCGTCCATTGCAACTGCGACAAGATTTGTTCCCTGATATGTCCCTTTTAGATGTGCGGCATCAATTATGATGAGAGGGCGCATATAACACAGGAAACTCTTAATCTGTGAAGTACAATGTAGCATATATCATGGTACATAAGGTTGAAAACATATAAACAGATACAAAATAAAATAAATATATATATATATATATATATATATATATATATATATATATATATGTAACAATTTATTGTTTATTGTTAATTGACAAACGACTACCTTAAGTAATAACAATATATTGTTTGTTGTTTGATATGACAGGTGCGGTGTGCGCATAAGATGGATGTGTTGCTTTTGTTTTAATGCACGTAATATTGATGTCTTGCTTTTGTTTTAGAAAACTAGGTATCAGAAGTATGTTGCAAAAAAGTATCTATTTTGTACCTTTATGTTGTTCCTGCATATGCAGATAAATGTTTCTGTGTTTCTATAACTGATAAGTTTAGTTTCAGTGATATGCTGTTGCATTTCATTAAAACTAGATAATTTATAAGGTTGGGTTATAATGACCCTCCCTGGTAGGGAGGGTGTGTTGACTTTACTGCTGCCGCCGCTTGTACTGTCTGCTTTGTCAGATTGTACATTTTATAAAAAATAGGCGGGACCCATGCGTAGGGAGGGTTCTTATAACACCTCCCAATTTATATTGTATACACTTATGCTATGCATAAATCCTACTGGTAATCATTATCCCTATTTTTTTATTTTTTTTTTTTTATTTTATTTTTTTTAATTTAAAGTTAGATTTTATTTTTCTATATTCATACCCCTAGGATAGTGTATGACATAATAACCATAGCTATTTCTTTTGATACCCTTATGAAAAAAAAAATATAAATATATATATATATATATATATATATATATATGTTTTGTAACTAAACAAAGAGGATTAGAATCTTAATAATATGCTTACCACAGCACCGAAACCTATAAATAGGTTCTTAAAACAGCTTGCATCGTCGGTCTGTATGTGTGTAACTGTGCCCCTGTTTGCAATCTTTAGATTATGACAATATATGGGCAGCTGCGAAAATGAGGCCTTTGGGCAGCCCTGATTTGATTCCAGTGCCAACTGTCTCCCTCTCCAAGCTCGTCTGTATGAAATGTCAATCTTCATATCCAACTTCAAATCATGTATAAAGTCCTTTGGCTTATACACTCTTGTCGGATCTCCGAGCTTCGGGGATATTATTCTAGCCAATGTTTTTGTATATGCATTTCGGTGATTTGGATTGAATTTGATTTTTGAACATTTATGATTGTCGTTTAGTGAAGTGATTCTAAATCGGCAAGTTGGCCCATATCGACGACAGCTTATGTGCCAATCACATTCTGTTTGGACACACTTCACAGCGTATCTTGCCGTACACAATCTAGAAACACAAAACTCATACCCTTCTTTTAAACATTTCAAACTTATCTCATACATGCACTCTTCCTTATCTTCAAACAGATGATGAACATTTAAACCACCTTTATTCTTATATGGTGCGGTATAATCAAAAGTGGGTGGTTGGGGTTGTGTTGGCATACAGTTAAGACCAGTGCGGTGCATTTGGTGATCTGGATCTAAATTAACATCAGCGGTATGCATAGCGCAGTGTACGATTATTGTGTGCTCTTGAGACGGCGTCGCCGAAACAAGAGTTTTGAAAACTTCGAGGTCGACTTCATTAACTATAGTCCTGTGGTCTCCACCGTTGTTGTAAGATAACCGTATTGCGTATGCATCGTTAACCTGAAACTTCTTCCATACATACTTCACAAGATTGCCAAAGTTGACGTCTTTTGGAAGTAAAACAGCAATCACATTCTCTTCATACCGTATAAACACCTTGAACTTATCTGTTGTGCAAGAATTCATTTTGCTTTTTTTTTTTTTTTTTTTTTGTTTTTTTTTTTTTTTTATTTGAGGGTTGTGTTGTATATGGTTAAGAATTATATATGCACATTTAGTTGCCCAAAGTACAAATCTCTACACGCATACACAGTAATTTGTTGCCCAAAATGAAATGCCAATAGTATGTGACTACAAGACTCTCATTGATTATGATTACACCTACCAAGTGGCATTAAATAAAGTTGATGTACTTGTGTGTACTGTAGCGCAACCAGCATGGCAAAATTAGACAACGTTTTAAATAAATGGGCAATTTTTAAAACTTTTGCAATTAAAAAATGGGCAACTTAAATTAGGTAACTTTGCAAAAGAGGGAAAAGTTCCTGCTGCTCTTGAGCAGACATTCTACTGCTTGTTACAAAGTTTCTGCTGCTTGGCTATAATTTCGGCAGCTGATATGGTTCTTCTGATCGGTTTGTAAGTGGTGGAATCTACTGCTTGGTTTCAAAGGGTTTAAAAAAGGTAAGTGGACCTCATAATTAGTCTCACGCGCTCATAAATCACGCTAATTCAAAGTATAGCTAACTGATTGATACATAGCCAAATGATTGATTCAAAAATATTTCATGCATCCCACCATACACAGACACGAAACATTATTACTTCCAAATTAAACACACTAAAGTCACCATATCATATGGTGGATTATAATAATAAAACCTTCAACAATTACTAAACAAACTAAAAACATAAAAACACCGCCATCCGAAAGATCGCCAATCCTCTTTTCTAGATAATAGGGGCTTTGAAACCCATCTTGCCGGTGTCCCTGGTTTTGAGGAACCACCACATTTTGTGATCCACCACATTTTGCTGCTCATCCTATTAATTTTGCTGCACCGCCTCACTTTCAGCCATCTCCTCCTCTTCACTATGGACGGTTTCTTGGTTGGTTTGTAGTTGTTAATGGCATGCAGAAATTAAAAATAAATAATAACAAAATAAAACAATACATACAAATTAAAGGAAACTGAAATGTTAATACACTTATGTTAATCGTATCCTCATTCTAATGATGTTGATGAAATACAAATAGCCTCTGATTAGACCTACATTTTGATGAAGTATAAAATAAAATAAATTAGATGTACTTGTGTGAACTGTATCGCAACCTACAAGGCAAAATGTGGTAACGTTTTAAGAAATGGGAAATATTTACAATAAATGAGCAAATTAAAAGTTTGGCAACTAAAAAATGGGCAACTTTATAAAATTGGGCAAAAAATTAAAGTGGCTTTCCAAAAAAAAAAAGTTATAGGCAGTTGAGCAGACTATCCACCTTTGGAAATTTCAGTCTTTGAAAAGACAAGACAATTTACTTTATGTCTAATCCAACATGCAAGGTAGGCACTCCAGCTACAAGTTTAGGCACGTGGCCAGACTCATAAGAGTCAGGCAACGTCACTGTTCACACGTGAAACTACAGTGTTTCCTCTTCTATAAAAGGTTATTACAACGAAAGAAGGCGCAACCAACCCCGAAACAATAAAGACATCTAACACACATAAGAATACTTTGTATCACAGCGATCAAAATCACAACCATTTTAGAGAAGTTGAAGATGTTATCGATTTTTTACGACTGGTTCCTGAATAACAATATAAAGTTGCTTACCATATATTATAACCACGGTCTTCACTCAATGACAAAACGTCATTTGCTGATGATCATCATTTACATACTCGTTTATTCAAGCATGTACTCACACATTATGTGGGTTAGCAAGCAGCGTCAAGAGGGTCATCTCACGGCCCACACATGTTCTTAAATGACTATTAATAGCATTTAGTCGTTCTTAAATGACGACTAATAACCCTAAACCATAACGCTCTACAAATCTCACTCATCTAAACTCCCTTCCAGTGAAGTAGACTCTCGTTGGCCATCAATGGTCTCGTTGGCCATCAAGGCTCTCGTTCATTGTGGTATCACGAAAAGGGAGATAGATAATGAGAAGAGCCCACGTTGCTAGGGAGATACAGGGGCAATTCATTGCATAGAGTTGGACCCAATAAAGCTCAAAAGGCTCCTACAACATCAAGCAACAAAGGATTAAAATGATGCCTTCAATTTTTTTGCTGGCCAGACATGGAAAACTTGTAACCATACTAAGTGGTATATAGACTTCTTTTAAGCGACTTCTCACCCAAAACACCACATTATTTCGTAGTGTAACTATTTTATAAAAGATTGTTGTGTACTTTATTTTTAATTTCGTAGATTTTAATTTTTTTCTGTTTTGTTCTTTTATTTATGTTACTTGTTGTGTATTTATTTTTAAAAATTCAACATTTGTTTCCATTTTATAAAAACGTTAGAATATATGGTTTGCAAAGTAGAAACAATAAATAAAGTAGATGAGACATATATATAGTTATGATTACACCTGGAGGTTTACGTGGCATTAAAAATAATATAAAATAAATTATATGTACTTGTGTTGGCATTGTACCAAATTTGGTAAAGGGACAATCGCATGACTATGATTACACCTACCATGTGGCAGTGAAATAAAATAAAGTTGAAGTACTATTATGTACTGTATGTATCGCAACCTACATGGGAAAATTAGGCATCGTTTTTAAAATGGGCAACTTACAATGGACGGTCAACTAAAACTGGGCAACATAAAAATGACTATACTAAAGTGGGTAAATTGGTAGTGCCAGATAACATACATTCTACTACTGCTAGGCTAAATGTTCTACTGCTTGGTTTAGTTGGTACATGGCCGCCATAAGCAAATTTTAGACCGTCACTCGAAATAACAAACAATATGTGGTTTAAGTATCGACGTTTAATTGGTTTGTCTTTTTGTTGTACAAAAAATCAAAATTTAAAGGACAACTTAAATAAATGGGCAACGTAAAATGGGCAACTTTACAAATTGGGCAACTAATAATGGGCAACTAAAAATGTGATGCTGCTGGTAGATCTTCCATTGCTACTGGTAGTGACACCCTTGCTCCTGCTGGTGACATTTCTCTTCTTGCTAGCAAAATTAGGCATTGTTTTAAAAATGCATTTTATAGCGCAACCTACATTGCAAAATTAGGCAATGTTTTAAAATTGGCAAATTTACAAATAGGGCAATTCATTGTGGGCAACTTAAAATGGCCAAAGAAGAGTGATGCTGCCGGTAGCTCTTCCATTGCTACTGGTAGTGACACCCTTGTTCCTGCTGGTGACATTTCTCTTCCTGCTGGCAAAATTAGGTAATTTTTTAAAAAGGCATTTTATAGCGCAACCTAAGTGGCAAAATTAGGCAATGTTTTAAAAAATGGGCAAGTAAAAACTGGACAACATTTTAAACTTGTGTTTACTGTAGAGCGACATTGTTGTTATTTGTCGCTTTCCATCAGTTCCAAACCAGATAGAACTTTGGTACATTGTGGTTTAACTATGGACGTATTCTTGCTTGGTTTTTTTATGTAATAGTCATGAAAAAAAATTAATAAGTGGTAAAGGTACCTACTTTCTTTTGTAGGAAATTAAAAATAGTTACAATTAAGCTCCTTCGTTATATCACGAATACATGTTATCTCCATTCAATTATAAAGAAAAGTAGGCAACTTTCCTACTTTTATAAAGTAGTCATCATTTCCCCATAACTAAATGCATACAAATTAAAGGAAACTGAAAAGTTGATTGTCATACGGTATTCAACCCATACATAAACTAAAAGACTAAAAGAATTCCACCAAGGCTGTGCGGGAAGCTCGATGGAGTTTCAACAGCTTCCTAGCCAACTCCCAATTCATCCTCACATTTTCAGACTCATCATAACTCAAATTGCTGAGCTTGATATAAACCATCTTCAGCAAGGGGGAACATGCAAGTATGAGCTTTATTATTGTTAATTCATTCTCTGATCTAGGAAAAGATCAAAACGCCACACTCTTGAGCTGCCCCGACCTCATTCCATTGCTACCTAAATCTAATGAATAAACTTCCAAAGGTAGATCACTTTCCAATGCAGCCTGCAAATTGAGATAGTATTGAGATGCACAACCATGTCAATTTAAGATGACGTATTTCATACATATGCATTCCACTTACCATGGTTTCTAGAGTTTGTAATTTTTGAGCTCCACAAATCATTTGAATGATGAATGACACCATTGCATTGTTTCCAAAATCGACTCCGGATAGATTTAGAGTCTTAAGGGTTACAAATGCCACAGGGACATTCATCCAGGAGCTTCCTTCTTCCAACAACTACAAATGGTCGAATTTTCGTAAGTTTTAAAGATTATATTTCATAAGTATTAGAGATTACTTTAACATTATGTAATTTGAACTGTAAAACTCAAATTTGTCTAACCTTGCACTCCTGAAAATCCAATGTAAGGGACTCAAGATTGGGAAGAGTTCTAAGCTGAAAGATATTGTAAGTTGTGATTGTCGTGGGATGGTTCGAAACACCGAATGACAAATACAACTTCTTCAAATTTCCAAGCTGTGCAATATCCAAAAGTCTCATGTCGTTTTTATGAATACGATTCATTTTAAGAGACTCAAGTAAGGGACAATGAGAAATAAACTCCCAAACTGAACCGGTTTGAAAGTCAACATATAACAATTCTAAGCTCAATAGATTTGGAAAGCTAATAAAAGATACCAAACTAGGAAGAGTACACCAATGAAGTTCAAGATGTTTCAACTCCATACGAGAGTACAGTTGGGTTGGCAACATAACTGGTTCACCATACCAGTTTCGAATTGTCAGCTCCTCGATTCCTTCCCAAGCCAAAAACAACAGCCAATCATGAATCTCTTCATATTTGAAGTAATCTTGTCTAAACAGCAGTTTGGGATCTACGGAGAAGACAAACCTTCTTACTGGACCTCTGAGCTGAAGTAGCAGTCTAGTAAGTTCCTTCCCATCAAAATTATTCGTCAAAAAATAAAAGAAATCCTCATCAACTATAACATCGGTGGGCAACTTTTTATAAAGGCTGCACCCTTCCTGTCCACTAATTTACAGCACAAACCAATTATAAAATTTGGGCAATTATTTATAAAATTTGGGCAACTGGTTATAAAAGATGTGAAAGGTTAAAATAATAATAATAAATAATCATAACACCATTCGTAAAGAGTAATTGTTTTTTCAAATGTATTTTTTCCCCTTTGTATGAATTGAACATATACAATGGTAAAATGGCACCACCAATAACAGTAGAACAACACAAGTTTCAAAGCGAACAATAGAACCCTCAGCAGTAGAAAGTTTTTGTGCCTAGCAGCATAAAGTAGCGAATTAGCAGTCGAATGTCTGGTGAAAGTTCCAAAGTTGGAAAGTCTGCTCGATTGGCCATTTTAAGTTTCCCAATTTTTTAAATTGACCATTTTAAGTTGCCCATTTTTTTATTTGCACATTTTAATTTGGTTGAGACTTCTTGGCACTGTTGTGTCACGTGTGTACAGGCACGTGCCTAAGCTTGTAGATGGAGTGCCTTCCTGGCATGTTGGATTAGACATAAAGTATAATTGTCGTGTCTTTTCGACGTCTTGGGAAGGTACACAAATTTGTGTTTATGAGATCCAATTTTATAAAGTTGCCCATTTTTTTTAGTTGCCCATTTTTTAAGTTGCTCACCTTTTTATTATTGCCCATTAAAATTTAAACGTTGCCAGATTTTGCCATGTAGGTTGCGCTACAGCTCACACAAGTACATATACTTTATTTTATAATTTACCCATTTTAAGTTGCCCATTTTTTTATTTGCACATGTTGTAAGTTGCCTAATTTTGTTACCTAGTTATAATGCATATTTAAGTTGCCCAATTTTTTGGTTGCCCATTTTCTTACGATATCTTTCAGCTTATAAATCTTCCCAATCTTTAATAGTGATTTATATAGCGATAAGATTACTGTTGCTTCACTTGGGAATAGTGATCTTATTTGATTTTTGAATTTTTTATTGTTAATTATATATCCACAATGGCATTATTTAATTAACAAGAACAACAATAAATGATGAACTGAATAGTCCCTATGCAATCGTTTCGCTTCCCTTCTATGTTTTTCAATATTTACATTATCATGTTAGATAGGTGTCATGTTATTGGCCATGTACAAGCCAATTATATGTTTTTGCAGATTTACATTATCATGTTTGTTATGTGTTTTATGGTTTCGTTAATGCGTTATTAAGCTGTTTATGTTTGTGATACATATCAAAGACACTCAAAAAGTAAAAACATATAACACATTACACACTGAAAATGTTAATCATAAGATCCATTACATTCAATTAACCAGTTGATTTTACAAAAGGAACCCACCATAACCAGTTGATTTTACAAAATCACACTATTTCACGCGCTCATAAATCAAACTAGTTCAAACTGTAACAAATAGCAAAATGATTGATACGTAGCCAAATCATTGATAAAAAAATATTTCATGCATCCTATCATACACAGTAACGAAACATTACTACTTCCAAATTTAACACACTAAAGTCACCATATCATATGGTGGAATCTAACAATAAAACCTTCATGAAAGTTTCTTTATCTTTTCAAGGAATGCCGTTTTTTCGAATGTCCGCAACTGTGCTTCCTTGCAGTCAATTTCTAGTTTTATCTTCAAGGCGAGTTCCTTTTCTTGAACGGCATTGAAGAATGCTGCACTTTCCACGGCACGCAGACTCTTATCGAATTTCAAGTCATTAATAATACCTTGCCTCTTCTCCATACTATCATTCAGATCTTTAATTACATCAAACAGTTTTCTTGCTATTTGAAAATCTCTTTTGGTCTCCTCTTGGATTACAATTAGCCACATGTCTGACATACGGTTAGAGCTTGCTGTCTTTGCTAGTTCTTCTAAAGTTGGCCGATCCATATTTTATTACTTTAGTGGGTGATAGATAATAACGAATATATGTTATGTTGGTTAAGCGTGCCTTAAATACTTAAAAAAGTTAACCGTTACGGCTACTAATTACACTGAACAGTTGTATCGCATCACTACGGGTGTGAGTATTGTAAATTCATTGAACAGTTGTGCCCTTTAAAAAACAAATAAACCATTACGGTTTTTAAATACTCTTGCTTGGTTTGTTGTTTTAAACGCCATAAAAAAATAACAATAAAATAAATAATAAGTAAATTAAACAAATAAATACGTAAAAATTGAGGAAACTAAAATGTTGAATACACTTATGGTAATCACATACTTTTAGTAATCACATAACTAGGTTGCCCAACAACGAAAAATAGTTTCGCTAATTACCCACCCAGGTTGCCCAAAGTACAAAAAATAAATGGTGTAGTCGGTCGTTCAGAAGAAATGCGGTTCTCAAAGTACAAATAATAAATGGTAGTACATACTCAAGCGTACAATGTACCAAGGTTTGTGATACTTTTTGGTCTTGTGAATGTCGATGTCTATTTATAGTATGTACTTTGTCCCTTTACCAAATTTGGTACATTGTAATTTGCCCCGTTTGACATCAGTTCCAAGGGTCCATAAAACTTCCATACAATCCAAGACGCATAAACACATTAATGCAACAACTAAACTACTAGAAACCACTGACATTACCCACAACAAAAAGTAAGTATGGCTGTCAATGCTAGAAACAGGAACATATTATGAGTAGACCCATGAAGTGGCATTAAATTAAAACGAACACTACGTGGCAAAAATACCAACGTTTAAGAAAATGGGCAACACTTAAAAGGTAGGCAACTTAAAAATTGGGCAACTTAAAAGGTGGGCAATTTTAAATTGGGCAATTAAAAAGGCATTACAAAAGCTTTAAAAATGGGCAACTAAACAGATGTGCAACTAAAAAAATGGGCAACATAATAAGGCATTTTATATCGCAACCTACATGGCAAAATTAGGCAATGTTTAAAAAATGGGGAATTTCAAATTATGGCAACTAAAAAGTGGGGAACATTTTAAACTTGTGTGTACTGTCGAGCGACATGTTGTAATTTGTCCCTTACATCAGTTCCAAACCAGATAGAAGTTCATACAAGTCCATGACGCATAACGAACACTACGCGTCAAAATTACGTAACGTATTAAGAAAATGGGCAATATTTAAAATATGGGCAACTAAAAAAATGTGCAACTTAAAAGTGGGCAACTTAAACAGCATTACAACAAGCCTTAAAAGATGCGCTACTAAATATGGGCAACTTAAATACATAGGCAACTTAAAAAAATAAAAATAAATAATAAAGGTAAATAAACAGTGAAAAATGAGATGAAAGTGACATGTTAATACACTTATAGTAATCACATAACTAGTTGCCCAACGTCGATAAATATTTGCGCAAATTACCCAGCAAGGTTGACCAAAGTACCAAAAAATAAACGGTGTAGTCTGTCGTTCAGAAGAATATCGGTTCTCAAAGTACAATAATAAATGGTGCTAGTACATCTACAAGCTACAAAGTGTAACAAAGAATATTTACAGTATGTACTTTGTCCCTTTACCAAATTTGGTACGTTGTAATTTGTCCCTTTACCAAAGTTGGTGATAACTTTTTTTTTTCAAGCAACAAATACATTTCATTATCCAGATTAAATACTAAACATAATAAAAACATAAAAACACCGTCATCCTAAACTGCTTCAATGCATTTCACCCCAACTTGTTAGAACCAGAGCTCTCTTCCCTGCTTTCCATCAAATTATTCCTTTCCTGGAGTCTTTTAAACACAATTTCAAGATCGGTAATCCGCTTTTCTAGATTATAGAGGTTCTGAACCCCATCTTGTTGGTCACCATGGTTTTGAGGCGCCACTACATTTTGCTGCTCCACCACATTTGCTGCTGATCCTCTTCATTTTGATGCACCACCTCCTCCTCTTCACCTTCCTCCTCCTCTTCGTCTTCATCTTCTTCCTCCTCCTCCCGTAGTTACCCAATCCCCATACCTCATCCCAGTAAAAGTCTTGCGCATGCAGCCAGTTCAAAATTTTACCCCTCATCCACGTATCCACCTTCCTATACGACCCATATTCTGCAATGGGTTCATACCCGAAAGTATTAAACACTGCGTCAAACAGCAAATTGTTGATTAACACCCACTCGTACTCTTCGGCATCATTTTCAAATTTACCATTATTTGCTGCCATTATTGAGGTTTTTTTTAGCATTGAAATGGATGTATGTGTTTGTGTGTGCTTTTTGGTATACAATCAGTAGGTATAAATAGACTGGATTGGTAGAAGAATGGTTCACAATACTTTAGGCGGGAAAAGGGACCAAAGGCGCCCGCCAAAAGTAAATGTTTGACCGTCACTCGAAAGAACAAACAATACGTGGTTTAAGTATCGACGTTTTATTGGTTTGTTTTTTTGTTGTACAATTCATGGGAAAAAAATCAAAATTTAAAGGACAACTTAAATAAATGGGCAACGTAAAATGGGCAACTTTACAAATTGGGCAACTAAAAATGGGCAAAGAAGAGTGATCCTGCTGGTAGCTCTTCCATTGCTACTGGTAGTGACACCCTTGCACCTGCTGGCGACATTTCTCTTCCTGCTGGCAAAATTAGGCAATGTTTTAAAAAGGCATTTTATAGCGCAACCTACATGGCAAAATTAGGCAATGTTTTAAAATGGGCAACTTTAAAAATTGGGCAACTTAAAATGGGCAACTAAAGTTGTCCATTTTCTAAAGTTTCATAAGTTTTTTAAAGTTGTCCATTTTCTAAGTTGCCCATTTTTTAAGTTGCCCATCTTTTAAGTTTGCCCATCTTTTAAATTGCCATTTTGCAAGTGTGATTGACTTACTTACCCTGAGAAGTCATCATTACACCTGTCAGTTGCAGACAATAGTTGATTGCATCGACACTGCCAAAAGTCTTTCTAGAGTTTTTGCATTTAATAGCATTAAATGGGAACTGCCCAATTTTACCTCTCAAGTTTCCAGGCAATTTTTAGTGTATGTTCAATTTCACAATCAAATCAAAATTATAAAAAATTAAAGTGGCTTTCCAAAATAAAATGTTAAAGGCAGTTGAGCGGACTATCCACCTTTGGAAATTTCAGCCGATACTCCCAACAAGTTTAAACACAAATTTGGCAAAATTAGGCAATGTTTTAAAAAGGCATTTTATAGCGCAACCTACATGGCAAAATTAGGCAATGTTTTAAAATGGGCAACTTTAAAAATTGGGCAACTTAAAATGGGCAACTAAAGTTGTCCATTTTATAAAGTTTCATAAGTTTTGTAAAGTTGTCCATTTTCTAAGTTGCCCATTTTTTAAGTTGCCCATCTTTTAAGTTTGCCCATCTTTTAAATTGCCATTTTGCAAGTGTGATTGACTTACTTACCCTGAGAAGTCATCATTACACCTGTCAGTTGCAGACAATAGTTGATTGCATCGACACTGCCAAAAGTCTTTCTAGAGTTTTTGCATTTAATAGCATTAAATGGGAACTGCCCAATTTTACCTCTCAAGTTTCCAGGGGGTTATACTATACAAGCCCCCCCATGATGTCAAATCATAGGGGACAAAGGGAATCTTCCTTTTATTTTGCAGTATAACACAGTTTTCTGTCAGTTTCTGTTCCGTATTTCTGACAGTTTTTAGCGTTTGACATATTAAACTTTATATTTTCTGTTCCGTACTTTCAGGTTTATAGTTTTTTGAATAAATAAAATTATAAAAATAAAAAAAAATAAAAAAATAAAAAAAAAACAAAAAAAGGGGGGGCTTGGATAACAAAAAAAGGGGGGTTGTATAACTTGTCCCGTTTCGAGGCAATTTTTAGTGTATGTTCAATTTCACAATCAAATCAAAATTAAAAAAATTAAAGTGGCTTTCCAAAATAAAAGGCAGTTGAGCGGACTATCCACCTTTGGAAATTTCAGCCGATACTCCAAACAAGTTTAAACACAAATTTGTGTACCTTCCCAAGACGTTGAAAACTCAAGACAATATACTTTATGTCTAATCCAACATGCTAGGTAGGCATCCAGCTACAAGTTTAGGCACGTGACCAGACGCATAAGACTAAGGGAACGTGACTGTTCACACGTGACACAACAGTGGTTCATCCTCTATAAAAGGTTATTACAACGAAAGAAGGCGCAACCAACCGCTCAAAAAACAATAAAGACATCTAACACATAACACATAGAATAATACAGAGTATCACAGCGACCGAACTCACAACCACCGTTTGAGACAAGTTGAAGATGTTATCGTTTTCTTACAACTGGTTGCTGAATAACAATATAAAGTTGCTTACCATATATGATAACCACGGTCTTCACTCAATGCCAAAACGTCATTTGCTGATGATCATCATTTACATACTCGTTAATTCAAGTATGTACTCACACAATACGTGGGTTAGCTAGCATCGTCAAGAGGGTCATCTGACGGCCCACACATGTTCTTAAATGACTACTAATAGCAGTTAGTCATTCTTAAATGACGACTAATAACCCTAAACCATAACGCTCTACAAATCCCACTCATCTAAACACCCTTCCATAACATCCTAGAGCGTCCTTTCGAACAGTATGGTGAATATCAAACCGTTCTTGTGCAGAAGGGGTCTCTGCAAGCATTCCCAAAACCACGGAAGGGAGATATAGAATGGGAAGAGCACTTTTGCTGGGAGATACAGGAGGCATTTTGTTGCATAAAGTGCCACACTTGCACCAGATTATCAAAAGACTCCTTACAACATGAAGGACCAAGTAACGGTGGGAAGAAGTTAAAAGACCAAGGCGGTATATAGACAAAAGTAACCATACGAAGTGGTATATAGACAAAAGTAATGCTGACTTCAGTCCGGTTATTCAAATGGCATGCATATAATAAAACGACTTCTATTAAGCGACTTCTCGCCCAAACACCACAATATTTTGTAATGTAATTACGTATTTTCTAAAAGATTGTTGTGCACTTTATTTTTAATTTGGTAGATTTGTAATTTTTTTATGTTTTGTTCATTTTTTTATGTTACTGTGATAGGGTTTTCTACTTAGTAAAAGATTGTTGTGCGTATTTGGTGACCTATTATCTATAAGATTGTTGCGTATTTATTTTTAAAAATACAACGTTTTTCCATTTTAAAAACCTTACAATATATGGTTTGCAAAGTAGAAACAATAAATAAAGTAGATGACACATATATATTGGAGTCTAATTGATTATGATTACACCTACAGGTTGAAGTGCCATTTAAAAAAATAAAGTAGATGTATTTGTGTGAACTGTAGAGCAACCTACATGGCAAAATTGGGCAACGTTTAATAAAATTGGGCAATGTAAAAAAGATGGGCAACTTTAAATTGATGCATCGTTGTGGCTAGACAACATTTCAGTATTTTAGTCGTCAGGCGTTCAGAAGAATATATAGGAGTCTCATTAATTATGCTTAAAGTATCAAGTGGCATTAAAACAAAATTTAAAATAAAGTAGATTTCCATTGTGTGAACTGTAGCGCAACCTACAGGCTGCATTGGAAAGTGATCTGCCTTTGTAAGTTGATTCATTAGATTTACTTAGCAACGGAATGAGGTCGGGGCAGCTCAAGAGTGTGGTGTTTCGATCTTTTCCTAGATCAGAGAATGAATTCACAATAATAAAGCTCATACTTGCGTGTTCCCCCTTGCTGAAGATGGTTTATATCAAGCTATTTGATTTGAGTTATGATGAGGCTGAAAATGTGAGGATGAATTGGGAGTTGGCTAAGAAGCTGTTGAAACTCCACCGAGCTTCCCGCACAGCATTGGTTGATTTTTTTTAGTCTTGTAGTTTATGCATGTATGGGTTGAATACTCTATGACAACCAACTTCGTATTTTGTTGTTTGCTATTACCTTATTAGTTATTACCAAATACTGTATAAAGATTTATAAAAATTGTTTTATTCCAAAAGTTTTAGCAAAAACTGCTTAAAGCAAGACGACATTGGAGTTCAATTGGGTTTAATGAGCACAGTAGTTTGGTACCCAAAAGGTCTATTTAAGTTGCCCAAAATAGTTATGGCATAACTATTGTTGCTCTATTGTTATTTTGGTACGTCGGTTGCAAACCATGACAAACATAAACAAGTAAAAAAATACAACACAATAACAACATAACATAGTACAATTACTAAGTTTTCTGCTGAAATGATAAACCACAACGATGACTAAATAGTAGCCAATAATTTGAAGCTTACATGTTAACGAATGCCTTCCATTGATGACAGTAACAAGGTTCCAAAGGCGAATGACACTAGACTTCGAAGCCACACTGAAAACATGTCAAACGACGATGCTGGATCCATAACTTCATACCTTCTCAAACCGGAGGTAAACCTGTTCACATAAATGTATGAAATTAGTGTTAACGTTTTAACATGTGTAAGTGTACTAGACAATATTTGTGAGTGTCAGTATATAATACGAATGCAATTGAATGATAGCTTAAAATGTAAACGTACTGTACAACGCACGGTCTGGGAGGCTTGCCAGAAGAAGAGATTCTTTGTAAGGAGCGATGTAGAATGAACCAGCATTTCCTTCAATTCCCAAACTAACAAAGTGTCCAACCTGATGATCGTAGACAAAAATTGTGTTACCCAAAATGTTTCCGACATTGCCTTCCACTATTGGAGCTTGCCTACTTGTAAAGCCAACCAGCCTAATCGCCATGGGGGTAGGGATGCAGAATAGATTTGAAAATCGTGTTACGGATGCACCATCCACCTCCAAAAGCCATGCGCTGAACAGTGGGACCTCAGAATTCATGATCATACCAGAAAGCACAAGAGAGTTTCCTAGCTCGTGAACAGAAAAAGAAACTGGCATTACCACTTTCAAAAGAGAAGGTATCTCTATGACGTGAAATTGGCGGGTAATCATATCAAAAGAAATCAAAGTGTAATCCTTGTAGGGACCCCCCTTTGCACTATCTAACCTTTCAGTGCCACCCCAATAGATAAAACGACCGACAACTGCCTGACTTTTTCTTTTCAATCTTATTAGGGGACGTGGCAACTCAAAATCTTGGACACGTGACCAGGTCTTAGTGTTCAATGAAAAGACTGACACATACCAAAAACCAGTTTTGAAAACAGGATAAGATACCTTGACAATTGTCGGGTCTAGAGTGTCCGGACGGACACCAAAACCGAAAGCAATCTTTGAACATTCTATTTGGTTATTGTAAAAAGGGATGAATATGCAAACAGATTTTCTTATGGATGGGTTCCAAAGAACAGCCATCATGTTAGTACCATACATAAAGCACGTAAGGCCGCTAGAAGTGCCTAAAGGCATCATAAATGCAAGGTTTAGATGTGAATCATATAGGGAAATGGTTAAATTTTTAGCTACAGATGTCATAAAACCTGTATGACCCTGATCAAATGTTAGATTAAAAAGACACTCATCATTGGGACGAGCACCGTATGAAGTGATGAAGATTTGTGAATCTATGATTGCCTTCCATATCTTTGAAACACTACGTATCTGGAGTATACCTTTAACTGGTACCCTATTCAAGATATCTATTTGAACATCCAAAGGTATGTTGTCAGACATAGTTTAAATAGTTTGGAGGAAATGGGTGGGCTATAGGTAGGATGTATAAAGTTGTTGTGTATGAGAAGGCAATGGCTAAAATGACACACATATATATTTGTCTCATTGATTATGATTGCACCTGTTAAGTGGCATTAAATTAATAATTTTAAAGTAGATGTACGAGTGTGTACTGTTGCGCAACCTAAATGGCATATTTAAAAAGATGGGCAACTTTAGAAAATAATTTAAAAAAAAAAAAAAATAGGGAATTTTTAAAACATGGGCAACTTAAAAAATGGGCAACTTAAAAAGATTCTGCTGCTTCTAAAACTTTTTACAAATTTTCATGCTGTTTTGCAAATTTTTGTAATCCTGCTGCTTGGTTTGAAAGTTAAGGGACTGTTTTGTAACTTGGCGCCAATATAACCCGAATTAGAATCCGAACGGTAATAAATCACAATTGGATCACACAATTCACTTTGTGCGCCCAAATTTCACTTTAATACAAACCCTAACACACCTGTTATCATCTGATTGTCGGTACCCCCAAATTGAAAACCCTAATAAACAATGGCGGAAAGGAAATACTCAAGCAGCAACAATCAGGTTGCATTTCTAGAAAAGGTCCCAGGAGCTAAAGCATTTGCTGACGTTATTGACTTTCTTAATGCTACTCACCTTAGGTATGCATTAACAGAAAATCCCACTATATACAAATCCCATATGGAACAGTTCTGGTCCACTGTTAGGACCCAAACAACAAAAAATGGTGAACAGCAATTAATGGCTATGGTAGATGGCAAACGGATAATTATTTCTGAATCATATGTAAGAAAAGCTCTTAACTTTTTAGATGAAGAAGAGATAATTTGCCTTGAAAATGATGTAATTTTTAAAGAACTTGAGAATATGGGTTATGAGAAGAAAAAGGATGTTTTAACGTTTTATAAACCTCTTCTCTGCCCACACTGGAAATTTCTTATTCACACCATTCTCCATTGTCTGAGTCCTAAAACTACAGCGTGGAATGAGTTCAGTTCAAGGCAAGCATCTGCTATTATTTGTCTGGCCACAGGAAAACCCTTTAATTTTTCGGCTATGGTAATGGATGGCTTCAAAAATAATGTTTCAGGAGAACATTACATTTACCCTAGGTTTTTGCAATTGATTGTGAATAAGCAACTATCAAAGCCTAAGATTCATAAAAGGCCCTACAGAACTCCTATGCTTAAAAGGAAATTATTTTCTTATTTGAAAAAAAGTGGAAAAGGCTTCTCTGGGACTATTACTCCATTGTTCCCACATATGTTGCAATTGGCTGCCACTCAGGGTCAATGTGCTGAAATCACAACACCTACACATCCCACACCCACCTCTGAACACTCATCATCTCACCCTCATAATACCCAAACACCTAGGATTTCACTGAATAAGAACACAGATTTTCATCATACCAGTGTTAGGATAGATGCAGATGAGGCTGCCACAGGTGTGGGAGGTGGAATGATGGAAGGGGCTAACACTACTGATCCTGGCTTAGTAGGTGGGCAGGTAAGTGTTAACATAAGTAAGACCCTGAGCATGGCAACACCAACTGTGCAAGGTTCTCATGAACCTGAATCAAATGATGAAAATCCCAGTCAAATGGCAAAAATGGGGAGCTCAGGTGATCAACCCAGGTTTCATACTGACTTTGAACCCAATGATTCAACTGTCAGGGAAGGTAATACATCCAGACGTGATGAGGGTAGGAATGCAACTGAGGAATTGAGGGACACCCAAAATGTACAAGATGACAATTCCAGTGATCAGCCTGACGGGGCAGATAAGACTAGCCTTATGGAGGAATACATGACAAGATGTAGGACACTAGAATCACAAGTTCTTGATCTCACACAAACAGTCAAACAAATGAAGATGAGAATTAACCTTTTGAAGGGAAGGCAGAGGTCTAGAACAAGGGTATTCAAAAGGCTCAAGAAGGCTGGAACGGCACATAGGGTGAGCTCTCCTGAAGGTTGTCCTAGCAATGATGGAAATGATCAGGTTGATATGGATGTGGATAGTGGTGTTGGGGCTAATCTAAAGACTTCAAATGCTGAGCAGTTGGTTAAAGATTCTACTGATGAGGTAATTAAACCTGCTGCTAGTACTAGAGCTCCTAGTCCTAAGTTTGAACCTTCTACTGCTGAAGATGATGATGTTAGCTTGGCTCAGGTGGTCGTCCCACTAAATACTAGCAAATCATCAACACCAAAACAATCAACACCACCACCAGAATCATAATCACAAACACAACCTACATCAGCAGCTGAACAACAACCTCAACCACAACTCCAACCAACAACTAATCAGGCAAATTCGTCACCGACACTTCCTAGAGCTCCCGACAAAGGAGTTACCATAAGAGAACCTACTGCTGAACAGAAATCATCATCACCACAACAACAACATCCATCACCACAACCAAAACAATATGAACCTCAACATCAACCAAAATCAAAATCACAAACTCAACCTATAACATCAAAACAAACAACTGCATCTACAACAAAACAACCAACTACAAAACCTGCAATTCCAAGGGTTCCTGTCAAGTGTGTAACTATTAGAGAACCCACTCCATATACGAAACCCACACAACCACCTACATACACTGTGGAAGCCAAAGGAAAGATGATGGAAGAGTTTGAAAATGCTCATGATTCTGCATATGTCCCATATCATCGTTGGCCAAAAGAAATTCAAGCAATACATCCAGAACGGGCTAAGTTTGAAGAAAGGTTCAATTCTAGGGATGATGTACAGGGTAAGTCTACAATTGGTGTCAAAGGATCTGGGAAAGGCAAAGAAATGATGGTGGAAGAGTCTGAAAAGGCACATGGTCATCTTTCGGCAGAAGAGATTAAGGATAAACCTGATGCAGACGAGGCTAACAAACCTAATGCTGAAGAAGTGGAGGAGGATAAGAAAAGTAAGGAAAAAGAGTCAAAGGCTAAGTCTACAATTGGTGTGAAAAGAACTGGGAGAAGAATGAAAACGATTGCCAGAAGGAAGAAGAGAACTAGGCGAGTGGTAGTGAGTAGTTCAGAAGGCATTGATGAAACAGGGTATAAAAAGAAAGAGACGGTTGATTTACAACTGGTGACCCAGGTTGTGTCTGATGATGATGACCTGTTTGAGGATACTGCTCCTTCGGCAGTTAAATCTCCGGTTATTGGATGGAAAGCTGGTTATGATGGGAAAGTTCCTTGGTTTGAGATACGCAGAGTTGCTGGAAGAATGCAAAGGTTTAAAACAATTCCTCAAATGCTTAAACACATTGACAGAAAGGATTTGGTAAACCTGTCGGCATTAATGAAGAACAAGTATGGAAATGGAAAACCAACAGATGAGCTTGATAGAGTGCTTTGCGGATATCTGACGACCATGTTTCAAGCTTCTGTCCAAGATAGTATGTTTGTACAACAGGGTACAAGTACGTAGTGTTTGTTAAGTTGATTACCTTGAAGGTTTTTGTAACCCTGTTACTTCCACCATAACTGTATACATATATTGAAGTGTTTGTTGACATAATTCGTTTGTTTACATAGTCTTCTTCTTACCATTGAACGATACATTCCGCATAGTGTTTAATATTGTGTCAATTCGATAACAGTTTGTTAGGAATTATATTAGAATAATGTTTATTTTCATTGCTGCTGTTAGTGTAGTTTGATTCCTGCTGGCAGTGTTAGTTTCTGCCGGTCATGGTTCCTGCTGGTAGCATTGTTTAGTTTCTGCTGGCAGTGTTTGTTACTGCTGGTCATGGCGTATTTTTTGTATGTTTGTTAGAGTTATTTTAGGAAGAGAAACATACGACATTGTGTTTTGCATCCAATTCCAAAGAAAATAGTTAATACAAGATCCATAGAGGATCAAAGTCTTTTAGTCATTGTCTTCTTCAACTCTTGTGTTTAGTATCCGCATAAGCACAAGTTTATTATACAGAGATTCTCATAGTAGTTGGCTTGTGTTTAAATAAGCTATGTACAAGTTCTTTTGGCTCAAAGATCTATCAAGAGGCACGATCCTACACAGTTTCTATACATATTGTTTTACATTCATATCTAAGATAATTAACAATATGTTCCTGGCTCATCTGGGATCAACACCAAATCACAAAGTTTTTTCTTCAATTAAACTATCTTCTTCCTCATAGCTTGACACTGATCATAGATTCTTTGTAGTAAATCCTTAACCACATCCGATTGTTGTTCATACCTGAGTTTTGAGGTAAGCATCACCCTTAAGACTTCAAAACTCAGTGGATATTCCAATTCAGCTAACATGAAGATATATACTCCACTCTGTGTTGACAGATGATGCACATTGCAGGAACTATAAAACTCCCATGTCAGATATTGATGCAGTTGGTGAAATGCACTGATGCAGTAGGTGCTTGTATGTAGCATGAAATGCACGGGTGAATCCTACTGCTGGTGAAATTGAAGCTGCTGCTGCTCCTACCTTATTCAAATTGTTGGGTTACATGTTATTGACCGGTTACAAACAACAACGATTACTAGATAATAGTAAATTGTATTTTGGGTTACAGATTTATAAATCAATCTACTACCTTTCAAATACCATTAAACATTGTTTATTAACTCCTTGTGCTTCCAGAAGTATTGAAGCATCCGCTCACGGTATGCTACCACTGTTTGAAGCGGGTCATCTACTTCCAGTGGTTGGTTGCGGCACAATCTGTATAAAATAATACATACCCATACACCGCAATCGCCATATACGTCTGCTTGTTTCGGGACTGCAGGACACTGGTATGTTATTTTATATTCCTCGGCTGATATGCCCTTGCTCGCCAATATACCCTGCTGATCCAGATACATGGTAAGTTGTTTTGGCAAAATTCTTTTGAAAGTTCTCCACCACCGTGCACCATTGCCGTGTACGAACCCAAGAGTGTCATAAAATGAAACAACACCACTACTCAACCAACAGATGAGCTTGATAGAGTGCTTTGCGGATATCTGACGACCATGTTTCAGGCTTCTGTCCAAGATACTATGTTTGTACAACAGGGTACAAGTACGTAGTGTTTGTTAAGTTGATTACCTTGAAGGTTTTTGTTAAGTACTGATTCTTTTGGTACAAAAGATAAGGTTTAGAAATGATTTCTTCTTTATCAGAGATCCCCACCAGGCTCTGATACCACTTGTAGGATCGTGTGCTCCTAGCTTGCCCTGTGAGCTTGGTAGAACTGTTTATGTGAACACAAACGGTTTATGAAGGATCTCTTGGGTATAAGACTTGTGTCTATTCGGAACCTAAACACAAGAATGTAAAGAAGAAAAGAACTAAGAAGGTTTTGATCCTCTATGGATCGATTATAAACTAAAGAATAATTGATATTGATTAATGTTAAAGGTGTACATAACTCATAGACGGGTGTTTCTTTTATACTAACAAGAACTCCTAAACCTTACCCGTTATACAAGAAAACGTGTGAAGAGATATACATCAATCTCTTCTATAAATAAATATAACAAACTTTCTAAACATACGGGATAACTAACAATAATACCTGCAGTATTAACTACTGTCGGCAGAAACAAGATATAACTATCAGCAGCAATGAGCTTCAGCAGGAACCACAACTATCGGCAGGAACCAGCTTTACACTTTCGGCGGCAACAAGAAATATCTTATTTCCTGAATTCCTAACACTTGTATTGGCGAATTGTATGCTATGTTTAGTCTTTATCTTGATGTTTGTTACAAAAACCTGTTTCGTTGAAGTTAATGTAATGTGTAGTCTTTATCTAAAAAAGTGTGTTACTCAAATTCGTGGTTATTATCTAATTGTTTTATTAACTGTTGAATTGTTGTTTCAATTCACCCCTGTTTTTGGGATTGTTTAAAGGGATAAATATATTTCATGTCAGATATTGATGCAGTTGGTGAAATGCACTGATGCAGTAGGTGCTTGTATGTAGCATGAAATGCACGGGAGAATCCTACTGCTCGTGAAATTGAAGCTGCTGCTGCTGCTCCTACTTAATTCAAATTGTTAGGTTACATGTTATTGACCGGTTACAAACAACAACGATTACTAGATAATAGTAAATTGTATTTTGGGTTACAGATTTATAAATCAACTCTACTACCTTTCAAATACCATTAAACATTGTTTATTAACTCCTTGTGCTTCCAGAAGTATTGAAGCATCCGCTCACGGTATGCTACCGCTGTTTGAAGCGGGTCATCTACTTCCAGTGGTTGGTTGCGGCACAATCTGTATAAAATAATACATACCCATACACCGCAATCGCCATATACGTCTGCTTGTTTCGGGACTGCAGGACACTGGTATGTTATTTTATATTCCTCGGCTAATATGCCCTTGCTCGCCAATATACCCTGCTGAACCAGATACATGGTAAGTTGTTTTGGCAAAATTCTTTTCAAAGTTCTCCACCACCGTGCACCATTGCCATGTACCAACCCAAGAGTGTCATAAAATGAAACAACACCACTACGTAGGTGAAGCTCAGCGAGACACCAGTGTTTATCAGGTTCATTCACGGGGAAATAAACCTAATATAGACAAAGAAATGTACATATTAATATGCATACACTTAAAATTATATTTAAAAAGGATTGTGGCAAACTAACCTTTTCAACATCTCGCCAAGCCACAGGGTAGCTTGTTCCATCTGAATAATGACTGTACATCTGACCAGCCAAGATATGTCGGGCGAACAGAGAACCTGCCAAGGTCCAATCAGCATTGCTTGGTCTAAGTGACCACATAAGGTCAAACCATATATCCAAGTGCTGTGTACACAAAACAAAAATTATAAAACTTATAGTGGTTACTCAATCAAAAGTATATACAAATGTATTTGACCAGATAGTGATGATGGTTCCTTACATAGTCATATAGCCAACCGCCTTTACAATCTTCAATACATGCCAACGCTAGCCAAAATTTCATATCAGAAACAATGTTACGACCGCCCCATGGAAACTTATAGCTTTTTGGTTTTTTTTGCTTTAAATAAACACGAAGCGAATCAGGCAGAGACACCTTGTCTTTTTTCAATTTGGGATGTCGAGTCAGATCCTAAAATAAACAAATAAATGATTAACAATAAACGAATCATAATATTGTTAATTTAAGAATAACAAATCAGACTACCTCTACAAAAGGATCTGGGTTGGCCGAATAGAACTCAGTAATTGACCGAGTTCTTGGGTTTCCAGATACGTCCTAAAAAGACACATACCATATATTAGCATAGGCCAACAAGATAGTGATTTCAGTATCAATGTTTTACGGTGCTTTACATCTAAAATGACTATAGGCTCAATCAACTTCTTTCTGCAAGTAGCTGCTCTTGTCAGTCGTGCGGATTGGACGTTCTCTGAATTCAAAGATTCAAAAAACTTATCGTGCTTTGATTTAAAGGCTTTAGCCACTAGAGCAACTTTATGCGCATTTTTTTTCTTTTGGATTTTCTTCTTTTTACGTTCAGAAAAAACAGAGTCCAAGCAAGGTTTGTCATTGGGAGCGACCACATTTGCAAACCATGGTTGGTGAGTGTTTGTTGAAATGGTGTTGTTTGATCTTCCTGCATAGCATAGGTTGTAATTAACACCGACCACAAGACATAGAAAGGAACAATTATTAACCTTTTTAAATTTAAAGTAAACCAAGTACCTCAACATATGTCTGCAATGGGGTTGTTTGTTCTTTATGCACGCAAATAGCATTTGCATTCTCAACACCCTTACCATTTTCATTATCAAACGGTACTTCTTCTAACGAAACACTAGTGCCATCCGCTCCGTCGTTTATATAACTCATGACATCATCATACACCACCGGATGATACTGGTACAATAAAGATGTATAAATAAATAGGCAAACAAGGAAGGTTGTATTTTGCAAAAGTATTTTTTTCAAGATAACATACATCACCATAGACGAAGGATGTTGTTTGATTAATGTCCTTCTCATGGGATGCCACAACTTGATTCGCAGGTTGATGGTGATCAAGAGTAGGGAAGTCAGGAGTAACCCCTAATTCACATGCTTTTACAAGAACGTCCATCCCACCCACCTGAGATTCGTTGTAGCCTTGCTGCCCAACATCCATGTCAATTTCCATGTGATGGGCTGCAACACTGGTCGTAACACCAGTATCAGCCTCACAAGCTAATGGCGTGGCCTGTAGTTGACAAAATAATACAACATTTAATGAATTAAATGTACGATTAAAGGGTAAACATTAACGGGGAAATGAGATACTTATAAACGTATGCCAAAAAAAACACAAAGTAAAAGTAAACCTTTAAACAAACAGGATTGTCAACTTCCATTGGATGCGCATGATCGACATCATCATCAGCATGATCATCATCAACATATCGGCGCGTAACACCATTATCAACATCATCTTCACAACGTGATGACGGGGTCTGTAGTTGACAAAATGAGATAAGTGTAATACTTAACGAGGAATTGATCTTCGTATAATGTTAGGAGAATAAAACATATAAGGTGAATACAAACCATGTAAATATCAGGGCTGACATCATACTTGACTGGAAAATCTGGATCATCGGTGTTTTCGTTAATAACTGTCTCTAACTCTAAAAATTTTGTTTTCACCTTCTGAAGCAGCTCGCGAATGTCTTGTTTAGGGACAGACGCTACGTACTTCGCTATCAACGAAATATCAGTTTGCAAATCAAATATCTTGCCCAAAATAGGATTTGTTCCAAAATTCTTTTCATATTGGCCTTCGCCTGATTGGACACCTTTTGCGTTTTCAACATTATTTTTATCTAAAGTTTCTAAACTTGGTGCTTCATGTTCATCGTCTGCGCTACCAGCTTGTTGGTGATCCTCTGATCTACGAAGTTGGTTGTCATCGTCTGCGCTATCAGGTTGGCGGTCATCCTCTGCGCTAGCAGGTTGGTGATCATCCTCTGCGCTATCAGGTTGTTGGTCTTCCTCTGCACTTGACAGGTCTGAATCAGACAAACCCTTTATAAAGGGGATGCTGGCAATACACCACGGTTGTCTCAATTCGCGTTTGGTGGCATAAAGTGCCTTAATAGGAACTGACTCCTAAAAAAACCAAATAGCAAATAACTTTGTATGTGAACAAATTTAAATAAGGGTCCAACAAATTAGCCTTCAAAGATAGTGCGGTGCTTACCGGTCCAAATAGTGTTATACGGTCTGATCTTCGCAACTTTTGACATTTAGACCAAGCAAGACCTCGTGGAATGACGTTCGTGTCTTTCGCCCACCAGTTGCCGCTTTTAGGAAATGTCTCCAAAATCCATATCTGAAATATGTGGTTGTTTAAAATGTATATAATGTGGAAAAGAAAAATGTTCAAACTGCAGGTTATTACCGTGTTCAAAACTATATATTCAATATATATCTAATACAAAAAACCTAGTAATGGATAGAAAACAGATACAAACATTTTGTACACCGGATACATATATATAACAATAGTATTGAACTTTAGTACAGAGTAGAAAGTATGGCATACCTTG
Organism: Artemisia tridentata subsp. tridentata; assembly: GCA_021014915.2. Classification (NCBI taxonomy): domain Eukaryota; kingdom Viridiplantae; phylum Streptophyta; class Magnoliopsida; order Asterales; family Asteraceae; genus Artemisia; species Artemisia tridentata. The sequence continues at coordinate 205,012,662 of CP139508.1, forward strand.
AAAGCCCAAGCAAAACCGTATAGATTGTATGTCGCATTATAATATGGGTTTTTTTCCAACTTCTCCAAATGAACTGGTCTGTGTCTCTCAACAACATTCACAGTCCTTTGATAAAATTTATGCCACATGTATTCACCCCAGGGAAAAATGTTCCAAGCATCAAAGTCCTCCACCAAAGACAGTATATGATTAGGGATACAATTCCTTTCTTCAATACCCATAAACACCAACATAGCAACTATCAAAAGACACAACCTAATAGCATCCTCATCCGAAAGAGCTAAGAACCTATTTGGATCTTTAAGTAGTTTCAAACAATCACTGCCATATACAGTTTTTATACCATCTGTCTTTTTTTCTGGAAATACGCGGTCACGAAATGCATTTGCTTTATTTTCATTTTTACAAACTTTCCCAAATTGAAACCCTCTTATTAAACAAAATTCCTTACGCCCGAACTCTAACAAATCATCCCCAATTTTGAACTGCAATGGTGGGGAATCGAACGATATGTTAGAAACTTTTACCTGATGTTGTAAAACAATATGCATCGTCAAAGGGCAGTCATTATCGCAAAACCGAATATCCAACCACGGACCAAAGACTGTGTTTCTAAACAACCTTTCCCGCTTTTTATCCTTCGACAAAATATCTTTGATTTCTGTAAGCAACTTCACTGTAGATCGAACAATGATTTTACAACGGTACAACTGAATCAGCATATCGAATTACAAGGTGTTAAGGAATTATGATTTGTTACTTGTGTAATGCTTTGTCTATGGAAAAGAAGCTGTTTGTGTATTGATGTGTTTTCTGTAATGAATTGTAATCGAATTATCGAATTACAGGCTAATATATTAAAAAAAAACTGCCTAATTTTAATGCACGTAAAATGACCAAAATATCCTTTTGTTCATGTATTTGTTGCCCAAAATTCAAAAGTTGCCCAAAATACAATACATCCCTTGTACATCGTAGCAACAGTTATTGAGGTATTTTGGTCGGTGACGTGGCGTCCTGTGGTCCGTCGGATCAGTTGCCCTGGGCTAAGGGGGAATTTTCTGTGAGCGGGACAGATAAGCTTAGCACTTGGGCAATCGGGCTATTTTAGTAATTATCCCTTTCCTAAATGATGTTGATTAAATACAACCGCAAAATACCCAAAATGCCCTCATCTTCACAACCCTATATAAACCCCAACCTAAATAAACACACACGCGTTTTTAGAAATCTAAGCAAAACTCTGCCATTTTTAACTCTCAAACTCTGTGTGTGTGTTTATAAGCTTTTGAAACCCAGAAACCCTAATCTTTACCAAGACCAACCATCACAAATGGCTTCTTCTAAAGCTATTCAATACGCGCCCAATGTGGAATTCCTCACTGGGGATGTTGATCTTGCCAAGAACAATGTGGTGGGAAAATTTTCCTATCCACAAAAGTTCCCAGCCTACAAGAACGTTATGAAATATCTTCATAACTGATTTCTTGCAAAGGCTTTCACCCAAACACCCTCAGTCATCTACCATGACTATTTGAGGGAATTCTGGTGTACGGTTGTGGCTACCAGCCCCCAAGACACCAAAGAGTCAGTCATCACCTTCACGGTGATGAATGGGAGCCGAACCCTCTCCTTTGACTACAAAACATTCATTAAGGCCACATGCTTTAATTATGCTGAGGCTTTTGAGCCCAACCCCTCAGATCAGGAAGTAAAGAACAAACTGATCTTCCTTGGACCACATGATCACAGACGACCTGAATCGTCTGCTGGAGAAATATTGGAGAAGGCTCCAATAGTGAAAACATGGTTTCATCCTATCTGGAGGATCCTGATGACATTTGTCATTCAGGTCCTAGGTGGGAATAAATCCTCTACGAAACAATTGAACTCATCACAACAATTGATGTTGTTCAGTCTCCTTGAGGGTACAAAAATTGACATCGGAGGAATAATCTTCCGAGACCTTGTAGCTAAGCTCTCAGGGAAACATAGGCAAAGACATATGTCTTACCCTAGATTTGTTTCCTGTGTGCTTCAGGACCTACTTGGTTCTGACTACATGAGGCCTGATGCAGAGGGTACGAAGCCTGATGTTCTGCATAAGTCAAACTTCATGAGTGGCATCCCTGAGGTTACACCAATTGCCCTGACCACCTACATGATGTCGGTGATTCAGGGGAGAACTCTGTTTCTCCAATACCGTCACCAACCAAAAAGGTGACGAAGAAAGTGACCCAGAAAGGGGATAAGTCCAGGAAGGTGCCTAAACCCAAGACACTCACCACTGAGACTGACTCCCAAAACCAACTCAACCTGAAAAGGTTGACAGTGACCCAGACCTCTGAGACACCCACTACAGAGACCACCTTGGCCACAAAACAAACGCCAACGGAGGGTACTGAGAAATCATCCTCAGTATCCTCGGGCAAACCCTCTCCGAATGTCCCCCAAGGCAAACACAAGTCTAAGGGGTCAGGAACATCCACCCACTCACTTCCAGATGAAGGAACTGACAAAACACAATCAGTTCCCAAGGGAGAAAAGGGTTCTAAATCCTCGGTAAGGCAGCACTACCTTACTGAGAAGGGGACCCACAAACATTCACATCCCGCTAACGTCCCTGAGAAATCACACTCAGGGTCTCAGGGAGGCAAGGGCCCTAAATCCTATAAGGGACAGTACAATCCTGCAGAGAAGGGGGCCCATCAACAATCACAATGAGTGCCTCGTGATTCTAATAAAAAAACACCCGTCAGTAGATGAAGGCGCTCAGGCAGACAAAGGCTCGAAGGGATTTAAACCACTCGTCGATACGGAACCCACAACCACCTCAGGCGGTCTCATTCACTCGGGAACTGATCCCAAAAGTCAGGCTGGGCAAACCCCCCCAGTTATTATGACTAGTCAGGCTGGTCAAACCCCACAAGTTATTATGACAACGGGATCAGGACCTGGCCAAAACAAAGGCAAGTCTTCTTTTGAAGAGGAGCCGGATAGCCAATTTTTTTTGGATTCCATGGCAGACATTCAAGCTGTCCTGGATTCTGATGAAGAGCTCAAGGAAGAGAGCGAGGATGAAATATTTGAGGCGGGGGAAGACATGAAGACTGATGAACAACCCACTGAACCACCAACTGAACAACATACTGAACAACCTCATCAGTCTCCCTCACAGCAAAGTGAATAGTCTGAATCTCAGGCTTCTTCGGACTCCGAAACATCCATCCCTGAAAGAAAGTTGGTCAAATATCTAAACAAGACCAACAATGCTCTCTTCCAAGGTGTCACTGATGAAATGCTTGAACATCATACTGAAGCTGCTGTTAACTATGCCGACCTGAGGGCATCAGTTGAAACTTATACTGAATGTGTGAATGAACAGCAGTCAGACACCAATGCCTCCTTGACAGCCATTGACACCCATCTCAACAAGTTCAACGTCACTCTACAAGGCATTACTCAGAGCGTTGCAACGATTCATACAGCTATCAAGGATGACCCTAAACTTACCAAGAAGATCCTTCAGGCTGCTGAGACATACCAACAACAGTCAGCACAATTCAGTGAACTTCTCAGCTTACTGAAGGAATCTAATACTCAGGGTCTTCGCTCTTCTGTGGACTCTATCAAGTCCTCCTTGGATCACCAGGAAAGGCACCTGGCTCACTGGGCTAAATCTTCAACATCCATGGCGTGGGCTCTTGGGTCAAGGATGTCAGGCATTGAATCATCTCAGGCTTCTCTTGAGGCTAAGGTCTCCACCATCCAGCAGGACACATCAGACATCAAATCCATGATGACTGAGATTTATCAGGCATTCAAAGGTCCTGCTGCTTCAGTGACTCCAACTCTTGCTCTCACACTGGGAGCAATAGTTGAGTGGGAGGAAAATATCACTGAAGAACAACCTGAACAAGAACAACCTCAACCTGAACCAGAACAAACTGAACCTCCTTCTCACACTGAGGGGGAGATTCCTGAACAACCTGAATCTTCTTCACGCCACGGCAAATGCATCCTTATTGAGCCTGAGTCTGAACCTAAATCAACTTTGGTGGCTGATTCTCATATTGAAAGACAGGATCCTGATGAGCCAGTCAGGATCCCGTACGAGATCGATGGAGTTCTTCACAATTTCACTTCTGATGAACTGACAGCCTTTCTTGAGAAAGAAGATCGTTTAAAGAAAAGAGCTGAGGAAGAAAAGAAAAGCAAGACTGCTCTTATTCAAGTTGTTCATGTGGAAGCTCAGAAAATTGGGTCACACCCAAAGGTTGTTTCAGGAAGGCAAGGTGGGGCGACTTTTGTTAAAGCCCAGTCAGCTGAAATGGAGGCCCTCAGGCAGAAAAGGGAAGAAAGAACCAAGAGGGTTGAGGAAATCAGGCAGAACAGGATTCAGAAATATCAGTGGTACATGACTAACAGACTGAAGCCAGAACCAATCACTGATGTTCAAATTCATGCAAAAACTTCTCCTGCTGTTGTCACTGTCTTCAGGGGTCCTGATAAAAGAGTTCTTGATGTACACAGCCCATTCAGATTTGCTGACTTCGGGATCACGGAACTGGACGAATTGCGTCCTATAATAGCAAAGAAATCAAATGTTGTGGTCCCTAGTCTGTTGAATTCTTTAAGTCTGAGGTATGAAAAATTGGCGGCAGCTCCTCAGGAACTTGGCATACCATCTCTTCTTCCAGCCTCAGCTGAACAGCCTGCTCCAGCTCAGTCTTCCTCAAGGAAGAGAAAGAAGATTGGAGCTGAGGATGAAATAAGAGTTCCTGGCCTTGATTGTAACCGAGCCATCCCTCAAGGAGTTACATTCTTGAAAAACAAGGTCATCGAACATCCTGAGAGAGGACTCTTCTTCATTGATGAGTTCGGAGATCCAGCCTTCCAAAGGTGGACTGACATTGATTTGTCAGGGGTCAAAGCCATGCTTGGATTCCTTATGTTAGCCTCCCTTATCAAGACGCCTGAGAACACAAGGTTTTGCCTTGACCTGAAGAGAAAGATCCAAGAGCATCCTGATCAACATGAGCTTCAGCCGAAGAAACCAAAACTTGCTGCTCTAGGAATCAAGTTGGATTGAATGAGAAACTGCCTTTATCCTTTTGTACTTAGTTTGTTAGGGCTTGTAATGATATTAATAAATTGATGAATTTTTTGTTATATCAGTGTCCTAATTTACTTTCTAGTACATTCAGTATGAGTAGAAGTCATTAGCTCACTCATTACTGATCAAAACACTTAGGAATAATTTATATCCAAATAGGGGGAGATTGTTGGGTCCATCAGTACCCAAGAGTCATTAAATAGGATTTGGAAACAAATTAACCAAGTGTTTATTAAACCGAGAACAATTCAAGTCACTGAGAGAACAGCCTCTCAGTGAGTCATCTTCAGGATGCCTAAGGCGAGTTCAGGAAGAAGGACTCACTACTCAGGAAGGCGGTACTTCCTAAGTAGGACTTAAGCCGAAGAAGAAGATGATGGTTCAGTGAGTATTGGACAAGAACTCACTGAACCCCAGTCTCCTCAACAACATTAAAGTGATTGAAGACTGAGGAACCAAGCCTGAAGAATAGGCGGGAACAAAAGGGAAGAATCTAAGAAGATAAGAGTGTCAGACCCAACACGCTTATCTTGTCAGACACCAACCTTCCCTATTGCGGCTAAAAGTCATGGAGTGTCAGCCAACAACTCCCAAAGTCTTGTTAGTGCGTTCCTATTGGTTCTTGGAAATGACAATTACTATTTGTAATTGTCAGACACGCAACCTCGTCAACATGTAATATTTTAATCACTTATACTTAGAATAATTGTGTATAAATAGATCAGCTGGGAGAGAAGTTATGTGTGCTTTGTATATTGAAAGCTTAGAACTTTTGCAAAGTAACTTCTCTCCTACAAAGAGTATACAACTCACTGAGATAGCTCAGTGGGTATATTGTTACCACTCAAGCAAAGCTTGAGTTTCGATAGGAGACACAAACCCTTGTCTATTCAATCCCAAGTGTTTGTTCCGCAAAACACTTGGGTAATAGATTCTTGGAATTATTTCTAATAAGAATTTAAACGTTGAAAAATATTGTGTTTTTTATATTCGCATATTATTAACTGTTAGAATAATTCTTTGCATTGATCTCAGTCATAAGCACACTTAGTTTAACTTAATTGTTATTACTCTGTGTGATAAGGGAACAACAGTTATGGTTATGTTTATTTACTTAAACATAAACATGAAGTCTTTGAGACATTCAAGGTCTTTAAAAATGAAGTAGAATTGCAACTCGGTAAGAAGATTAAGGCACTTCGATCCGATAGAGGTGGTGAATAAAAAAGCTAAGAGTTTAAAGATTATCTAGCTGAGTGTGGCATTGTCCAGCAACTCACATCTCCTTATACTCCACAGCAAAATGGTGTATCTGAAAGGAGAAATCGTACATTGCTTGATATGGTACGATCTATGTTTAATCTTACAACTCTTCCCTTATCCTTTTAGGACTATGCTATTGAAACAGATGTTCACGTGTTGAATAGGATTCAACTAAGAAGGTTGATAATACTCCATATGAAGTATGGAATAGAAAAGCTCCCAACTTTTCTTACTTAAAGATCTGGGGTTGTGAGGCGTTTGTCAAACGAGAATCACCTGATAAGCTCCAACAAAGATCTATTAAGTGTATCTTCGTAGGATACCCTAAGGAAACAAAGGTTTACTACTTTTACTTCTCACCAGAAAATAAAGTCATCGTGGCTAGGTATGGCGAATTCCTTGAGGATAATCTAATATCTCAAGAATTCAGTGGGAGAGTTTATGATCTTGAAAATGATCAAGAAGATACGTCACCTTCTGAAGGCACTAACACACTTCCTGTGGAACCTGAAAGTTTAGGTCCTCCACCTGAAGTTGATGTGGTACCCATCCGCAGATCTACAAGATCTGTAAAAGCTCCTGAACGTCTATGTTTAAACGTAGAGTGTGAGGAAACTATACTAGGGGATCTTAATGAACCAACTAGTTATAGGGCTGCCATTACTAGTCCTGAGAAGGATAAATGGCAGGTTGCTATGGATGGGGAGATGCAATCCATGAGAGACAACAAAGTCTGGACTGAAGTAGACCTTCCTCCCAATGCTAAGGCAATTGGGATTAAATGGCTCTTCAAAAGGAAAACGGACATGGATGGCAACATACACACCTATAAAGCTCGTTTGGTGGCTAAAGGCTTCACCCAAACATATGGTGTTGACTATGATGAGACCTTTTCTCCTGTAGCTGACATTAGAGCTATTAGGATTCTTGTAGCCATAGCTGCCTACTATGACTATGAGATTTGGCAGATGGATGTCAAAACCGCCTTTCTGAATGGTCGCCTAGATGAAGACATCTATATGGCACAACCTGAGGGGTTTATGAATCCATAATTTCCTGAGCGTGTATGCAAGCTCCAAAGATCCATTTGTGGATTGAAACAAGCATCAAGGCAAAGGAATAAGAAATTTGATGAGGAAATCAAGAAGTTTGGATTTATTCAAAATTTCGATGAGCCGTGTGTATACCACAAAGTTAGTGGGAGTAACACTACTTTTCTTATCCTATATGTCAATGACATATTGATCATGGGAAATCATATACTAAGTCTTAATGAAGTTAAGGCTTATCTGAGTAAATGTTTTTCCATGAAGGATTTAGGAGAAGCAGCTTATATCCTTGGAATCAAGATCTACAGAGATAGATCTAAGCGGTTAATTGGATTAAGCTAGAGTGCTTACATTGATAAGATATTGAAGAGATTCAATATGCAAAATTCCAAGAAAGGATATTTGCCAATGCAAGTAGAACATGGCTTAAGTAGCATACTATGTGCATCAACTCCTGCGGAGATAGCACATATGAAGAAAGTTCCATATGCTTCGGTATTAGGATCTATCATGTATGCAGTGAGATGCACAAGGCCAGATGTGGCGTTTGCACAAAATATGACCAGTCGTTATCAAGACAATCCAGGTGAACTTCACTGGCATGCTGTCAAAAACATTCTCAAGTATTTGAGGAATACAAGAGATATGTTTCTAGTGTATGGGGGAAATCCAGATGCAGAGCTTGGTGTTACAGGTTTCTGCGATGCGTCCTGGAAAGCTGATAAAGATGATACAAAGTCTCAGACGGGTTTTGTCTTTGTTATCAATGGAGGAGCAATAGACTGGAAGAGCAAGAAGCAGAGTACGATAGCTATGTCTGCAACAGAATCTGAGTATATTGCTGCATCGGAAGCTGCAATGGAAGCTGTTTGGATAAGGAAATTCATTTCGGATCTTGGAGTGATGCCATCAATTGAATTACCTATAAATGTGTATTGCGACAATTCTGTTGCAATCACATTCGCCAATGAACCTGGAGTTATGAAGGGCGCCAGACACTTTCCTAGGCGATATCACTATGTTCGGGAACAAGTCGAACTAGGAGAGATCAATTTATTCAAAGTTCACACAGATGACAATCTGGCTGATCCTTTTACGAAGGCTTTACCTAAGGATAAGCTTACTCAACATGCCAATGGCATTGGTCTTCGTTTAGCTGATTGTTTCATGTAAATCTGTGATTAGTATTTGGATAAAGGATGTGTAAACAATTATTATTTTAATGGAATAAAATATTGTGTTATGTTTATTCTCATTTATAATATTGTGTCCTATATTTGCATGTTTAAATCCGTGAATAACTTAATGTAATTCTAAATAGTCCGTTGTCGATCAATAATATGGGAATATTATTGAATTAAGGCAAATGTGAATGTTGGTAGGATATACTTAAGTATATTGATGCGTGGGCATGCCAAATTCACATGATATTCAATATTGGATAAATTGAATATAGGACTTATCCCAACCACATGATTGTACTTTATGGATCCTTGTCATTAAGTAAATCATGAATATTTATCCTCTGACTTGAGATACCAGGTAACTGCCGAGGATGTAGCTCATTTTCTGTAAGATAGTCTAACGCTATTTGTAACCGGTAGTTATAAGGGCTATTTTCGAAGGTGATGTAAGATAGTCTAACGCTTGTAGTCAAGAAAGGATTTGTTCCTTCAAATTTGTTTTGAAGTTTAATACTGCTTGGCCACTCGTAGGGTTGACAAGATGTTTGCGTGCGCACGCCCAAAGGCAATCTGGAATACGTTCAGATGATTTGGTAATCTTGATCAATTATGTATAAACGAGAAACTAATTGTTAATTATGGAATGACTTAGATCCATATCCATATTAATGCGGTATTAGAAACAAAATGATAAGTATGATGATAATATCATCACATGGTTTTTTCCAAGAAACCATACTCAAGGTCGATCTGGGGGCATTGGGGGTGTTAAGCTAGACTAACCCATGTCATTACTATATTAATGAATATCCAAGTGGGAGCTGTTAGAGTTTGTGGATATAAATTAATATTTGTATGACCAGTTTCGAACACGAGACTTCGGGATTGCACACATTACGTATGAGTCTCAATGTTTGAATAATTAATATATAATGATTCATGATTTAATTATTCATTTCACAAATAAACACTTAACGGCCGTTAGTATTTAACGGGGTTTGGTTAATGGTCGTTAAATATTAACATGAAGGACTATGTATGAAAATACAAGTCAAGAAGGATCTAGAATCCCTCTTGACATGCAAAATTCGGCTGAATGAGGTGTTGGAGGGGGATTAGGAAACTTTTTCCTAACCTAACTTGGAGAGGAAGATTTGTGGGTCTATAATACAAACCCTTGTATTTATAGATCACTAATCATAATTCCCTAGCAAGTCTAAACTTCTTCTTCTCCTCCCTGTTGTGTTTCTTGGCCGATCCTAAACTCCCAAACACCTTGGGATTTTCGGTTCATCATAAACACTTAAGTTTGATTTGCTTGTGAATTAGAACTTAGTTTTTCACATTGAGACGCTAGTAATACGTGTGTACAAGAACGAAGGACAAGCTTGCTTTAGCTTTTGGGTTTTTTCCCCAGTCGACTTAAATATTAGTCGATCCACTCAAACCCTTAATTAGGGTTTATCTTGTTCTTAGAGATCCGGTTTCTTGTTTTGCTAGAAACCAAAAAGGTACGCATCACTTTTAATTTTAGTTAATTAATTACATGTATTGTAGATCTTGTTTTTCCGCTGTGTACTTGATGCTATATGTTTATATGGCTATGATTCATATATTCCAACGTCACAGGTAAAGAAATCCCACCTATCAAACCAGCCATACTCGCTAGAAATGGGATTGCCACAGCGATAAAGAAACAAATGAATCCAAATACAGTTCTTATGATCACCCTGAGCCACCATGCACATGGCTTTTTAAACCTTGTAACGTATATTGACTCAAGCTCATCAAATGTTGGCATACCATAAATCTGGAATGAGCTAAGAGCATTGATTATCACGAGTATGCTTGCTAATGCTTGTACTGATTTCGCCACATCTTGTGAGTGATATACGAATAGTGCCGTCAACATCCCGCTAGATGGAATCTGTGAAGTAGTGATTGAGAGTGAATTTATTTAGCCATATCATGAAAACTTATTATTCTTGCATTAGCTAGATGCACATGAGTGTCTCTAGATTATGAGATGAACTAAGCCTTGAGGGTCAGTAGCTAATGAAGGCCTAATGTTACCTAGCTTTGACTATTATATTTGACTTCTCTAGTCTCTAACTAATTTTTTTAACAAAAGTTTCTAACTATATATAACATTTTGTTTCAATTATTAGCAGAATCCTTTTCTATTTAATTTTAGTTAACAATCAAGTTGGAACTTAAGTCTATTATAAATATGAACTTAACACAAATGGTGAACTCGAGGCGTGGCAATTGGCATACCAACCAAGCCAAATGTACAAGCAAAGCTTGCTAAACTTGTCCAAAATTTCGTTCAACAATTTCTTTTTTAAAATGCATGCTTAATAGAAGAGATAACTAACCACTAAATTCTTTTGTGTATCAAACTATTTCTTTTTTCCTATTCAATATACGAACTTTTAATAACTTCTATTGTGTGTATTATTACGGTGAGATTATTACGTAACAGTACTTAATCCTTTTAAGATTAATATATACATGTTTCGTTTAAATTATACGAGTTATATATCAACCACGTTTACCCCAAACATCGCATTCTTCCGGTTATGGTTGAATATTGGTGGTTTGTTGTAAGAGATGGCTTAGATGTTCAGTGAGAGAAATGGGAGTTAATTTGGTATTAAGTGAGAAAATGAGATGTTTGAGGTATCTATTTAACGGATATAATTTAAACAAAACATGCATATATGAAAGGGGAAAGGATTAAGTAGTATCACGTAATAATATATCACAGTAATAATACATAATAGAAGTTATTACTCTCTCTGTCTCATATTAAATGTTTAGTTCGTCTTTCTTTTTCAGCTTTGATTTTTAATAATTTTGTTTGTATTTTATAATACTTGATGCAAAATATATGGATGAATTGGATTTTAAGTGTATTTTTATTGGTATAATTTTCATCAAATATTATATAACACAAACAAAAAATATTTAAGGTGAAATTTGAAAAAAAATTAAAAGTCAAAACTGAATATTTAATATGTGACGGATAGAGTAAAAGATTATGATAAATGTAATTGAAGTTATTAAAACTTCATATATAGAATAGAAAAAAAGAAAGAAAAAAAAATAGGGTTTTTTGAAGGAAAGAAAAAAAATTGATATACAAAAAAAAAAAAAAAAATAATCAGTTGAATACATTTAAAAATAATAAAACTTTTATAGAAATAAAAACTTAGTAATTGCATAGGCCCAATAGCCACCAATTGCAAGGGGGAAAGTTATCCCCACCCTCCCTATTTTTTTTATCACCACCCTCCTCTCTCTTTTTTTTTTTTTTTTTTTTTTTTTTTTTTTTTTTGATTTTTTTTTTTTTTTTTTTTTATAATTTTGTTTATATCAAAAAACTATAAACCTGAAAGTGCGGAACAGAAAATATAAAGTTTAATAAGTCAAACGCTTAAAACTGTCAGAAATACGAAACAGAAACTGAAAAAAAAACTGTGCTGCACTATAAAAGTCGGGGGACAAAGAGGGGACAAGGGGACAAAAAGTACAACCCTCCCTAGTAGGGAGGGTTCGGTTAGGGCAACCCATTGCAAGTGGGAACAAACACATTGCAATCGATGTGTTCGAAACTTTGACACCTTTCCACATAGCTAATGTTGATGGATGCTTTTCACTTGAGGGCATCGTTGCCTGCAATAACATATACTACATCCGTCTCAATTTAATTGTCCATATTTCTTTTTATGAGTGTCTCAAATTAATTATCCAATTTCCATTTTAAGTAAAAACTAGAGAATATAGTAGGGGAATATTCTTTTTGAGTGGTTGAAAACAAAAGTGGCCTCACTTTTATTAATCTCCGTGTTTTTTGTCTCCTGACAATTAAATTAAGACGGAGGGAGTATAATTTTTATTATTATTATTATTATTATTATTATTATTATATATATATATATATATATATATATATATATATATATATATATATATATATATATATGGGGATAGCTTAGCTATAATTTTTGTAGCCAATTGGCTACAATTCTTCACAAAATATACACATACAATGAATCAGACACCCACAGAAAAGAATCAGAGACCCACAGAAATAATCAGGGACCCACATTCATAATACTAAATTGTAGCTAATATATTTCCATATAATAACTTAATATAATTGAAATTATATCATTCGACGTAAACAGTCTCATTAGGCAGAAGGTTGAATATCTTGTTTTTAGAAAGAAAAAGTGCCCCGGCAGGTTTTAATCACAATTAACTATTAACTAGTTTTGTAAATTTTCAACTATAAATATGAGAATAAGAAAATTTAATTTGTATAAAAGATGTCAATTTGGATTATAATTTCTGTTAATAACTCACACGAGATAAGAATCACATAATCTATACAAATAGCTTTATAATTACAATTTAAGATCATCGTAAAATTGTGAAAGGTAAGAGGGAGTGAGACGAGAGAAAGTTGAGGATGCGTTGATGTAAAATTTGAGAGAGCGTAACCACTCCTTTAATCTAAGGTAAAACCGTTAAAAGTATGATACGTGCAACATCCTTTGCTGTGAATTCTTTTTTATATATTTTATAGTGACACATGCTTGGAGTTTTAAATAATAACGAGTTACGAGTTGCCATTCTATTAAGATTAAATATTAACTGTTAAAAAGTACATACGGCATGTTCGTAGTTAACTCGTTTTATTGTACTGTTTTGCAGTTATCTGAAAAATTAATTGGTTTTACATGTTAGAATATTGAGCACACAATATTAGAATGGTCAAAAGTCACTACTGTACATAGTCATAAACCATTCTGCCGCCATGCTAATCTTTAAGAATATTTTTAAGAACTAATCACAATATTTTATTTAGAAGTTAATTATGGATTCCAAACTTATCTGGGCATTCATGTATACTTTATTGTAACGTGGATCACAATTTATTTTTCTATAGCACGCACCATGAGCAAAATATTGTTTCTTAGCACAATTTGTTTTTCTTACTACAGTATATTTTTGTTATTATAATGCTAAATTGAAAGTAGTAAATTTATATATACTAGACGAGTACCCGTGCATAGCAACGGAAATTCGTAGCAGCAGACAATTAACGATATGCGATATTGTGGTAAGTGGTTTGTGTAACGTGCAAAATAGAACCTGGAAAGGTAAAAATGTAATTGCAAACGGTTGTAACATGCGATAATTCAACTCTGAAAAAAGGTGTGCATCGTAAACCTCAGGTTCGATCAAATTCGTTACAACAGGTTCATCCACATGTTCAACCATGTGATGATAAACGTATTCCATTTTCTCCATTTGAAACCTCTTCTTTTATTTCTTATATTCTTACTATATTACGTTAATATACAAGACATTTGCATGTGGATTGTTATATTGTATACTAATAATGAGGAGATGACTAAAAACAAAGTTTAGCAAATCACTAAAATACACAGTTTGTATTTTACACAATCATTTCTATACTTATCAAATTATAAGTTTCGAATATTTCAAATCACAAATACATGATTAGTATTAGTTTCAAATCATTCCTATACTTATCAAATTACAAGTTTTGAAATTATTACTGATTATGTGTGTAGCAGTGTAGCTTAATCTATTTTAATTTTCTTAGTTCATTTATGTTTAATTTGACTATTGTTGTGTTATTGTTTTATGGTACAGGGTGTTCATGGTACACAACATACACTTCTCTTCTTCTTTTTTCTTTTTTTTCTGTTAAAGTAATTAATTCAACATATTATATTGTTAAAAAAAATGCTACTAATCTATCATACTATAAATTAACTGTACAAATGGTGCAAGTTCTGGGTCAACTTGAGTCAACCTACTTTGACCCATTTTGAATTCTAACAAAAATACTCATTGTGATACAATTCACTTGCATCTAGCTTGACCCATAACCTTCATCAGGAAAGCATATTCATATGCCAGTTCCTCGCACTGCCCAGACCGTCCGCCTTCACCAAAATGGCCCCCAGTCATATTTGTCCTCAAAATAACTGAACGAGAACACTTCAAACAAGTGCTTTCTCTTATTCTCGACACATAACTCTGCACAATAGTACATGTGCATCAGATATAATTTAAATAAGTATGCAATTGTTCTTTAGTGTAACTAAGTGTACCTTGAGTCATAATAAGATGATGTGACGAGCATTGCAGGATAGCAGATATGTTTGCGTATGTTATCATAAGGCGAATACTTCATAACTGAATCAAAATCTGAATTTATCTGAGGATTTCCGAATTCTTCATAGTCTAATACTGTTAGCGGCAAATTTGGATCCAATAATGTATTGCAGATATCAAGAAACGGAACCTGGTGAAAACATTTCATATTTTATACATACAAACCACAACATAGGTAATACTAAAAAATAAATTTAGAACAATTGAATTAATGTATTTACCTTCAGAATGGCGGCTCTGAATAACTCGGGATGCATATTAATGGCGGCTGCAACAAGAAGACCACCGGCGCTATGTCCAATAGCAGAAAGCTGGTCTTGATGGACATAACCCTCACTTATAAGATAGTTTCCACATGAAATAAAATCATTTATGGAATTTAATTTGTTTAATCCACTGCCTGCTTTTATGCCATGATGGATCAGCACCACCACCGCCTCTGCACAACATTTAAAACATGAATACAAAACTTTAGCCGATTATATGAATATTACAGGTCTGCTTGTATAAAAACTGAAAAAGTAACCAACTTTGGTCTGTTTTTGGTAAAAAGCTTATCTTAGGCTAGAAAAACCATCATCAAAGTTTCACATTTTTGTATTAAATTGTGAGTTTTTAGGTGCCACATCAGAAAAGTCAGCATGGTCAATGTTGCCTTGCCACATTAGCATTTTGACGAGAAGTCAGATAACCTTAAAAAATATTTGAAGGTTTTTCGAGATTTGGACGGTTTTTTGGGTCTCAAAAAACTTGATGATCTAAATAAAAAATGCACCAAAGTTTGTTACTTTTTTTACTCGATTAGCCTCAACTTTTCCAAAGAAAAAATCGGCTTATGTAATAGTACCTGACATCAGCAAATGCAACAACCCAACCACAATCAAGCGAGCTCAATCGCTCAGCAGACCAACTTTTGTCCAACACTTCCCCATAGGATCCATACCCATGTATGATACCACAAGATTGACCCATTTTATGGGCTTTATGGTAATACAATATAGTTAGAGGAACTATCGTGCCATCATGGGATACAACATCTTTTCTTTCACAAGAATATGAATCTGAAACATTCAACCATTCGTGTACGTCACTGCTGTTGGCTTTTGAAGAAATGCCCAATACCTCTTCTTGATGCACGACAGAAAATGTTCTTTTTGACATGTCATAGTCAACAATTAGATCAGGCATCTGCAGTTGGTTATATTCGTTATGAAAACTGTTACTTGAAGTTGGTCAAATATAATTTCTTTTAGTATTTAACAATGATTTACAGTAGTTATTAGTGTTGTATATGAAAGATTCAATATTTCATTTCATATCAATTATAAAAGTATGTGCTTTGCAAAAAGGAAAAAAGAGCGAAGTTCAGAACTTTATACCACAGGGGACGAAAGCACCACTCGATATACTGAGTTCATGAAGTAATGATTCGAGCCTGGAACGACGCTACATGAATTTGAAGGCATAGAGAAATACCATGGATCAAGATCATCTATATCCATTTCTTTCTACAATAAACAAACATAAAAGTTCATTCCCATAATTTCAGACTTTGGCTACACATTAAGATCTTATATTGTTACCTCATTGTTGGATTGAATAGGCACCCTAATTATAAACAAATAAACAAATTTGCATGAACTTGCAAAAGCACAATAACAATAAATTTTGTAACAAAATCTACTAACTACTGTAAAAAGAACCAGTCGGCGGCGAGCGGTGACCGTAACAAACAAAATATTAACAATAAACACAAAAAAATGTATAACGACAAATGTATAACAAACCCGGCGAAAAATATTGACAAAAGCTTAAAAGTGAACCATACACAAGCTTTCAGTAGCGGCAACTAAAATCCGGCGAGACAACAGCAGCTCCGACAACTTTTCCGGCAAGTCAGCTGCTGTTTTTTTTTCCGGCGAGTCAGTTGCCTTTTTCCGGCGAGTGGCGGCGATAGTCACCTGAAAACACTTGGTGGATTAGATTTAAATATGAAACTTGAATTAGAAAAAGAATACATATTTATAGAAGAACAATTAGACAATATGTTATTACAGCAACAGCAAATCGGAACCCAGTTGAACAACCAAACACAAACAAAAAGCTATAATAGTCTCACAAAATGAGTATCTTTTATAAAAAAACTTACATTAACTTTAAAAAAAATAACAATAACTATTATAACAATATTTACCAGCTACTGTGAAAATCAAACCGTCTATTACCGGCGGCAGAAAAAAATTCAGGTGAAAGCAGCGGCGGAGCAGACCCGGTGGCAGCAGCGGTGTTTTCCGGCAACGACAGCACAGCAACAACAAATATAGAAGAACAATTAGACAATATGTTATTACAAATCAGATCTTTAAAAAAAATACAGATTTATGAAGAAAAAAAAAAAAAAAAAACCTTCAAAACATGAAATATAAATTCACCAACAAAAGAAAACATCACAAGAAATTTTACACATTAATTAAAAGAATCAATATAACATTCTGTACCGAAACAATTATAATAAAACTTACTTACAAATTTACAAAACGATATTTACAACTCAGATTCTAAAAGAAATCCGGCAGCGCAATAAGAATATCCGGTAGCGACGACTACAAATCTAGTGATCGCGGCAACAGATCTGCAAAAATAAATTAGTCAAAATGTTATAATAGCTAAGAAACCTTCAAAACATAAAAAATTACATGAATTAATAGGAAAAAAAACACAAACAAATATTATAAGAGTAGCAGTGGCGTATCGTTGCAAAGGCGGCAACGTCCTATCCTAGCGGCAGCAACATTTAAGATTTGAAAAAAAATATGAATCTGAAAAAAATCAATCAAAAGTGTTATAACATTTGAAATATGCAGAAAAAACTATGGATCTAAAAAAAATATTCAAAACATGAAACAAATAAAGATATGAGAACAATTAAAAAAAACCTCAAAAAGCCGCCGGTTATGGATCTGCGATTTGGGTGGTGGCGGTGAAAAGAGTGTGTTTTGTTTGGTGTGTGTGAGAGAGAGAGGTTTTTTTTTTTGAAAGGTGAATTTCTTATTCGAACTTCGTGTCGTGATTCAACAGCGGAAGGTTTAGCTTACGTTGTCTTAACTGGGCCCGCGCTAGAGAGCTCCCTCAAAGTGGAAAGCTTTAACCAAATACCCGATGGGGGGAAAACCCCCTACTAATCCGCCCGAAGGCACGACGATTAATAGGAGTAAACCCTGCCCCCTCAGACTTGACCTGAGTAAACCCAAGCCAAGCCCTCAAAAGAGGGAATTCCTAGTATCTCAAAGTTGACACTAGTGGGGTTTGAACTTGGGACCTAAAGGTTACCAAGCCAAGTTCTTACCACTAGACCAACTCATCATTGATGAGAGAGAGAGGTTAGATGATGAGTTTTTGTGTGTGTTTATGTGAGAGAAGAGAGATGTGCAGTTAATATGGAATACATTAATTTCAAGATTTCACAAAAGCTTCACTTTTCCACTTTTCCTCTTTGACCATACATTCTTTATAAGGCTGCCCACAGTGGGCTGATATATATCGTTCGATGAAAACGTTCGACCGATGTTGAGATCGGTTGGTGCCTTTGTGGTAACATCGATCGCCGGTGGAAATGTTTGAATATCGATCGCATTTTCGACCGAAGTGAAACAAAGAAACATTTGCATTTTGTATGGTTTGAATGTATATTAAGAGGATGATGCAATATGGGTTGTCACTGTGATGAGAGAGGTGAATATGGGTTGAGGAGAGAGAAAGTTGAGGTGGCAGCCGGAAAGATGATGCAATATGGGTTGCCACTGTGAGCAGCCTAAGTAGTTAAGATGTAAATAAAGATAGATAAGGGGTTTAATTACCTGAATTTCCAATATCAGATTGTGTCCTCTAAATGCAAAAGCAACGATGCCGAGGGCATTTAGAACATCGAAAATCTTAGAGACTTCGCTACCAATCCTAATTGGATTATATGACAAATTTGGAAGTCTGCCTTCTGACACAGACACCGCCCATATCGTTGTACAATATCCAAGGGCCGTGATTGCCCCAACAAGTGATATGCCAGCTATCGCGCGAGTTTAGATTGGGAAGTTGAGAAAGAAGCACTGCACCACAAGTGAACACCAAGTACCATTCGACCGTGGTAAGGGTCTCAGCTTTGCATTCATTGGCAGCACATACGACTTGAAAGAATATCTTGGATGTTGATCTTCCAATGATGATCAATGTGACACATGTACCTGCTGATAAGTAAATGATTGGAAATACCGCTAGTGCCTTCCCTAATCTTTCACCAACGAGGCATCATTTACTAGATTAGCTAACGCCGTTACTGTAAATCAAGATAATCATGTAATTATGAGTAATTAAGTAAGCATACCAAAGGTTGCATTTGGAGTTGCATGTATCTAATGTATCGGATTCCGGTTTCAGGTGATTCATGAAGATTCACAAGTAAATACAAAGTGTAAAGTTGCCATATGAATGCTAAAGTCATGGCTATGACTCCCCAAACCCTGTAATAACAATAATAGCATATTAACATCTTTACTATGAGCTAATCTTCAAACATCATGACTATTATTCAACAATGGCAGTACAAAGTTTTTTACTCGTGCACTGTAAAATATACACATATATATATATATATATATATATATATATATATATATATATATATATATATATATATATATATATATATATATATATATATATATATATATTAATTTTTTACTTTCTTGCGAGAACCATCTTATCTGCGAGAACTGACAGAACCACCAAAAACATACATGCACGCCTTTTAAAATAAAATAAAAATACATGCAAATCATCAATAATCGTAAGTATCCACCTATATTCTTCAATATCATCATGAACTCATCATCTTTTTTCACAAAAACCTTACACACGGCTGCAATATTGTCATTGCACGCCTTATAAGAACATACATGCACACCTTCAAAGAAAATTTTTATATTTCCAATTTCTTATCAAATTTTTAGAACAACCATGTTTTTAGAACATATGTGCAAAAATACAATTATTGAAGGCGTGCATGTATGTTTTTGGTGATTCTGTCAGTTCTCGCAGATAAGATGGTTCTGAAAAGAAAGTCTCACTATATATATATATATATATATATATATTAACTAATTATAAAGGACCAATAAACACAACCTAAAACCAAACCTCACTCCAAACTGAAAGTGAAAAACTTAATTTTGTGTAATCCCCATTTTGCCCTTGTCCATACAATAGACACAACCTAAAACCAAAACTGAACTTTGTGTAATCCCCATTTTGCCCTTGTCCATACCTAAAACCAAACCTCACCTTACAAACAAATAACCTCACATTATCCTTAATTCACTCTCATTTCCTCACATCCTTTTCTCTCTCATAAACACACACAAATATTCATCCTCTAACCTTTCACCCAAATTTTCCCAAATAGCAGATCACCACCACCACCGAGACGCCGCCGCCTCCAACCAACCACCCAACGCCACCTCCACCGACTCCACCTCCACCAACAAACCACCGAAACCGCACCACCAAAACCTTCAACCATCAAGTTTTGAGGTATTTTGATTGATCTATATATTTTGTTTGTAGATCTATAGTTTTTTTCATAGATCCATAAATATTTTTTCTAGATATATTGATTTTATTTATAGATTTATATGTTTCTTTTATATAGGAATTCTCGCCGGAAAAATTTGTGGTCACCGGAAAAAGTTACCACCACCGGACTCCACCTCCACCGGCACCACCGAAACCCTCCACCATAAAGTTTTGAGGTATTTTGATACAATTATGATTTTTGAATATGTTATTTTTGTATATTTGAAGCAGCCAGCGCCGGATCTGTTATTTTTGTATAACATTTTTGAATATGTTTTTTTTTGTATATTTGCTGTAGACGCGCTTGCCACTGCTGTAGACGCCACTTTCTCGCCGGAAAATTTTGTGGTCGCCGGAAAAATTGTGTCGCTGCCGGAAACCCTCCACCATAAAGTTGAGGTATTTTTCGTTATAGATCTATAGTATTTTTCGTTATATATAGTGTTTATTTTCTTTATTCAGCCGGTTACTTTATCGCCGGAAAAAGTTGTGCTCTCGCCGGAAATCGTTGCTATCGCCGGATTAGTTGTAACTTGGTTGCAAGATTAGTTGTAAATTTATATCAAGTTTAAGTATATTTTGTTATAACTTGGTTGCAAGATTAGTTGTAAAGGTTTTGATTTTTTTTTAAATAAATCTATTTGTTTTTTCAAGTTTTAATGGTTTTTTTAGTTGTTACAACATTTTTTAATATACACTACAAGAAATCAGGCAAATAGCCACGGACAGAATTTGTGGGTAAAAGCCATATTTTCGTGGGTAACTGGGTAGTACCCACGGATTACCCACAACTCTCAGTAGATGGATCAAACCTCCGATGCTAATTGTTTGCCCACGACATTTTCATACTGTGGGTAAGTTTACCCACATCATTCTTGGTGGGCGTTTGTTTTGCATTCATGGGTAAATTGTTTGTGGGATTTTCTATCTCACCACGAAACACCCATAGATATACTCGTGGGTATTGTGTGGGTAAAATTGCCCACAAAACTATTCATGTGTAAAAGTCAACTCCCCCATCACAATCCTTGAATAGAATTAACCACGTATATAGTCGTGTGTAAACAGCATGGGAAATATTGCCCATGATAATCCCTTGGAAAAGTTACCCACGCAAATGACCGTGTGTAAATATCATGGGCAAACATGACATCTTTGCCATGAATAATTTGTGGGTATATTCGTAGCTAACTTACCCACTACTCTTTGTGAATAAATCGTGGCTAAATATTTACGTCATATTGTGAATAATGAATGGATAAATATATTGGTAAATTATGATTTTATTTTAATATTTAAAATGTGACAAATATGTAGCATCTAATATAAAAACCACACATTTAACACAAATATTGTTGAAATATAAAACACACGATAATAAATAGATCATTCTTACATAAATATTAAGGCTGCTAACCGAAACCATCATTCTAATGATGTCTCAAAACAAATAAAATAAAATGAAAAGAACAAACTATCATCATAAAGATGTCTCAAAACAATTAATATAAAGATAAATATGACTTATCAACTCACAATCATGCGGCTGTCATGGTCATCTTCTTCACTTCCACCTGCTCGGGAGTGACTAGTAGTGGGACCTGGACGAGCATCTCCTCCATCAGAACTTTCACCATCAGAATCACAATCTGGAAGGGTTATATTGAAACGATTGCACACAATCTCAAGAGTTTTACTTAATTTGTTGATCTTTTTCTCCATTTTCTTAGACTTTTTCTCCCGCCCGTCGTCTACCTTGGTAACTGCAGTTGTTTTATTTCCAGTAATATAATCAACTCTTTTTGACCCAGCACCATACAAGTTTCTTTTCTTTGCACCACTTGCTGCTGCAATGTAAAGTGTTGTTTCGTCTACCTGACTTTCTGCAGCTGGATTTTCCTCCCTTTCTTGCCTTAGACGCAACACACTCTCCTATAAGTGTGTACATTTTATCAGGAGTAATCATACAACTAAGAACTATATTGTTTAATAAGGAACTCGATCAGAACTTACATTAATTGTTTTTGACTTCTCATTAATAAATGTTTTCTTGTCATGGCCGCTGGTATGAGTATGCAAAAAAATCTCAAATCCTGTAGGTGGACGCTTGTATATAGATTCCTACATCACATATGCATAAAGAAGAGATTAATAAAAAAATTTGGATAAATATGGCGATCATATTAATGATGTATTATATGCAGCCTAAATACAAGATGTAACTCGAAAAATTAACAATCTAATTATTTGCTACGTACGTAGTCAAAACATAATTAACAGGCAATCGGTAGATAATAAGTAGTAGAATACTTTCTGTCCTAGAAATTATTTATACATCATAATCTTCCTATGTTCTTTTTATAGCCTAATTGTTAATTGTCATCCACTGGTAATTTGCCTCAGATATTCTAGTTCATGTTGGAGTTTTTTATTTTTGGTTCAGCTGAATTCATCACAGAGGGTTAGTACCTAAATATACTATTACAGGTCATTTTAATAATTTGGTAATCTTTTATTTGCATAACTACCAGTACACTAGAAACTATCTACAATGCGCGAATAGCATAAAAGCCTATTTCATCATTCAGAAGGCTCCAAATATATTGTAATTGACTATCTTCTAAGATTCTTTTTTTTCAGTGTCTTTTGATAATAATGAAATAAGGTAAAACTAACCAAATCATTGGGAGGCCTATAACAATTGCATTGTTAAGAAAAATTGGAGTCACTGTATAGAATGGTCCAATTCCATAAGAAACGTTAGTGACACTTAAAGCATATGGGAGGCCTATAACAATCGCAGTTTTCTATCTGAATCATATCTTAACTTAACAGCTTGATGTATCCCTCAGATAAGGAAAAACTAACAACTCCAACTTGCACAAATAAATGTTTCAATATATATGAGCCTTGGGGGCAATCCACCAGTTGCCATGCAGAATTGCGCATATATAGATCTAAAGAAACCCCGAGATATATAAGTGCGTAGGTATTTTCTAGATTAGCAGCCAAAAGTTGCCATGAAAAATGATTCATAGATCGAACTGGAATCTTCGACCAAACTCAGGATTATCAAAAGATGTAACAAGCAAAGCTCTTCTTAATTATGACAATGTTTGAACACTAATTTTAAGCGAATATTATAGAATTTCTAAGCTTTTTATGCTTTCCAGCAATATATAAACATCTCGTTTCATATACAATAACACATTACTATATACTGCATCTTAAAGTGGAAGCAGTTCTTTGAAGGGGACGTGCGTGGGTTTGCACCTTCTATCATGATGCTTAATCCACTATCACTTAGCAGCTTGCTACGAACGAAGTTCTCTTACATACAGAATCAAATGCATGTGCGTGCTTGCTTTTCCTACTAGGTATGATTTACGGTCACTGAATAGTTATCAGCATTGCAGAACAGCTATTACTTTTAAAGAAATTAAAGCTCACTACCTATAAAGCTGTAATGAAGATTGAAGGACTCTATGAGGAATGTAAAGCTTTGTTTGCTTTCACTCCCGATGAGTGGATATGTACAAGAAATTGCAGCTGAGATAGTTTGTTAGGAATATAAATATTCAGATGAAGGCTCGGTCACCCCGAGTATCTATTTAGCATTTACATAGCTCGTAGGCTTATTAATATTAGCTTAGTACTATTAGTAGTATTAGTATTATTAGATTAGTCGTACTTATATTTGTGGAGTGGGTCGGGTCTTTACCCACTGTCAGCTCACTCCACAGCCAACTAAGGGCACCAATATTAGGAACTATATAAAGCCCCTTCCCTCACATGGGAAGGGTGGAACTCTTGTCATTTTTACTTCAAGCTAATAGATTTCAAGTTCCCTTCTCTCTATGTTTTCTCTCTAACTTCACCATGGGTTTCTTGATCTTTCAAGATCCAAGGCCACCCGATCCACACAATCAAGATGTTTAGATCTTACAATTGGTATCAAGAGCCATGGTTAGGTTCGATTGATTGTGTGTGCTTGCCTATTTGTGGCCTCGATGCTTCTCGGTTTTATCCTTTTGGCTTGGTTGGTTCGAACACTGTTTGATGCTTCTTGGTTTTATCTATTTGGCTTGGTTGGTTCGAACACTGTGTCAAGAAAATCAATATCATGTCCAATTGGTTTTTTTTGGCTACACTTATTCTAATATCATGTCCAGTAGTGAGTTTTGGGCTTCACTGGTTATGTTCAAATATTAGATCTCACTAATCGTGTTTCTAGTTAAAGTGTGATTTGGTTATGTTTAAATTGATATTAGATAGTAGTGTGTTTTAGGATTCACAAGTGTCTTGAATTTCGAAATGTTTGTTGGGTGTGTAAAACATTTGTTGGGTGTGTCAAACAATTTAGTACATGTTCTGCACGAATATCACCTTGTTTGTTGTTGTACAAATTTTGTTGTGCCCAATATTTGGTTAATACTTTCGGTTGTAGTTGGCTGCAGTTTGTGACCCTTATGTTGGGTTAAGCTACTTGTTGGTGATGGTGTGTTCTTTGTTGCGATTTGTTCTGCAAAAGAAAATATTAGTTGCGTTTTGACTTGCTTCATACTCTGGCATTTGGAGTTTAACTCAAACGGGAATAAGGACAAGAATGGTGAAAGCAACATTCATTGTTGCGATTTGTGGTTCACGTGGATGATTTGTGTCTCAGTTTGAACACATTTTTAGGTTGTGATTTGGCTGTTTTCCAGAAATGGAAAAAGTGAAAAAAGTGATAGTGACAACTCTGTCACTTGTGTTTTGTGTTTTGCAAGCATGCGACTTGTGTTCTGTTGTGACTTGTCTCAAAACTGGGATTGTGACAGCTGTACTTTCGTGATAGTGATAGTGTTGCGAGTTGTCTTGCAGTTGCGTTTTGTGTTACGACTTGGCATCAGTTGTATGAGGTTGCAATTTGATTATTGTGGGTTTGCTGTTTGCGACTTTAAGGTGTGGTGACTTGTTTCTACTATTGCGTTTTGACTAGTTACCGTAGATACACATTGTCACACCCCCAAATTATCTGTTTTGCAGCGGAATGGAATTCCAGGGGTGCAACTGCCATAGCATCCAAACTGCAGTTATATTGAACGACCTAAAGTGTCGTTTAGAAAATACATCGTTTGATTACTTAAAACATTCAGAGTTTACAAAGAGAGGTCCCAAAAGATGTTACAAGTTTGCGGAAATAAAGTTTACATAGTTCAAACGATGGTTAAGTGCATAAAATATAAAGTGAGACGCGTCGACACCGCGACTCCATGATATGCCCAAAATGCAATCCATCATGCGATGCTAATTACCTGAAAATACATTGCTAAAACGGGTCAACAATAATGTTGGTGAGTTCATAGGTTTATGTAAATGAAATGCTACACGGAAACCACAAGTATAAAGTTTATGACAAACTGCCACATGAAAATGATACATTAGCTCTTAAGCTCATGACCCCGAAGCTAGACTGAATGAAATGCCCCAACTGAGTGCTTTGCCAAACACTCTGAAATGGATCAAATGTAATGCGTTCGTATGACAAGTTGGTGCTACCAACCCGAACGGAGGAGTCACCCTCAATAGATCTATTCACACACTCTCGCTTGCTCACAATTAACGGTTCATGATAATAGGGGACTTTAACTTGGCAATGAGGTAACTTAAGCAATGTAATGAATTTATATACTTTGGTCCGCATGAAAAATGGTGCAATGTATTCTCCCCCGTGGAATTTGAAATGATGTAATAATTGGAAAAACGGGGCTATGAAATCTCACCTGATGAAATAGCACTATGACAATAATGGATATGATGTAATGATGGCTCGGTCTCTAACCGCAACCTATAATGAATGATGTGACCCAATGTAAGCAATGATACCATGCAACTCATGCAACAACGTATGTTAACGATACCACTCGTTATTTTTGAAAATAACGTTTTCTGTCGAAAAATATATTTTTGACATCCCGGCAAGTCATATACTAGATTTCGTGTAAAAATGTTGGAATAATACTCCACGATCCTCTTTTGGTGTTTTATTGTCAAATAATATAGTTTCGTCGCAAAATATTACTTTTACAACTGGTGAAAATATGCCCGAACGGCCTTGCAAAGCTAGTCGTAAAATATTGTACGTTAAGAGTTAGGAATAGAACTTGACGTTTTTGAAATCCTTGCAACAACATCTCAATGTCGTCTCTTTTGAGTTTTGATCATACACGTCACGATCATGAAGATAATCGGCTTTGAATATGGCGCCTTGCAAAACAATTTCATACTTAGAAACATTTTCTTGAAATAGTGGTTTTTGGCGATACTAGGAAATTCATAACTTTCTCGTTATAAGTTCAATCAACAAGCGGTCGATTGATTTGGAAAATAGGCCGGGAATACTTCGTTTCACCTCAAGGAGTTGATGGCTCAAACCATCTCGATCAACGGGAAAATAGCTCGTAAGATGGTGCCTCGCAAAACTGTTTTACACTTGGTACGTACTTATAATATAAAAGCTGTCAACAATTATAGTTATCGTCGGTTTTTCAAAAATTCATATCTTGTTCGTTTTAAGTCGGTTTTCAACGTTCTTTATATCCACGCGTTCGTCATAACATGAACTAACATATTCTCAGTGGCTCGGCTCAGCTAGACCACGGATGACGACTCGTTCTGTCCCCTGAAGTTCGGCCAGCAGCATACACTTTTCAGAAAAATAGTTTTTGTGTTGTTAAACTTTAAAACGTCGTATCTTCTTCGTTATAACTCGGTTTTTAGTGATTCAAGCGACCACGTTTTCGTGTTTGAGAGTACTTTCTATATATGAAAGCTAAAATAAAGCCATGGTTACTGATTTTTCCAAGATTTACATTTCTGGACAGCGGGTATATGTTTATGTTAAAAACTCGTTTTCTTGGTTCGCGGCTTGATCAAACGACTACAACACAACTCCACAAGTACACACATCCTACCATACACCTTCTTAGGGTGTCATGGGTCCTAAACATCACTAAAAATAGTGGGTTTCGCGGGGATGATAATAAAACATGCCGATCTATGGATTGAGATAGTTATTGTGAAAAATAGAACAAGTGGTATGTTTACATATCAAATGTGCATGTTTTACTTCTAGAGCATAAAATACATCAAGTAAACACATGTAAGTTTAAGAAAGATCATGAAAAGCTTACTAGTAGTTTGAAGAGGTTTAAAGTAACAAGGTGTCTAAAAACTTCTTGGTTTTTATTTCAAAACCTAATGTAGAAGTATACTAAGGTTATCAAAATCACTTGTTCTTGAAAAGTTTGGTCTTCTTTCCTTTGTTTCCTTTGCTGCCGTGGGATAGAGAGAAAAACAAAGAGGTTTTGTGTTTTTGACTTTGTTAAATAAATGTGTAATGAAAATGTGTAGTTTTAAGTTAGGTTTATAATATTAAAGAAGCATTAAATGCATTTTAACTTATAAGGCATACCATAAGCAATAAGGGGGGCGGCAAAAATGGTAAAGAAAAGAGGTATTGTGGTATTTTTTTGACTAGTTAGATATTTTAGTGTAAGCTTAGTTAGTTTAGTGCATAATTTCGGCGTTATCGGGTACCGGGTTAACTGAAAATAAAACGTGACGAACAAAAATAAAATTCGACAAAGTTGTAAAAACTCATAAAATCATGTTACTGATAAGAATCGGGTGTTAAAATAGTGTTCGTGATAAAAGATCGCAAACCGATGGGGTTATGAGCCCTAACCGGGAAAATATCGCAAAAGGTTTCAAAACACCGGGTAAATTAATGAAATAAATTTTATATCATTAAAGTTAGCATGAAAATATATTAGGATCATAATCGGGAGTATCTGGGTATAATATTAGTAGTAATGACTGAGTGGTAACGTTTACTGAACAACTGAACATACGATAATGAAAATCACACAAACCCGTGCATGACTAAATATGGAAATGATCATGATGTTACTGATGATATGTAGACTACTCTAGTCTATATGACATGTCCTTACTGATGATGCATGAATACGCAGCTAAACCTTACCGGTTACGCGAATTTGAATACTTGTAAACTAGGTTTACTGAATGATGAATGGAAATCATGAATAATGAAATGGTAAATTGTAAATTGTCAAGGTTCGGGAAATGACCTGAAATTGTGATTTGTCACACACATTCTAACATATCAACATCAAAACAACAAATCACAACAACAACAATTACTCAGTCAACCACTGATTTCACAGAACAATAAAACAACACACGCTCTTGACTTTAGTTTTCCACATCAACAGTCAAGATTAATAGAAAGACCAAACCAGTAAAGCCAAACCAAAATCTTCTCTATTTGACCACGAGATTACAAGAATCCACATGGTAACCATAACCTCAACATGACCTCAGATCTGTTGATCTTCCTTGTTGTTAACAAATTTCAAATCGAAGGAGATGAGAAGCAGATAACCAGAACCAACTACAACAATATAACCCTAATCCAAACATGGAATCAAAAATTACAAACTAGCCTATCCAATCCGACATCACCTTCAACAAAATCCAACCTTCATCAAAGAACTACAAGATCTCAGCTTTTCTTTCTCTCGTGGTTATCAAAGATAAATCGAGCTCCTTTAAAGCCAAACACACGAAAGAAGTTAAATTCATCATCGATCTGTGAATGTTTAAACATCCCATTAATATCCGAATATTAAAGAAAGATTCATAACAAGATTGTTATCTTCTTTCATTAATGCGTTCAAAAGACACAAGACAAGAGCAACAAAATAAACACACATCGACCAAACCTGAGACCCTCAAAAGGATCTTGAAGCCTCTTAAACAACTTCTTGATTCAAAAACATGCAACAAAAGAAGAATAGGTCTCGGTAAGGTTGTGTGCATGTGACGATCGGTTGTGAATTGTATTAATGGGTTTGAGATCAGAATCTATGTGATCGGTTGGAGATGAGATTAATCAATTGATTTGTTGAGGAAGGTGAATTGCTAGATTCGTTTGAAGATTATAGCAGAAAGGATGAAGAGATGGGGGCGGATTATTTGGGGATTAGGGTTAGTGGGGATTAGGAGTGGGTGTTAAATACATTAGTAATTAGGTTTAATTAAAAGGTTGGACTGGGCTTATACCGATTTTGATGTTGGACCTATTTCATGGGGCGTGTGGATGAGTAAGTGGGCTGTGAATTCCTCTTGGGCTATAGATTTGGTAAGCACTAAAGTTTGGTGGACTAATTGCTTGGGCTGGACTGTTGTCATCTCGAATATTATGGACTTGGTCAAACGATTGTTTTCTTTGATTATGGATACAAATTTTTGGCTAGTCCTTAATATTTGGTGAAAAAGGAGTGGTAGCTTGGGTTATTACAAAACTTCATGAGGAATCACACGTCACGGATGGTATTTAGGTAGATGAATGTCAATGAGATTACAGAGGTGTGAATTTGGTAGCATTGTCCTATTGGAGCCTACGATTTGAGTGAGCCTGCAATTTGATCTTTGCGATTTGAGTTATAGTTGACAAATTGCGATTTGGTTAATTGCGAATTGACAAGTTGCTATTTGACTTGTTGCGATTTGACTGATTGCGATTTGACCGGTTGCGATTTGACGTTGCGAGTTGACACTTGTGATTTGACTTATAGTGATTTGGTTGATTGCAATTTGACTTATTGCAATTTGACAAACTGTGACTTGACTTGTTGCGATTTAATCAAGTTGAGATTTGATTTCTTTGACTTGAATTTTGAAGATTAGTATTGCACTTCACTCTTAGTTGTTCTTGTTGATTTCACGGTTTCTCTTGTTGATTTTAGAAAATCCCGCGAAAGATTCGATTTCTCGGTTTAAATCTCAAGAGCTGTAAAATCCCGTGAAATCAATATTGGACAAGTAGGCTGGACTTGGATGTAGACATAATAAAACTTACAGAGTTTGACTACTTTTTCGGGATAAGTTTATGCTACGAGATCGGCAGGAATTGGGAAATTATGGTAACTTGGTTGGTTTGTTAATTCACGGGTTGGTGTACTTAGTGTCTCAAACATCTCGGGGTTGGATGGATGCACAATGTTTGATGACCCTTGCTCGAGCGTATTTATGGTGATTAGACTTGGATGTTCAAGAAGTGGATATATACAATAAAGGATGGAAGGTTGGGTATATATCACTACCTATATTTAAAGGAGTTACGTTGTTGTGCTCAATATAGGTTCTAAATCACAAATTTAGTGCAAGTATAAGTCGCGGACTTGTCCTTTATCAAGCTTCATCAAGAGATTGTTGTTTCTCAAGCTTCTAATGGGATTGTAGTACAAGATCTTCTCAAGAGATGGTCAGACTTGAAGACAGGAGGTGGACTGTTCAGAGACGTGTTTTAACCTTTTACTCACAAGGGGTTACTACAAGAGAGTCTTTATCACCATCTTCTTTGCAGTAATTTTATTTGTCTCTTTCCATGTATCTATGTTGTGTCTGGCAAATTCACAACCATCACGGACTCTCTGATTTGGCAAAAAGGTCATTGCATGCCCTTTTTGAGGGGGAGAATTAGCGCGTGTTTCCTAGCGGTTCCGTCTCCAGCGGTGTGAATCTTAGCGGTTCCGGTTACAGCGGGTCAGATCGTAGCGGTTCAGTCTCCAGCGGTTTGAATCTTAGCGGTTCCGGTTACAGCGGGTCAGATCGTAGCGGTTCAGGATTCAGTGGTTCAGTCTCCAGCGGTTTGAATGGTGGTTCCAGTTTCAGTGGTTTAGTTTTCAGCGGTTTGGGTCTCAGAGATTTGCCTAAGGTTTCAGCGGATTGATACTTACTGTTGTGCAGTTTGTTCTTGAATTTATTTCTCAGTTAAACCTAAAGAACTGTAAAATCCTGTATACAGTATGACAACTATACCAAGCACTGCATCTGATAACATCCAAGCAGCTGGGTCAAACAGCTATGCTTGATTGGACTGATTATGAGTCATGAGCACTGCTAAGAATTAGCGCATGTTTCTTCTCTTTTTGGCTAGTCAACCGCTCAAGATGATCACGAAGGTCATTTTGGTATTCCGTAATTGAAACTGATGTTGAATTTCACGAAAGCGTTTACCTATTTTATCTTGAAATCGGGGATGGTTGGATGCATGATTTCAATGATAACTTGCTCGTGCTTAAGATGTAAGTTGAAGACTTGGGTTATATAGTTTCCAGAAGTCGGGGTGGATGGTTGAAGACCTGGCTAACTATCACTTAAAGGAGCTACATTATAGTACTCAGTGTCACACGCAGAAGACGTTGTGGATAATCGTAAGAAGTGATGAAAGTCTCATACTTTGTCAGGATAACATTAAGTACTTAGAGATTCAACACCGTTCTTCCAACAACAATGCAAGCTTGGGTAACAAATTTGAGGAAGTCTACTTCATTTGCTAGATGGGTATATCGGGTTTCCTTCATCAAGTGGTCACAAATAGTTGTATGAGTACGAGGTTGGTTAGTTGGCCAAAGTATTTAAAAGTTGTGATGTGCTCAGTAATTCTCACGGGATATTCTTAACCCAAACAGATATTCGCCAAAATCAAATCAGTCATGCCACATTCAATTCGTTCCTGTCTCACGGTTTCTTCTTGGTTTTGTAAAATCCCGTGAAAGTACTTATTTCTCGGTTTAAATCATAGATTTGTAAAATCCCGTGATAATGGGTTACGCGCTCTTGATCGTGATCGGGTTAAAACCATTATCAACGTTCAGCTAAAACATCATAAAGGGCTAGATCGGGGCATTTAAACGACAAGATGTGTCTACGACGTTAATTCATTATTATTTATTTGAGGCTGAAGTGAAATTTCATGGGTGCGTGTACTTAGTATCTGAAGATATCGGGGAGGTTGGATGAAGATTCTTCGAGATCCTTGTTCGAGCTTTCAATAGTTACAATGACGAGGACTTGGATATCTAGTTATTTTTTTTCTTTCTCTCTATTACAAAATAACTATCACTTTAAGGAGTTACGTTGTAGTGCTCAGTGTCACACGAAGTTGTGGATATCCAAGAGGTGATGTACGTCTTATACTTGATGGTTGGTTGGTTGAAGAGTATAGAGTACTTAGGGATTCAATGTTGCACGAAGTCCCTACACCGCTCTTTGTCTCGCATTAGTACAAGTTTAAGTCACAAGTTCGGGTTATGTTACTTCAGTCTCAAGTTCATCATATTGGGTTTTTCTCCATCAGTGGTCACGACATCAAGCCGACAAAATGATAATGGGGTTGGTAACGAGTTAGATGAGAGAAGTAGAAAAGAGAGATATGACGTCTGTACACATCAGTGCAGGCCTCACTCTTCATCACAATGACGTTTGAACACATCAGTTCAAGCCTCGGTCTTCATCGACAATGACGTCTGTACACATCAGTGCAGGCCTCGCTCTTCATCACAATGACGTCTGTACACATCAGTGCAGGCCTCGCTCTTCATTGGCAATGGCGTCTGCAGATATCACTTCAGGCCCCGTTCATCAAAGAAAAGAAAAGTGTACGCTTGAGTGCACTTTATCTTCAAAAGAAAAGGAATCTTCTTATTTTATGGCCATTCTCATCAACAAGTTTCATGATCTTTCCGTGCTTATTCAGTCTTCAAGTGGATCGGCGCACATTGGAGTATATTCTTATTCACTTGTTCAACCAAAAAATTGCAGTTGACAGGGATATGCAATTTTTAAGGGGGGGGGGGAAGGGTGAATAAACAACATGTTAGTCTACAAGAACCGTCAAGTGAAGCTACTTACCGTTGATGGTATTCATATTCACTCGTTCAATCATCAAAAATTGCAGTTGGCAGGCATATGCAATTTTTGAAGGGGGGAAAGGGTGAATAATCTACATGTTGATTGATGATTGAGAAATGGTCATACGACTCCTGAATACGACAGTTTAGGAGTCGTGCAAACCATGTTTCTCCAACACTACATCTTCCTCCGTCTATCAAGGTATTGAAGAACATGGTCATGGAATGCTAATCGACATCTTCTCACAGGCTGGTTCAATCAGTAACAAAGGGCTTCTAGTCAATGCTTCATGTATACATCATTATGCTACATGTACACATCATGATGATGATTCCGATTAATCGTAACCATCAGGGGAGAGAAATGTGTACACAAAGGACGCACAACAGGTTCACATGATCGGGATTAATCATTTATTCCGGTGTTGATAACCGCAGAGATGATCAGTGGTTCAACTTGTTACCTTGGTATTAACGTTTCACTTTTACGTCATGGGCTGATTAATCGTAACCATCAGGGGAGAGAGAATGTGTACATCAAGGACGCACAACAGGTTCACGTGATCAGGGCTTAATATCCAAGGATGGATACATACTATAGATGATCAGTGGTTCAACTTGTTACTTTGGTGTTATACTAAAGACTGAAGAAGGTCGAGTCGTCAGTCTATTCTACATTCTCTGTTGTGTGTTATCATCTCATGTGTATGCTGCGGGCTGATGGGTTATATGTAAGGTTACTGGAAGGCATTTGGTGAGATGAAGATGGTTGGTATTCTGTTCCTCCATATTGGGCAATCTTGAAGAAGGTCGAGTCCACAGTCTACTCTACATTCTCCGCTATGTTTTAGAAGACTTAAGACGGCATGCATTTGGTTATCAAAAGACTTCTTCATATTATGGGCGTTCATCCAAAGTCTTCTTTCTATTATGGGTGTTCATCAGAAAGGTTGTCAGATTGGGGGAGAGCACTAATTATGGGAGAGTGAAAAGCCTGAATTAATCCCTGATTAAATGTGCTCACGTTGCTCTTCAGCAAGTCAAATGATGGAAGCGGAGAAGATTCAGGATGCTGAGGAGTAATGGTTTTTGGTTCGTATCCTTGTATATATTTGCTTCATATTTTTTGTTCATATCTTATACCAATTTGTAAATAGATATATAGAAAACATGCAAATTGTAAATAGAGAAACGTAAAACCAGAAAAACCCATAAAAATTGAAAAATAGAAAATACCAAAAATAGTTTCACCTAGGCATGTCTTCTGTTTATCGATAACATTTACGGACTTAGAAATGTCATTCAATAATGGCACGAGTCTTTAAATGAAGCTCGAGCAGAAGTTAAAATGGATGGTTAAAACATGTCTAAATGGCTTGCTATTACTTTAGATAGCAACCCGCGCTTCAAAATGGGGAAAGCACGTCGCCAAAAAGACGGCTGTTCCTCCAACTGGGTGATGTTCACCTGGGCATGGATTACTTTATATCCATGTTTCTTCGATCTGGTGTACGTTTCAGTGCATCATTTCTTGAAAAAGAAGAGAAATCTTCTTTGTATGCAAATAGTTTTCATTATACGATTCTTCTGAAAATTATTTGTGAGACACTTGGTGATTATGTGTTGCTTGAAATTCTTTTAGATTTGGAGTGTGCATAAAATTTGTCACTCAATCAACGACCACAAATCTTTAACTAGAATACGGGTCATTGATTGAGGGGGAGAGTGAATTCAAATTTTATATCATCAAACGGGTTTCTTGATTCATTCATAACTCTTTGAAAAGGTTTTGAAGTTAATAGGGTATTAGTTGAAGAGGAAATTGCTAAACTTTATATCAAATGGCCAAATGTGTTAGCAGCTAGAAAGTTTAGGACATTATGTGCAATTTGCTTATAGTATCCTAGCTTCATAAAACTAGAAGGTTCATTTGTATCACTTTGGAATCCTCGTTTAATTCCCTAGATACATTAAAACTCAAAATCTGAAAGAAGTTAGAAAACCTAATGTGTTTGATGTTCTTGAATACTCCTCTGGCATGTGTATGATCTAAATGAATGAATTTCAATTGTTGTTTGACTTTTGTTAGTCGATTGTTGATTAAATTGTTGTTGATTTAGTGCATGTGCACTCAGGATATGCTTAAGTATATTGCTATCATGTTAGAATCATGTTCCTAAGATCCTGAGTTGAATGTTGAAATATGAGTGAATTGCCATGTTCATGATTGCTGATTGCTCTTCATGCTAGATAGTGGTTTGATATATTCTCTGACTGTGGTTTGAATATGAGATGAATATGGTATTATGAGTTGGCAAGATGCTATGTGGTAGCCATTAATGAATAGTGTATCTGTATGCATGCATATTTGTATGGATATTCTTATGCAGATTCCATAGCCAATATGAAAGTACCAGTTCCCGCTCTAAACATTTGATCAGACGTTCAAACTCTATTGATTGGCTCTGAATTCACCACAACAACAACATCGGCAACAACAACAACAACACTGTTATCACCACCACCACCTTCAGTGAAACAAAGCAATATTTATTCCGATCTCGCCAAGTGGGGATCTACAATACTTGGACGTTCTTGTTGGTGGATGGATAATCGATGTTGACCACTCTCTCCCTTAGAAAAGCGGATAATCACATCATCTGCGCAAAAAGGTCAATATCATTTGTGTCATAAAAGTTATCTTGTGCATATTAAGTAGTGAATCTCCCTCTTAGATTAAGGGGGAGCATAGTATGTTCCATTATCAGAAAACATTAAATCGGACACATTTTCTCCCACATTTTCTAACTTATTTAAATCAATTGGGATCACAAATCTCAAAAGGTTTGAAATTTTTGATCGGGGGAGAGAATGTGATTTAAATATGAAATCTGATAAAATCTGATGTTTTGGACTCAAATGTTAGGCTCTCCCATATGTGCTAAACTCTTTCGTATATCGATGCACATATTGAGGGGGAGCGAATGGACAAAAAGGATTTGGCATAGCATAAGATCGTGACTCAGACTTAACCAATGAATTGACGAAACCTATACTGTCATTGATCGAAAGGACATATCCTGGCCGGGTAATAATTTCAAGCTGGTCTAACCAGTGATGTAAGCGTGTCTCGAAAAGGATATGTCTGAGTAGAGTGTACCGTTTCGAGAAACTTTCTGTGAACTTGACCAGGCCGGGTAATAATTTCAAGCTGGTTTAACCAGTTATGTAAGCGTGTCTCGAATCGGTCATGTTCACTGAAAGTTGATCAATTCAAAAAGTGCGAGCTCTACCTAACATGTGCAAATTTATAAAATAATCACTCGAGCACATGTTGAGGGGGAGCATTTGAAAAATATAAAACTCTCAAGTGTTTGCAAAAATGTGTTTCAGAATCATGAACACTTTGAGAGATTTTTCAAGGATTTGGTTTATGGCAATTGTGAAAGAACACCAAAGACCGACCATTTTAATTAATGTATGGAGTTACAAGGATGGTAAGGTTAGGCTCAAGTTCCCACGATCCCACCAGAGCCGGAGGGATCTACCCAGGGACAATCCACTAGTTAGTGTAGAAGTCCTTAGGTATGATTAAAAGAGGAGAAAAAGTGATTAAGGGAAGAGTGCCGACTGAGATGGAGCTAGTACTGGAACAAACCCAACAAGGTACTAGTAATGAAGTCTCGGTAAGCGCTGAAGGGGTTGAAGAATGAAAAAGAAATGTAAAGATAAAGGGTGAAAAGAAAGAAGCCCTCCTTACACTTTAGGCAGAAACCGGGTCAATTCATATGCTGTCAGAATCACTTGGTTGATTGCTGACATTGAAGACAAAGTATCATGGACCCAGTGATACGCTGCACAACCCTCCCTAGCTACTCAAGGTCCCTCAAAGGATTCTTGTTTCAATTGTCACGGAGTTCAATACATTTCTATCGTCTCTCTCACTCCGAGTTAGATGATATTTGTTGGTCCACGATTTGTATGTGGATCTCAAAGTAGCCTTGAATACTTAGTAGATGGTTGGGATAAATCCAAACCAGTCTAAGTGAGAAACCTTAACGATTGTTAATGTTAATGCGGAAACTTAACAAGAACAATGAAGAACACACACAGAGATAACACTAACTTCGTATATTACTTTTAATCACAATTGTGAAACTCGTACAACTCTCACACACTCAACTAACAATCTTAGGGATCCTTTTATACACCAAGGAAACCCTAATGCTAACCGACTAAGAAAATATTCACGAATCTTCTATAAAGATACTTACACGTTTTGCATCTTTTCCTAACATATCTCTAACAAACTTTCCTTATATCACGACCAGACTTAACATAATAAGTCAACCAGACTTAATTACAGACTACCAGACTTAACTTGATACTACCTGACCTAATACAAAACAGACCTA
The DNA here is from genome assembly GCA_021014915.2 of Artemisia tridentata subsp. tridentata. Classification (NCBI taxonomy): domain Eukaryota; kingdom Viridiplantae; phylum Streptophyta; class Magnoliopsida; order Asterales; family Asteraceae; genus Artemisia; species Artemisia tridentata. The sequence continues at coordinate 205,050,297 of CP139508.1, forward strand.
ACTCTGACATATTACCAGACCTAAGTTTGTCTTCTCTTGAATCGTATGATAATTCCCAACAATCCTCCCCTAACTTGATCTTCATGCTTGATGAACTCAAATAAGTACATTTTATTACCATCATTTATCCTATTTATTTGACTTGTTTTATTATATTATGTATGAGGATTGATACTTAATCGTTTACTTTTGTAATTCTCAGGTAAAAACAAGCATTTGGTGAAACTTGGCGATTTTGGACTAATTATGGAGCAAAACGTGCATAAAGTAAAGAGTCTACTAAAATGAAGAAGATCAAGACTAATCTGCTCCAGATGCGCCGCATCTCACTATCAACATGCGCCGCATCTCTATCAAGATATCACCAGATACGATCCAAGATACAAGAGGACATGCGCCGCATCTAATCAAGAGTTACGCCGCATCTTCTGACGGTGTACGAATATTCCTGAATATTATAATCTTGGACCCCACGCGAAGTTAAGTACATGCGCCGCATCTACTTAATAGATGCGCCGCATCTTCCCTCAGACACAAACTATAAATACCCCGTAGACCAGACGCAAAAAGATCAAAAACCCAAAAAACCGAAGTTCGGACAGCAGAGCAAAAGGACGAATTCAGTCAAGAAGGCAGCACAAGACACACCCAAATCGAAGATACAAGAGCTGTAAGAAGGTGCTGCATGTATTTAATTCATTAAGTAGTTTTGTTTTATTGTGTTAGCAAACTTTAATTCATCAAGATTGGTGGCTTGTGTAATGTGGCAACGGAAAGATTGCACTCCCTTAAAACTGCTTTCTCATTAATTAAAGTTTATATGTTGATGTCTTTGGTTACTACTTATTAGTGCATTGATAACCTCTGTGTTTATTAGTGGCTTGCGGGCATTTGACTGCGGGACAAGATGTGGCTCCCACGGTTGTTTCTAAATTGATCACTTAGGAATGACTTTTAGACATAAGTAATCATTAAGGGTTTACTCGCCGATAAGAATAGGACCAACGAGAAAGGGTTAATTACATACACTTCATATAAAGCTATCAATAAAACAAGTGACAATCTACTTAATCATAAGGACAGCCCTCTTATTGTCTCAAGTGTCTATCTGTGTACGTGTGTGCTACTTGCTGATTCGTGCCTATTTGTTTATTTTATTATTTACTTGCAAACAAAATTGTGCCAGTCTCTCAGGCTGAAACCCCCTTGCGTTAGGATATTAAAATACTGATTAGGTTAACTAGATAATACGTTCCACTCTTAGTGATCGACACTCTACTTACCATTATCTTCATACTGACCGGGTACACTGCTCGTTAGGTGTGTGTGTTATTGATAAGTCGGCTAAATATAAATTTAAAACTTGAGTAGGCATTAAAACTGCTAAACCGCAACGACACACGCAGCACATCAAGTTTTTGGCGCCGCTGCCGGGGAGTGAATTGTTATTTTCTGTTAATTTGATTAGTATTTTAATTAGGTTTTTCTTTTTTATTAGATTAATTGCATCATTGTACTATTTTGCATATTTGTTGTATTGTGTGTTAATTGTTTTCTTTTATTTTTGTGTGTTTATTTTTGTTTGTGTGTTTGAATTTTTGTTTTTATTTTTTTCGTATTTTCTGTTCTGCTATCGTTGTACTGTGCTAAATCGAACGATACGGCGCATCTGATCTCTCAGATACGGCGTATTGCGTTCAAATTTTTTTTTTAAATACAACGCGTTTAATTAATTCGATACGACGCATCTTTTCCCCAAGATACGGCGTATCTGTTTTTAACAAGAAAATTTTTCTAAGCGATAAAGTAATACGACGCATCTGCTTTTGCAGATACGGCGTATCTGTTTTTGATAAAAATTTTTCTAAACGTTAACGCCATACGACGCATCCGCTTTCGCAGATACGGCGTATCTATTATTTTAATTAAAAACAGTTTGCGAATTATTAAACAAATACGGCGTATCGATCTCTGTCGATACGGCGCATCTTTCTGAATCAAAAATCTTGTACTTTTAAACGTAACGAAATTACGGCGCATTAACTTTTGTTAATACGACGAATATAATTTGATAAATATAGTTGATTTTTGATATTTACTTTGATCGGTCCGCTACTCTCGTGTGCAAGTTGTTTATTTTCAGGATAAATGATGACTCGAGCATCACCAAGAAGGATTACATTCTGATCCAAACCAAGAGACGCTAGCTGAAGTGACCGAACATAAGACGACAAGAGTGGAGGAAAACTCAGTACTGGTAACATTGAACTTCTTAGATTCTTGAAATTGAATCCCAGGTAAACTCTACGATAATTCAACTGGCCAAAGGAAAGTCCTCTACACTATGATCTCAGTTTTATCATCCATATTATACATCTGATTCAAATCGTAATCTTAATTTTGTATGCTCAAAAACGATATTTGTTCCTAACCTCGGAATAAATCCTTATCCACTAAACAATAAGATTACAATTATTAATGAAACGTCTATGCCTATTACTCTTATTTTGAATTCATCTATATGGTGTGCCGTTTTTACCCAAATTTGATGTATAAGGATCTATGTTGCGGAGGCCAAGGTACGTTCTTCATTTAAATTTCGTTAACTAACATAGAGATACGGCGGATCTAAATATCCAAAGCGCCGTATCCCTGACCAACTAGGACTTATTGACTAGTCAACGGAATTAAATAGATACGGCGCATCCCAATTTTCTAATACGGCGCATCGTGTCGCCCTATAAATACGACGGGAATACGCCGCGTAAATACACACAGTTAAGAACACGCACTAAAATTATACTCAAAATCCGATCATCTTTCTTTAATCCGCCTTTAATCCGAGCATTAAAACGTTCTCCTAATCACAAATACTAAGGTAATTGTTACATTTCGATTTAATTTTGATTAATACGAAAATTAGGGTTTATAGGATTGAATCGATTCGCGCTTAAACGATATAGGGATATGATTAGAACTTGGAATTAATTATTTCCCCTAAGTTAATTTTAGAATAAGACATCGAATCTGGCACTAATTGAATCGAACGAAAATTTAGGTTTTGGGTTTGATTTTGAATATTTAGCGGGAAGGCGAATTAGGAGTGGTAGATTGAGATATTAGAACTGATACAAGGAGAATATTATACTGTGATATTTAGTGGATGTTTACGTCACGGATACGGATTCTTGAAAAACGTGCATAACCCTTTATTTTGTACTGATATGCTTTTAGATGCGGCGCATCTAGGTTGATTAATGCGGCGTAACGACCTATTTCAAAATTGATAAAATTATAGATACGCCGTATTGATTAATCTAGATACGACGCATCCCAATACGCCGTATCTGTTGTCTTGCACCGCATCTCTTATACTTTATACAGATACGCCGCATTGATCTAATCCAATGCGCCGTATCTACCTATGTTGCAGACTGTTTACTTACTGTGAATATTTATTTCAGATGGCGTTACCTGAGCCTGCACGTAGACACCCGTGGCTTCGTTTTGAAACAATGGGACTAGCACAGGGTGCTGTTGATGATTACATGACTAGGCTTAGAAAGTTTTATCAGAGGAAGGTATTCAGTGTTCCAGTTTTGGATTTTGACAGCATCGAGAATATTGACGAGGGTAACGCTGCTGAGGGGTTAAGAACTAGGTTTGAGATGATACACAAAGATCAGGAGGGGCAGGTTTTATTCAGGTCTTACACCTGGGAAAGGCTGTTTAGGATTGAAGAACCGTTGATTAAGGTTTTGATGCTAGAGTTTTTCTGCACTATACACTATAGGGAGACTGATCTCGGTCTCGACACATTTGACACTCTGGTATTCAGACTGGGTGGTTTTGAGAGAAGGATGTCTATGGGGCAGTTTATACTAGCTCTTGGGTTGCATACTACAGCAGAGATGGCATCTCCAGGTTTTACAGATTATTGGGCTAACAGTTTGAGAGCTGTTTCAGATCGTGGGGAGTTGGGAGATTATTGGGCTGAGATCTCATCTGGAGGCGACTCTACCACCACCACTCCCTCATACACACTGATTAGAGAGCCGATGAGGAGGCTCTGTCATCGTCTGATTGCCCTGACTATTGCCGGGAGGGGACAATCCCCTGAGAAGGTGACTACTTTAGATCTTTTTCTATTACGGAGCATGGACGGGGGAGCTGTGGTGAACATCCCTCACTTCTTAGCACATTATTTACACAGAGTCGCTCCAGGGAGAGATGGTAGGAGCCAAATGACTGGGGGTCACTTTGTCTCTCGTCTTGCTAGGCACTTTGGGGTATTAGGTGATGAGATTCCCGATGATCTTCCGGTTGATGTTGCTAGATTACCCGGTATGGATGCGGACTACCTTACGACTAGGCTTGGGATATGTGCAGAGATGACAGATGGGTACTACTGGGCACCACTAGGACCACCGAGGCCTGCTGAGCCAGAGCAGGGGGATGCTCAGGCAGCCCCGGCTGCTGCTCCCGCTCAGGAGGAGATACACGCTCCAGCACCAGCTCCCCGCACTATTGGACAGAGAGTCGAGAGAGTGGAGCTAGAGGTTAGGTCATTGAGAGAGGCTCTCGAGGCACAGAGAGTTGAGCTCGCTGAAGTGAGGAGAGATACGAGTTGGTTGGTCGACGGTGTCAGTAGGTTGATGGCTCTTAATGGGGTCAGCCACAACCTCCCAGACGGTGCTTATGTCAGAGGGATTATCAGATACGAGCGCAGGGTTCGACGCAGGACTGACGAAGCTAGTACTTCTGGGGCCCAATCAGATGACGTGACTCCCGACCAGCCCACAGCTTGACCACTCTTTGCATTTTCATTATGGACACGTTTCCTTCGTACATTACTTATATTCATTTTGGATTGTACTAATCATTATTCTTATGTTTATTTAATGTTTCAGTTTATATTTCTTGTTATGTTTGATGAAGACTGGCATTAAGTTCAGCATGAGAGTACGAGAGGACGTATGAGATTAGACCGTGGAACGAGTCATTTTACAACAGACTGTTAACAGTCTGTTTGGTTACTACATGCGCCGTATCTGCTTAAACAGATGCGACGCATCCTATCCTTTATTTCATTTTTATTTTTTATTTCCGACTTTAAAACTATTTATCAGTTTATTTTAATGCGGCGCATCCCTGGTTAAGGATGCGGCGCATCTTTATTCTGATCCGTATTAATTCCAGGCTCGATACGGCGTATCTTCTTCAATAAGATACGGCGCATCGACTGACCTGATGATTTTCAGTTTTAATTTTTAAGTTTTATTTTTTCCTAACTACTAATGTATTATGCAAGTTTGAACCTTTCTTATCTTAGGTGTGTTTTAAAGTGTTGGTGGTATTATAGTTTCCTGAATTTCCTGTGGATACATCAAGTATGAAGCCTTAACGTTCTAATCCACATAAAGGATGATTTTTGCTCTTACACTAATGGAGGATCATACCGAGCAAATCTCAGGGGAGTTTTTCTGTTCTAATTCTTTTTATTTTCCAGTTTTTAACCTTTTATACAAACAACGAGGACGTTGTTTAACTTAAGTGGGGGGATAGGAGAATTAGAACACTTAACACTTACTTGTCCTAAACTTTTTCAAAAATTATGCTTAAAATGTGCTTAATATATCAAACTTAAAAAAAAATTTTTTTTAGCATGTTTTTGTTTAAGATCTAAGTTACATAGCTGCACACACGACGTTATTTTCAAAAATTGTGATTTATCAAAATTCACAAATCTATGAGTGTGCCGGTGACTTGTAAACTTTAGAACTTGGCTTGTATACTATTCGAGACCACCATAATGAGTATTATTTATTTAATTGGAATGACTTGTCTAAATTGGTAAAATTCTAGGATTACACCCAAAAAGCCTATTATATGTTATGTGTTATTGACTAACTACACTGGTTAGTTAACCCCCGTATAAACCCTTTTGTTACTCTCATTTTTAGAGTAAGATACCCTAGAAAAACACTCAGAGCCATTCCTTTCGTTTCTTACACCTATGTTTAAAATGTTTCGTTACACCCTTACACCTTAGCCTACCCTGTAGATTAAAGTCCGTGGTTGGTTAATTGCTATAGGCAGAGTGTGTTTCCTTACATTACCTGTGTTCGCGTGCGTAATTCATTATCTTTGGTTAGGTCGGGAAATTGCACAATGCAATTGGAGTGAAAGTAAATATTGTATATTTTAGAGTTTATTTTTCGTGTGTTTACTACTTTCACTATTACCATTATTTCTGAAGTTATGAAAAGTATGGAAAAATTATCCGGAAAGAAAGTTATAGTGATGTGGTGAAATTTTACACATCTATCAAAAAAAAAAAAAAAAAAAAAAAAAAAAAAAAAAAAAATCGAAAAAATGAGAAAAGAAAGAAAAAAGAGTTGGATGTTTATTTTAAGCCAACGATGTAAAGTTATGTAAGTGGTTCATATGGCCACTATTTGTTGTATTATATCTATGGATTGAATGGGAATTGGCAGTTATGGGAACGCCAATTAAGGTTTATTCTTTGATTAAGATCTTGTTGAGTATAATTCGTGTCTACCTAAAGCGTGTGTTTCAAGTGTTAAAGCGTGAGTTATTCAATGATATGAGTCTTATTCTTGGGATGGTTGGGATAGTGATTAACCACACTTAGGATTTTAATTTATTTGTTTTGTTTATTTTTATTTTACACCAATTTATATCCCAAATATTATCCATACCCTATATTATTCTTTATCCAACCGAACCTTTGATTTATTGAGATTGGGGATTTGAGCAATCTTAAGTATCGTAGTCGTGGATTCGGCTATGTATTTATGATTTTGTCGCCCTTTTTGATATATTATTATTGGTGAAGTTTGGACCTATCTTTAGCCTATTCGAGTTAAGGATTTGAGCAATTGCAAGTATCGTGTTCGTGGATTCGATCATGTATTTGTGGTTTTGTCGCCTTTTCTGGAATTTGAGATCGATAGTGAAAAGAGAATAATTAACCCTTAAGCCTAAAAACCCTTTTTACCGCTTTAGACTTGTTATTCCTTAGCTTTAGTGGTGGAGATGTGTATACTTGCCAAGCTTATGATAGAATATTCGTCACGACTGGACAGTTAAACGATTAGATTTGCTTTTATCGACTTATTTTATTTTACTTCTAATTCGTTAAGTGTTTAGTTGTGTGATTATGAAATAAACGAATACATGCTTAATTATAAAAATAAATCCTAACATCTTTTAGGATACATTTTCATAAGAGAAATTCTAAGGTTTACTTGGGGACAAGTAAAGTTCAAGTGGGGGGATATTTGATGAACTCAAATAAGTACATTTTATTACTATCATTTATCCTATTAATTTGACTTGTTTTACTATATTATGTATGAGGATTGATACTTAATCGTTTACTTTTGTAATTCTCAGGTAAAAACAAGCATTTGGTGAAACTTGGCGATTTTGGACTAATTATGGAGCAAAACGTGCATAAAGTAAAGAGTCTACTAAAATGAAGAAGATCAAGACTAATCTGCTCCAGATGCGCCGCATCTCACTATCAACATGCGCCGCATCTCTATCAAGATATCACCAGATACGATCCAAGATACAAGAGGACATGCGCCGCATCTAATCAAGAGTTACGCCGCATCTTCTGACGGTGTACGAATATTCCTGAATATTATAATCTTGGACCCCACGCGAAGTTAAGTACATGCGCCGCATCTACTTAATAGATGCGCCGCATCTTCCCTCAGACACAAACTATAAATACCCCGTAGACCAGACGCAAAAAGATCAAAAACCCAAAAAACCGAAGTTCGGACAGCAGAGCAAAAGGACGAATTCAGTCAAGAAGGCAGCACAAGACACACCCAAATCGAAGATACAAGAGCTGTAAGAAGGTGCTGCATGTATTTAATTCATTAAGTAGTTTTGTTTTATTGTGTTAGCAAACTTTAATTCATCAAGATTGGTGGCTTGTGTAATGTGGCAACGGAAAGATTGCACTCCCTTAAAACTGCTTTCTCATTAATTAAAGTTTATATGTTGATGTCTTTGGTTACTACTTATTAGTGCATTGATAACCTCTGTGTTTATTAGTGGCTTGCGGGCATTTGACTGCGGGACAAGATGTGGCTCCCACGGTTGTTTCTAAATTGATCACTTAGGAATGACTTTTAGACATAAGTAATCATTAAGGGTTTACTCGCCGATAAGAATAGGACCAACGAGAAAGGGTTAATTACATACACTTCATATAAAGCTATCAATAAAACAAGTGACAATCTACTTAATCATAAGGACAGCCCTCTTATTGTCTCAAGTATCTATCTGTGTACGTGTGTGCTACTTGCTGATTCGTGCCTATTTGTTTATTTTATTATTTACTTGCAAACAAAATTGTGCCAGTCTCTCAGGCTGAAACCCCCTTGCGTTAGGATATTAAAATACTGATTAGGTTAACTAGATAATACGTTCCACTCTTAGTGATCGACACTCTACTTACCATTATCTTCATACTGACCGGGTACACTGCTCGTTAGGTGTGTGTGTTATTGATAAGTCGGCTAAATATAAATTTAAAACTTGAGTAGGCATTAAAACTGCTAAACCGCAACGACACACGCAGCACATCAAGTTTTTGGCGCCGCTGCCGGGGAGTGAATTGTTATTTTCTGTTAATTTGATTAGTATTTTAATTAGGTTTTTCTTTTTTATTAGATTAATTGCATCATTGTACTATTTTGCATATTTGTTGTATTGTGTGTTAATTGTTTTCTTTTATTTTTGTGTGTTTATTTTTGTTTGTGTGTTTGAATTTTTGTTTTTATTTTTTTCGTATTTTCTGTTCTGCTATCGTTGTACTGTGCTAAATCGAACGATACGGCGCATCTGATCTCTCAGATACGGCGTATTGCGTTCAAATTTTTTTTTTAAATACAACGCGTTTAATTAATTCGATACGACGCATCTTTTCCCCAAGATACGGCGTATCTGTTTTTAACAAGAAAATTTTTCTAAGCGATAAAGTAATACGACGCATCTGCTTTTGCAGATACGGCGTATCTGTTTTTGATAAAAATTTTTCTAAACGTTAACGCCATACGACGCATCCGCTTTCGCAGATACGGCGTATCTATTATTTTAATTAAAAACAGTTTGCGAATTATTAAACAAATACGGCGTATCGATCTCTGTCGATACGGCGCATCTTTCTGAATCAAAAATCTAGTACTTTTAAACGTAACGAAATTACGGCGCATTAACTTTTGTTAATACGACGAATATAATTTGATAAATATAGTTGATTTTTGATATTTACTTTGATCGGTCCGCTACTCTCGTGTGCAAGTTGTTTATTTTCAGGATAAATGATGACTCGAGCATCACCAAGAAGGATTACATTCTGATCCAAACCAAGAGACGCTAGCTGAAGTGACCGAACATAAGACGACAAGAGTGGAGGAAAACTCAGTACTGGTAACATTGAACTTCTTAGATTCTTGAAATTGAATCCCAGGTAAACTCTACGATAATTCAACTAGCCAAAGGAAAGTCCTCTACACTATGATCTCAGTTTTATCATCCATATTATACATCTGATTCAAATCGTAATCTTAATTTTGTATGCTCAAAAACGATATTTGTTCCTAACCTCGGAATAAATCCTTATCCACTAAACAATAAGATTACAATTATTAATGAAACGTCTATGCCTATTACTCTTATTTTGAATTCATCTATATGGTGTGCCGTTTTTACCCAAATTTGATGTATAAGGATCTATGTTGCGGAGGCCAAGGTACGTTCTTCATTTAAATTTCGTTAACTAACATAGAGATACGGCGGATCTAAATATCCAAAGCGCCGTATCCCTGACCAACTAGGACTTATTGACTAGTCAACGGAATTAAATAGATACGGCGCATCCCAATTTTCTAATACGGCGCATCGTGTCGCCCTATAAATACGACGGGAATACGCCGCGTAAATACACACAGTTAAGAACACGCACTAAAATTATACTCAAAATCCGATCATCTTTCTTTAATCCGCCTTTAATCCGAGCATTAAAACGTTCTCCTAATCACAAATACTAAGGTAATTGTTACATTTCGATTTAATTTTGATTAATACGAAAATTAGGGTTTATAGGATTGAATCGATTCGCGCTTAAACGATATAGGGATATGATTAGAACTTGGAATTAATTATTTCCCCTAAGTTAATTTTAGAATAAGACATCGAATCTGGCACTAATTGAATCGAACGAAAATTTAGGTTTTGGGTTTGATTTTGAATATTTAGCGGGAAGGCGAATTAGGAGTGGTAGATTGAGATATTAGAACTGATACAAGGAGAATATTATACTGTGATATTTAGTGGATGTTTACGTCACGGATACGGATTCTTGAAAAACGTGCATAACCCTTTATTTTGTACTGATATGCTTTTAGATGCGGCGCATCTAGGTTGATTAATGCGGCGTAACGACCTATTTCAAAATTGATAAAATTATAGATACGCCGTATTGATTAATCTAGATACGACGCATCCCAATACGCCGTATCTGTTGTCTTGCACCGCATCTCTTATACTTTATACAGATACGCCGCATTGATCTAATCCAATGCGCCGTATCTACCTATGTTGCAGACTGTTTACTTACTGTGAATATTTATTTCAGATGGCGTTACCTGAGCCTGCACGTAGACACCCGTGGCTTCGTTTTGAAACAATGGGACTAGCACAGGGTGCTGTTGATGATTACATGACTAGGCTTAGAAAGTTTTATCAGAGGAAGGTATTCAGTGTTCCAGTTTTGGATTTTGACAGCATCGAGAATATTGACGAGGGTAACGCTGCTGAGGGGTTAAGAACTAGGTTTGAGATGATACACAAAGATCAGGAGGGGCAGGTTTTATTCAGGTCTTACACCTGGGAAAGGCTGTTTAGGATTGAAGAACCGTTGATTAAGGTTTTGATGCTAGAGTTTTTCTGCACTATACACTATAGGGAGACTGATCTCGGTCTCGACACATTTGACACTCTGGTATTCAGACTGGGTGGTTTTGAGAGAAGGATGTCTATGGGGCAGTTTATACTAGCTCTTGGGTTGCATACTACAGCAGAGATGGCATCTCCAGGTTTTACAGATTATTGGGCTAACAGTTTGAGAGCTGTTTCAGATCGTGGGGAGTTGGGAGATTATTGGGCTGAGATCTCATCTGGAGGCGACTCTACCACCACCACTCCCTCATACACACTGATTAGAGAGCCGATGAGGAGGCTCTGTCATCGTCTGATTGCCCTGACTATTGCCGGGAGGGGACAATCCCCTGAGAAGGTGACTACTTTAGATCTTTTTCTATTACGGAGCATGGACGGGGGAGCTGTGGTGAACATCCCTCACTTCTTAGCACATTATTTACACAGAGTCGCTCCAGGGAGAGATGGTAGGAGCCAAATGACTGGGGGTCACTTTGTCTCTCGTCTTGCTAGGCACTTTGGGGTATTAGGTGATGAGATTCCCGATGATCTTCCGGTTGATGTTGCTAGATTACCCGGTATGGATGCGGACTACCTTACGACTAGGCTTGGGATATGTGCAGAGATGACAGATGGGTACTACTGGGCACCACTAGGACCACCGAGGCCTGCTGAGCCAGAGCAGGGGGATGCTCAGGCAGCCCCGGCTGCTGCTCCCGCTCAGGAGGAGATACACGCTCCAGCACCAGCTCCCCGCACTATTGGACAGAGAGTCGAGAGAGTGGAGCTAGAGGTTAGGTCATTGAGAGAGGCTCTCGAGGCACAGAGAGTTGAGCTCGCTGAAGTGAGGAGAGATACGAGTTGGTTGGTCGACGGTGTCAGTAGGTTGATGGCTCTTAATGGGGTCAGCCACAACCTCCCAGACGGTGCTTATGTCAGAGGGATTATCAGATACGAGCGCAGGGTTCGCCGCAGGACTGACGAAGCTAGTACTTCTGGGGCCCAATCAGATGACGTGACTCCCGACCAGCCCACAGCTTGACCACTCTTTGCATTTTCATTATGGACACGTTTCCTTCGCACATTACTTATATTCATTTTGGATTGTACTAATCATTATTCTTATGTTTATTTAATGTTTCAGTTTATATTTCTTGTTATGTTTGATGAAGACTGGCATTAAGTTCAGCATGAGAGTACGAGAGGACGTATGAGATTAGACCGTGGAACGAGTCATTTTACAACAGACTGTTAACAGTCTGTTTGGTTACTACATGCGCCGTATCTGCTTAAACAGATGCGACGCATCCTATCCTTTATTTCATTTTTATTTTTTATTTCCGACTTTAAAACTATTTATCAGTTTATTTTAATGCGGCGCATCCCTGGTTAAGGATGCGGCGCATCTTTATTCTGATCCGTATTAATTCCAGGCTCGATACGGCGTATCTTCTTCAATAAGATACGGCGCATCGACTGACCTGATGATTTTCAGTTTTAATTTTTAAGTTTTATTTTTTCCTAACTACTAATGTATTATGCAAGCTTGAACCTTTCTTATCTTAGGTGTGTTTTAAAGTGTTGGTGGTATTATAGTTTCCTGAATTTCCTGTGGATACATCAAGTATGAAGCCTTAACGTTCTAATCCACATAAAGGATGATTTTTGCTCTTACACTAATGGAGGATCATACCGAGCAAATCTCAGGGGAGTTTTTCTGTTCTAATTCTTTTTATTTTCCAGTTTTTAACCTTTTATACAAACAACGAGGACGTTGTTTAACTTAAGTGGGGGGATAGGAGAATTAGAACACTTAACACTTACTTGTCCTAAACTTTTTCAAAAATTATGCTTAAAATGTGCTTAATATATCAAACTTTAAAAAAAAATTTTTTTAGCATGTTTTTGTTTAAGATCTAAGTTACATAGCTGCACACACGACGTTATTTTCAAAAATTGTGATTTATCAAAATTCACAAATCTATGAGTGTGCCGGTGACTTGTAAACTTTAGAACTTGGCTTGTATACTATTCGAGACCACCATAATGAGTATTATTTATTTAATTGGAATGACTTGTCTAAATTGGTAAAATTCTAGGATTACACCCAAAAAGCCTATTATATGTAATGTGTTATTGACTAACTACACTGGTTAGTTAACCCCCGTATAAACCCTTTTGTTACTCTCATTTTTAGAGTAAGATACCCCTAGAAAAACACTCAGAGCCATTCCTTTCGTTTCTTACACCTATGTTTAAAATGTTTCGTTACACCCTTACACCTTAGCCTACCCTGTAGATTAAAGTCCGTGGTTGGTTAATTGCTATAGGCAGAGTGTGTTTCCTTACATTACCTGTGTTCGCGTGCGTAATTCATTATCTTTGGTTAGGTCGGGAAATTGCACAATGCAATTGGAGTGAAAGTAAATATTGTATATTTTAGAGTTTATTTTTCGTGTGTTTACTACTTTCACTATTACCATTATTTCTGAAGTTATGAAAAGTATGGAAAAATTATCCGGAAAGAAAGTTATAGTGATGTGGTGAAATTTTACACATCTATCAAAAAAAAAAAAAAAAAAAAAAAAAAAAAAAAAAAAAAAAAATCGAAAAAATGAGAAAAGAAAGAAAAAAGAGTTGGATGTTTATTTTAAGCCAACGATGTAAAGTTATGTAAGTGGTTCATATGGCCACTATTTGTTGTATTATATCTATGGATTGAATGGGAATTGGCAGTTATGGGAACGCCAATTAAGGTTTATTCTTTGATTAAGATCTTGTTGAGTATAATTCGTGTCTACCTAAAGCGTGTGTTTCAAGTGTTAAAGCGTGAGTTATTCAATGATATGAGTCTTATTCTTGGGATGGTTGGGATAGTGATTAACCACACTTAGGATTTTAATTTATTTGTTTTGTTTATTTTTATTTTACACCAATTTATATCCCAAATATTATCCATACCCTATATTATTCTTTATCCAACCGAACCTTTGATTTATTGAGATTGGGGATTTGAGCAATCTTAAGTATCGTAGTCGTGGATTCGGCTATGTATTTATGATTTTGTCGCCCTTTTTGATATATTATTATTGGTGAAGTTTGGACCTATCTTTAGCCTATTCGAGTTAAGGATTTGAGCAATTGCAAGTATCGTGTTCGTGGATTCGATCATGTATTTGTGGTTTTGTCGCCTTTTCTGGAATTTGAGATCGATAGTGAAAAGAGAATAATTAACCCTTAAGCCTAAAAACCCTTTTTACCGCTTTAGACTTGTTATTCCTTAGCTTTAGTGGTGGAGATGTGTATACTTGCCAAGCTTATGATAGAATATTCGTCACGACTGGACAGTTAAACGATTAGATTTGCTTTTATCGACTTATTTTATTTTACTTCTAATTCGTTAAGTGTTTAGTTGTGTGATTATGAAATAAACGAATACATGCTTAATTATAAAAATAAATCCTAACATCTTTTAGGATACATTTTCATAAGAGAAATTCTAAGGTTTACTTGGGGACAAGTAAAGTTCAAGTGGGGGGATATTTGATGAACTCAAATAAGTACATTTTATTACTATCATTTATCCTATTAATTTGACTTGTTTTACTATATTATGTATGAGGATTGATACTTAATCGTTTACTTTTGTAATTCTCAGGTAAAAACAAGCATTTGGTGAAACTTGGCGATTTTGGACTAATTATGGAGCAAAACGTGCATAAAGTAAAGAGTCTACTAAAATGAAGAAGATCAAGACTAATCTGCTCCAGATGCGCCGCATCTCACTATCAACATGCGCCGCATCTCTATCAAGATATCACCAGATACGATCCAAGATACAAGAGGACATGCGCCGCATCTAATCAAGAGTTACGCCGCATCTTCTGACGGTGTACGAATATTCCTGAATATTATAATCTTGGACCCCACGCGAAGTTAAGTGCATGCGCCGCATCTACTTAATAGATGCGCCGCATCTTCCCTCAGACACAAACTATAAATACCCCGTAGACCAGACGCAAAAAGATCAAAAACCCAAAAAACCGAAGTTCGGACAGCAGAGCAAAAGGACGAATTCAGTCAAGAAGGCAGCACAAGACACACCCAAATCGAAGATACAAGAGCTGTAAGAAGGTGCTGCATGTATTTAATTCATTAAGTAGTTTTGTTTTATTGTGTTAGCAAACTTTAATTCATCAAGATTGGTGGCTTGTGTAATGTGGCAACGGAAAGATTGCACTCCCTTAAAACTGCTTTCTCATTAATTAAAGTTTATATGTTGATGTCTTTGGTTACTACTTATTAGTGCATTGATAACCTCTGTGTTTATTAGTGGCTTGCGGGCATTTGACTGCGGGACAAGATGTGGCTCCCACGGTTGTTTCTAAATTGATCACTTAGGAATGACTTTTAGACATAAGTAATCATTAAGGGTTTACTCGCCGATAAGAATAGGACCAACGAGAAAGGGTTAATTACATACACTTCATATAAAGCTATCAATAAAACAAGTGACAATCTACTTAATCATAAGGACAGCCCTCTTATTGTCTCAAGTGTCTATCTGTGTACGTGTGTGCTACTTGCTGATTCGTGCCTATTTGTTTATTTTATTATTTACTTGCAAACAAAATTGTGCCAGTCTCTCAGGCTGAAACCCCCTTGCGTTAGGATATTAAAATACTGATTAGGTTAACTAGATAATACGTTCCACTCTTAGTGATCGACACTCTACTTACCATTATATTCATACTGACCGGGTACACTGCTCGTTAAGTGTGTGTGTTATTGATAAGTCGGCTAAATATAAATTTAAAACTTGAGTAGGCATTAATACTGCTAAACCGCAACGACACATCGCAGCACATCAATGCTCCATGAACTTCAAGTTCTTCTGATTTAGCTTTCTGAGGATTGAATCTTGAACACTTTGAATTGTCTTTAGGTCTTGAACCTTTCTAGTAGCTTGAATCTTGATAAGCTCTTCTGATATGGTCTTTGCAGCAACATTGACTATATGTACATCAAATTCATTTAAGTTTCAGACTATTCTCATCACTTCCAGATGTGTTAACATCTGTGAGAGGTGAATCATTGAAAATGTAATGGATTTGAAATCTCTTTACCAATAGCCATTACCACTGGAGTAGCCAATGTTTTGGTGTGTCCGACCATGGTACATTAATAACCATATGATTTTTAGCAAATCATCAGCTTATCAATGGATTTGTTAAGTCTTTACCAAAAGTCGTTTGCTTCTGGACTAGCCAATTCTTTGATGGAAAAGCACCTCATCATGGTGAATTGATGACCATTTATGGTTTTCCACAGCCTTTACCACAAGCCATAACCTTGTGGGCTAGCCAACTCTTCACTTATCTTAGATATGGTGAGTTGAATACCATACAATTTTTGGCAAATTGTCAGCCATAAACGGATTTGAGCAATCTTTACCTGTAGCCGTTTGCTCAGGATTAGCCAGTCCTTGTGTTGATAAGACAAGGTGGACTGATTACCTTTTGTTGTGTTAGTGCTATGCACCTCCACTAAGTGAGAAGTTCCAATAGTCTCACTTAACAACTTATGAAAATATACTTAATCCAGCATCATCTATAAAAGAAATAGAAGACATTTTTTTTAACACTAACAGAATTAAAAACAAAACTACAAGACTTAAAAATAACCTAAATGCTGGTAAGTACTCATACTTTACATACTTTACAGTTTGACCTCCCCTTAAGCCAAACCTCCCCTTAAGTCAAACTAGGGGTTCATCATACCAATGTTAACTGCCAGATAATTGAACCTAGGGCCATCAAATGCTTTAGTTAACAGGTCAGCAACATTAAAATCTGTATGTATTTTCTCCACTCTAATCAACTTCTTTTCAAAGCAATCTCTAATAAAGTGATGCCTGATTTCTATATGCTTAGTTTTAGAGTGATATACTGGGTTCTTAACAATACAGATAGTACTCTCATTATCTATGTGGATAACAGTATTCATAAAATTCAAACCATAGTCCAGCATCTGATTCTGAATCCACAAGACTTGTCCACAGCAGTTAGCAGCTGCAACATACTCAGCTTCAGTGGTTGAATTGGCCACAATTGTCTGCTTCTTGCATTGCCAAGATATCAATCTTCTTCCAAGGAATTGACAACCTCCTGTTGTGGATTTCCTATCAAGGCTTGCACCAGCATAGTCACTGTCTGAATAAGCTGTCAGGTCAAAAGATGACTCCTTAGGGTACCAAAGGCCCAAATTTGGTTTGCCCTTTAAGTACCTAAAGATTTTTTCACAGCATGAAAATGTGAAGTCTTTGGTTGTACCTGAAAACGTGAACAAACACAAACTGCATACATAATGTCAGGTCTAGAAGCAGTAAGATACATGAGGGAACCTATCATGGATCTGTAAAGATGCACATCCACATCAGCAGCATCTTCATCCTTTGTCAAAGGCACCTTGTTTTCCATGGGAGTGACTGCAGTCTTCACATTTGTGAACTCAAACTTCCTCAAAATTTCTGCAACATACTTGTCTTGAGAAATAAAAAGTCCATCATCCTTTTGTTTTACTTGCAGTCCCAAGAAAAATGTAAGTTCTCCCATTGAGCTCATCTCAAACCTGCCTTTCATTAAACCTTCAAATTCATCACACCAAAACTTTCTTGTTGATCCAAAAATGATATCATCCACATAGATTTGGACAAGAATGATATCCTTCTGGTCTCTCTTAATGAATAAAGTCTTGTCAATTACACTCCTGATGTACCCATGTTCTTCTAGAAACTTGGAAAGAGTTGCATACCAAGCTCTAGGAGCTTGATGAAGACCATATAAAGCTTTAATAACCTTGTACACTTGATTGGGGTTAGCAGGATCCTCAAAACCAGGAGGTTGGTGTACATACACTTCTTCTTCAATAGTGCCATATAGAAAGGCACTTTTAACATCCATCTGATATACCTTGAATCCCATGTATGATGCATAGGCCAAAAATAACCTGATAGCCTCAATTCTTGCTACAGGAGCAAAAACCTCATCATAATCTATGCCCTCCTCCTGTTTGTATCCTTGTGCTACCAGTCTTGCTTTGTTCCTTACAACTACCCCTCGTTCATCCCTTTTATTCCTGAAGACCCACTTAGTACCAATAACTTTGGCTCCATTAGGTAGGTCTACAAGAACCCATACTTTCTGTAGCTTGAACTGCAGCAACTCTTCTTGCATGGCTTCTATCCAACTTTCCTCCCCCAAAGCTTCAGAAACTATAGTGGGTTCACTTTGAGAAAGAAAACAAGCAAATAAACAATGTTGCTGGTCCTTATGATTGATCCTTTGTTGTTGCTTGATCAGGCTGATGAGTGCAAGTGAATCAGACTGATGTTGCACTCTACTTCTTGTTTTAACAGCAGACTTGGGATCACCAATTATTTGGCTCTTGGGATGAATGGTGTGGATTCTGAGAGTGGGAGTTGGATTTACATCCACTTTAGTGGGTAAGTTGTTGAAGTCAGTAATGATACCTCCTTTATCATAGGAAGCCCCTTCAAAGATACCTTCATTTGGATTTGAGAACACTTCAAGTTCTGGCATCTCAGAATCAATACAAACAGCACTTGGAGAAAGGTCTGGTTGAGCATCACTACCAGACTTAAAATTGGAAGTACTGGTAGTGTTAAAATTTTCTTCAGTTGCGGCAGACTTGATTTCAGTGGAAGGAATCACAATTTGCTCTGCATTATCATTAGTACTATCTGCATTTGAAGGATCTTGAGTACCTGCATGGTTAGTCATATCTTTGGTACCTGCATCAGGGTTAGCTTGATTCTCCTTGGAGACAGGAATATAATTCATAGAATCAGTTAAGTAATCAATATCAAACATCCATCTATGACCTATTCCTTTTACATTGGGTTTTTCTTCAAGAAAGTTTACATGCAGATTTTCTTCTACTTTCTTGGACACTAAGTTGTAAACCCTAAAGGCCTTACTGTTTAATGCATACCCAACCAGAAATCCTTCATCAGACTTTCCTTCAAACTTTCCAAGAACACTTAAAGTATCAAGAATGGTTACATGACACCCAAAAGGCCTTATATGGCTAACAACTGGTTTATGGCCAAACATAAGCTCATAAGGGGTTTTGTTTTGAGGCTTGGTCACTCTAACCCTATTAAAGATGTAACAGGCATTGCTGACTGCTTCAGCCCAGAATGTTGTGGGTAAAAGTGAATCTGCTAGCATAGTCCTAGCTGCCTCAATAAGTGTCCTGTTCATTCTCTCAGCAACTCCATTTTGCTGAGGAGTTCTTGCATTACTGAACTGTTGCTTAATTCCTTTATTATCACAGAAGTCTAGCATGCTCTTGTTTTTAAACTCAGTGCCATTGTCACTCCTAATGATTTTAACTCTTTTATCAAGAAGGTTTTCAATTTGCCTAATGAAAGTTTGAATCAAAGGAGTAGCTTCATCCTTCCTAGACATAAAGAACACCCAACAATATCTAGTACAATCATCTGTAATGACAAGGCAATAGCATGCATAATTTATACTATGGACAGATGTAGGGCCAAAAAGATCCATATGTAAGGTATGTAGGGGCTCAGTGATTAATCTTTCTAATTTAACCTTACAGGATGCCCTATGTTGTTTTCCCTTGTTACAAGCCACACATGTATGGTCATTTTTAAACAATTTTGAAGGCAAACCTCTTACAAGATTATTCTTCACAAGTTTATTCATGTTTTTGAAGTTCACATGGCCTAACCTTCTGTGCCACAACTTAGATTCATCCAAAGTAGCTTTTGCAATCAAACAGGTAGCACCTTTTGCAGGATTAGATGCTTTCATATCAAAACTGTACATTTTGTGTTGTCTGGGAACTTTAAGAAGAATCTGATCCACTGTTGTATTGGGATTTATATTTGTTTGAATCCCAAGACAAACATGCTGAGGTCTTAACAGCAGAACCCCCATTCCCCTTTACAGCATTGGTTTTTAAAGGTTTTGCTGTTTGCTTTACAACTGGTCTTCTCACAGGTGAATGTGATTTATAAAAATTATTTCTTTGATAACTTTGCATTCACCTGTGGTTTTTGAAAAGGTTGTCTGGGTCTCACAGAATTAACATAACCAGTATTCACATTAGATCTCACAGAATTAACATAACCAGTATTCACATTAGATCTCACAGAATTACCATTTTGCCTATTTTCATTAAAGTTCCTAAAACCAGACCTAAAATTTTGTCTACCAGTATTAACATAAGAGTTAGGTTGGGTAGAGAAAAACTGTTGGGCTGGTCTGGGATTAAACTGGTTGGCATGATTAATTCTACTAGCATTATTCCAAACTGGTTTATTTGAACCATGACCAATATTAGCATTCATTCTCTTTTGCTCAGCCTCTCTCTTCATTCTCTTTTCATGAAAATCACAGTCCCTAATTAAGTGACCTAGACTTCCACAAACAAAACATCTTTTAGGAGCATAAGTATAGCTACTCCTAGATTCTCTGTGAACACTATTGCTTCTAGGTGACTCATTCATTTTAACAGATTCCCTAGGAGTTTTTATGTGCTTGGCACAACTAGGTTTGACTGTCTCAGGCTTTGGTTTAGTCACTACAGGTTTAGTTACAACAGGTTCACACTTCTTAACAACCTTAGGTTCAGGATTCTCATTTACCTCACTTTTTGACTCAGACTTAGAGTGATTAGAGGAACCATCAATAGATCCTTCAGAGTCATTGGATTGACAAGAAGAATACTTACTGGTTTTGTCCTCTGAGGTGGTTGACTCAGGTGTTTGAGGACCTTTCTTACCATACACAAAAAGTGAATCATCCAACTCTTCTTTTTCAAGAGGAGTATAGTCATCACTTAGTGGTGGTGGTACTCCCTTAAAGTCACCAGCCTTAACAAAACGATTATATAAAGGCTTATCATCATAATCCTCTTCTTTATTCTTAAATATAGCCTTATTCTCATCTTCCTCATATCCTAAGCCACATTTTTTATTTGACTTAAGTTGAGAATCCCAACACTTAAACAGATTATTATTTGAGTTGTTCCACTGATCTACTCGTTTTCTCAACTCATCCCTTTCCTTTTGAATTCTAAGGCCCATTTGTCTATACCTTTTAAGCTTTTCATCTTGTTCATATATTTTATTAGCTTGAAAGTATAGTTTTTCATTTAAAGCAGCATGTCGGTTTTGAAGGGTGACCTTTTGTGCCTCTAGTGTTTTTACAGCATTTTTATGTGCTAAAAGATTTACTTCTAGGTCACCTATTTTCCCTAATTGCTCATCACATAAAGCCTTAATATGATTATATGAATCAGTGCATAATTTTGAGCATAATGATACCTCATTACCAATGGCCATGAGAGCATGATCAGACTCCTCATTCACTCTTGGATGCTCACCCCAGTTGACACCTCCAGCTTCCATTGTCAGCAAGCTCATCTGATTCTTTTCCATCTTCCCATCTTCATCTCTTTTCCCATCAGTAGGCTTCTTCTCTGGACAGTCTCTTGAAAAATGTCCATGCTTGTGATAGTTGTAGCATTCAACTGTCCTCTTTGTGTATCCCACTGGTGATTTGTTGTTGAAGTTGATGGTCCTTCCATATTGCTTCTGAAATCGTTTGACCCTTAAAGCAACCATGGCAATATGCCACTTTATGTCCATCTCCTCAACTTCAGCATCATTAATCTGTTCTAGATCTTCACTAATAAAGCTTTCATCTTCCGTTTGGTTGGCAAAGAAAGAATGGATCACCTCATCAGTAAAACTTGAAGCAGATCTTTCACTTGAAGGAGTTTCATAGATACCAGACCTAACACTACCAGGTTTAACCTTGTAAGTGCTACTTTTGTTCTGTGACACAAAAGCAACGTTTGATGAACTTGTAGATGCCTGAGTGTTGTTACTGATGTCCCTTTCAAACATCCTAAGATTATTGTATAGGTCATCAGGTGTCATTGAATCTACTTCCTCCTTTATCCTCATCGCCACAGATACATTACCGCATTCTGATGGTAAAGATCTAAGGAACTTGTGGTTTGCATCCTCATTCGAAACTGCTGCACCATGAACTTCCAACTGTGTTAACAGATGTTGAAATCTGTCATAGCCCTTCTCCAATCCTTCAGTCTTTGAAACACTGAATGTCTCAAATTGCTGTTTAAGAACAACCTTTTGCATCTTCTTGGAGTTTGCATTCCCTCAAAATCGTTTCTTTATAGCCTCCCACATCTCCTTAGCATCAACCATGCCATGGAACCTTTGCAGATGCTCCTTAGGAATAGCCATAAGAAGCAAGGTTCTGGCCTTCTTTTCCTTCTCCACAGCCCTAATCTCCTCAGCAGATACTGGTGGCATTATTCTTATCTGCCCATCATTCCCTTGTGAAATTCTTTTCTTAGAGTTCCCCCTTTGAATAACCTTCCATACATCACTATCAATATACTCCAGATAATGTTCCATCTCCATGGCCCATATATCATATTCTTCTCTTTTCAGTAATGGAAGTTTTATGTTTGAGATTGTGGTTGTGGAAGGGATGGGTTGTTGTTGTGTTTGGGAGTTACTGGATTCAGTTTTTCCTTCATCTTCATGGTTTGATCTCTCATCCTCACTGTTATGGATTGAGAAAGTTTCAGTGTTGATAGGCTTTTCGGTCTCAGACATTGTGTAGGGTGAATTGAGTGAGAATAGGTTTTTGAGGTTTATTGTTCTTCGAACTCAGAGTCTCTCGCCTTGCTCTGATACCACTTGTTGGTCCACGATTTGTATGTGGATCTCTAAGTAGCCTTGAATACTTAGTAGATGGTTGGGATAAATCCAAACCAGTCTAAGTGAGAAACCCTTAACGATTGTTAATGTTAATGCGGAAACTTAACAAGAACAATGAAGAACATACACAGAGATAACACTAACTTCGTATATTACTTTTAATCACAATTGTGAATCTTGTACAACTCTCACACACTCAACTAACAATCTTAGGGATCCTTTTATACACTAAGGAAACCCTAATACTAACCGACTAAGAAGATATTCACGAATCTTCTATAAAGATACTTACACGTTTTGTATCTTTTCCTAACTTATCTCTAACAGACTTTCCTAACTTCACGACCAGACTTAACATAATAAGTCAACCGGACTTAATTACAGACTACCAGACTTAACTTGATGTTACCAGACCTAATACAAAACAGACCTAACTCTGACATATTACCAGACCTAAGTTTGTCTTCTCTTGAACCATATGATAATTCCCAACAATATTGAAAAGGTGGCAGTTCTCTCCAGCCTCCGCTCACTAAATCAAAACGCACTATCGAGTCTAGAGCCACGAGATGCATAATAAGATCTCATAGGAACACGTATTATTTCTACACTGGTTGTTCAACATTAATGACACCAGTTGTAAACTATGAGTCCTACGCAGATCTTAGCAATCTGCCAGAACATTTATGAGAGAATTTACGAATGTAATTCTCAATGATTGAATGGAAATTCCTACCATGGTCAACATTAAATAGCCCTGAAAGCAGGTCACTTTGGTAATTCCCTGTGGATTACACTTAGTGATCGCGGCGGTTTCAAACGGTCTACAGTCATGGAGTGATCTCCAGTGACTCACCTAATTGTTGATTTACTACGGTAAGATCTTAAAAAACCCTCTGTGGGTTTTCGATTTAGGAACGGTCTTGGTAAGGAGTAGAGAGAGTTTTCACACTATGCTGTTAATAATCTAGAAGTCCAAACCTGTAAGTACCGGTCGATTTGTTGCTAACTGTCGTATGCAGGAACTTCTGGTGGTTGTCGCTGTTAGATGCTGTAGCTGGTTGCAGAAAAGATGTCAATCCTCTACCACATGTTCACACTACATCATCATCTTAATCAAAGAAGTCATGATACACTAAAAGACCTTTAACACAACTTCTGCAAACTCTGATGCTGAAGATCATGACACCAAATAGTGTGAGCATGTCGGCTCGAAGATTATCACATCACGTGGAGACATACTACTGAAAGATGGCTTGAAGATACATGTTGGATGATATTTTCAAAGAATACTCAAAATCATCCAAGACAAGGGAAAAGTCATCAAAAGTTCACTGCTGGATGCACAATGAACAAAGATACAAGACTTTGAAGAATCAAAGACTACGAGCTATGAAGACAAGTTCAGAAGATAAAATGCTAGAATTCGAAATATTATTTTCGGGGTGACCTCCCTTAGGGGGAGATTGTTAGGAATATAAATATTCAGATGAAGGCTCGGTCACCCCGAGTATCTATTTAGCATTTACATAGCTCGTAGGCTTATTAATATTAGCTTAGTACTATTAGTAGTATTAGTATTATTAGATTAGTCGTACTTATATTTGTGGAGTGGGTCGGGTCTTTACCCACTGTCAGCTCACTCCACAGCCCACTAGGGGCACCAATATTAGGAACTATATAAAGCCCCTTCCCTCACATGGGAAGGGTGGAACTCTTGTCATTTTTACTTCAAGCTAATAGATTTCAAGTTCCCTTCTCTCTAGTTTTATCTCTAACTTCACTATGGGTTACTTGATCTTTCAAGATCCAAGGCCACCCGATCCACACAATCAAGATGTTTAGATCTTACATAGTTGAAGAAGATAATAAACACCTATCCTAACAGAAAGCCAGGGCACAATTAGTAGTATCTGAACTAACAAATTTAAGGTATGTTGATAGTAGGACTAAGCATCTACTGTAGTTTAACCATTCTTTGGTGGAAGATGGGTCAAAAGGGTTGTTCATTATGGGATTTTACAAGGGCGAAACAATCTAAGTAATATGTAGCTACACATACATGTAACTCGAAAAATATATATGCTACTATCTAGAGCAGATTCTCAAGGACTCCAATTATAGTTAATATACTTACAAGATTTTTCGCATGTTCACGAAATGAGATTGACCCTCCGGTATGAGTTGCGGAACCTTCACCCTTTAGACGATTTTGTGTATTTTTTTCTTGGATCTCCTTATACTTTGATGTTCCCCAATAAGTTGTGAAATTTGTCCATGCGTTGTCACTCATGAATACAGGTTTCACCATTTTACTTCTTATGTCTCTAAAGAAATCAGTATAGCGTACAGAAGCTTTTGCATCCCATGCTACCCTCACGCTTGTCTCGGCTTCCGGATCCCATAAAAAATGTTTCTTTTATAAATTCAAATAATTAGTATTTATAAAAAGAAACATAAATCTGAATAACAATTAAAATCTAATCAATACCTTAAATTCTCCAAAATAAAAGTCTTTTGTAGGTTGAGACACCTTTGTCCAAGTGTACCTGGTATTATCAATTTTTTCTTTAAATATCTTTATAATCTCTCGAGAACACGCACTGGATTTGTCGAATCTGTTACGGTGATGAAAAATATAATGAAATAACAGAATAAAAATTTTGTGATGCTCAAATTATATATTTACAGTACTTACGATCCATTCACAACTTGCACTTTTTTTCTTCCATTTGATGGATTATCTAAGTTCTCAATGATGTTTTTAGGCATCGTTTGTTGGGTATCGTCATTTATAGTTGAACTATTAGGGATATCATTTGATTGTCCTTTACTGGCATGAGGCCTACTTTCTCCTGCTCCAAGCCTTTGCCTTGTTGAATTGTTAGATATATCATTTGATTGTCCTTCACTGGCATGAGGCCTACTCTCCCCTGCTCCAAGACTTTGCATCGTTGAATTATTAGGGATATCATTGGATTGTCCTTCACTTGCATGAGGCCTACTATCTCCTGCTCCAAGCCGTTGCCTCGTTGAATTGTTAGGGATACCATTTGATTGTCCTTCACTAGCATGAGGCCTACTCTCTCCTGATCGAAGTATTTTCTTTCGTCTAGCCATGTCTACAAGGAGAAAGTTTTCGAATATAAAGGAATGTGAGAAATTTCTAAGATAATGATATCCAAAATTAGACTTTAAAATAGACTTAAAACAAGATATAAGTACTTTAAAGAAAGATATATGAAATTTTAAACATGAGTAACATGTCGTGTATAATGTTAAAGTTATCCCTTCATGTCTTTAACCGAGACTTTATATGTGGATCTGCTTTTAAAAAGAATAATAATAACCCACATAAACCCAGTCAAAAGTGAACAGGTCAAAATTATCTCCTACAGAAAACTAAACATAGAACTTATAGTGAAGACCAATGATAGCTTTTGACAACCCAAAGAGTTTCTTATTATAATGGATAGATAACCACATACGCTCTTAATGAAGGCCAGTTATAGGCCTCTCAATCAATCAAACTAGCAAAAACAATAACTTACAGATCAAGTCACATTACAGATTAAAAAGAATAATAATAACCCACATAAACCCAGTCAAAAGTGAACGGGTCAAAATTATCTCCTGCAGAAAACTAAACATAGAACTTATAGTGAAGACCAATGATAGCTTTTGACAACCCAAAGAGTTTCTTGTTATAATGGATAGATAACCACATACGCTCTTAATGAAGGCCAGTTATAGGCCTTTTGACAACCCAGGCGATTGATTAAAAAAAAGGAAATAGCAAAAGTGGCATTTTAGTATACAAAATGCTATAAACAGCAATTGCGAAAGAAGTTCAGTTTCTTTTGAGAAAGTCTTGCATGGATAGTGTAACATTATATACAGAGAACCAATTATAGCTAATTTCAGTACAGCAATACCACTTGATTAGTTTATTTAATCATTGTCAACATATGGTTACAGAATGATGATACATGATCCCAAGTAGGTATAAAGCTAGATATCTAATGACTTTAAAGGAAACTTAGGCCATAAATCTATAGTTGGCCCCAAACAATTATAATTACATGAGGTAGCAATTTCCAATGAGCAAAACAAAGAAATTAGCTCAAGAAAGTGGTCAAACGGATCAAAAGTCATCCCAATTATAGCTTTAATGCATATAAGTCTATAAACTCTTGAACAATTTTATTCAAATAATTAATATTAACTGTCGAATAACACGAATTATGTAATCAAATTCAACACACTAAATCTTTGAAAGCTCTTTTGAGCAAAGGCTGGACCCACCACCGGTTATGGCCAATATACACAACCCGGATACAATGAACAAGCAGCTCCATATGGTGCAGGTTATGGTTACCAAGGTGCACCAGATCTAACCTATGGTGCACCTCCTGTTCAAATTTTAAGGCATACTTGGTGGCAAGTAGGGTTGCTTATCAACAAGTAATTTTGGTAGTGGACAGACTAGCCCAAGATCAAATATACTTTAGTGTTCGTGTTTAGCTTATTAACTGAGCTTATGTAAATTTTGAAAAGCTCATAAGCCAACTTATTTCAGCTTTCAAGCTTATCAGGTTGAGCTTATGGCTTGTTTAAGGGCATGAGCATAACTTCATAAGCTTAAAAGCCAAAATAAGTTGGCTTATGAGCTTTTCAAAATTTACATAAGACCATAAGACAACACAAACACTCCTCAAGTCACATAATAGATTCATGTCCGAGTCTCGTTCTTATCCAGTTTAGTTAGCTAAATAACTAAGTCTGCTTATGTACTTTTCGTCAACTAATTCATCGACTAATCACAATAGATTCATGTCCGAGTCTTGTTTATCTTGCAATTGTAAGTCACAACCAGTTAAAGTAATAAATTTCATTAAGGCATTTTATCAAATAGTTTAACTACACATAAAAATTATAACTACCAAATCAAAACAAAGGGAGAAACACTTCCTGATCACATATTCCGAACTCATAAGCTTACTACGCCTGGTGTAACAAAAAAAATGAAGACATAGACCCTTCTTACACATACGATTCCTATGTGGTTCATTAACCCACACAATTACAGTTATCCATCAATACTAATTCAAAGAACCCTTAGGTTTTTTACATGAAAGTGTAAAGTAAAAATAAACCTAATCAACTCTATTCATGCAGTAAAACTCAATGAATCAAGCACCCTAACATTAAATGAAAAGGTATTAAAACTAATTACCACAAATTATGATCTAATATAGTGAATGGTGTATGAACAAACCTTGTTCTACAGCTTCCAGAAAGTATATTGCATCTGATAAACCGCCAGATAAACCTCATGTGGAAGGAGTGACTGCTGCTCCACGATCCCCACATATCTAGGGGCACCAAATAATTTCCCAGAATGGCGCCAATATCTTTTCACAGGTGAATAACCATATGGTCTAGTGTGGAAGGTTAAACATTTGATGAATCTATACTTTATTATTCACTATATATATTCATTAGCATTTTATTATAAAATATACTTTATTTTATTTATTATAAAATATAGTTTGATGAATAAGTAAATACTATATATATTATCATTATTATGGATGTCAGAAACACATATCCGAACCGAACCCGATTAAGCTTATTCAGGTCTGGTTAATTGGGTTGGTTAATTTGGGTCAACCCATTTAAACCGAGTTCTAAATAGGGTCACGTTCGGGTATATTTTTTTAGCCTCAACCCGTATTGACCCGACTCAAATTGACCCGAACCCGATCAACCTGACTCGAATAACATTTTTAGATTCTAAACATATTGAAGTAAGAAATTTTTTTAATCAGTTTACTTTTATGCGGGTTAATCAACCTCGATTTGTCCCGACCCAAATTGACTCGAACCCGATTAACCTGATTTATAAATAAAGTCGGTGTGGAAAACTAAAAGGGGGGTTGAATAGTTTTACCGTTTTTAGATTTTAATCTTTTTAATACTTTTCAAAAAGAAGTGTGCAAACAAATAATAATACAATATAGTTAAAGGATAAAGAGAGGAAAGATCAAACCAAATAACACAAGTGTTTATAGTGGTTCGGATTGCAAAGATTCTTATCCTTGCCCTACTCCACTTCCTCGAGCTTCGTACTCGAGAGATATCTTTCACTAAGAAACAAACTCCCTTCTAGGTGGAGAAAACCTTTACACATAGCTTACTTCCTTTTTCGGTACTAAGCTAAACACCGGGTTCAACTTCAAGGCAGAACCAACCTATCGTCGCCTATGCACTTTACCGACACTAAGCTAGATGTCGAGTTCTTTTACAAGGGTACAACCACTCCCTACTCTCTTTGTGCTTTGAGGACTAAAGCACTAACCACACTCACTGATCTAAATGATACATATGATAAGAAACACATCAAGTGATTACACAGAACCTATACTACTACTTCCAAACAGCCCGTTTGTTTGAAGCTTGTTGACTTGATCTTCTTTGCTACAAAAGAAACATCAATGATGATATAACTACTGAGGTTAGATAATTTGATGAATGTATGTTTTTAACTATCTAAGTTGATGAATAGCTCAAATGACAAGTCTGCTATTTATAGGCAAACTTGTTGAACAGCTCACGGATCCCACGGATCCCAAAATAGGGATCCGTCCTTCATTGGACTTGGATCCGTGGGTTGTGACAGCTAAGGGATTTGGTGTATCTTTCCATATCTTGCATATCTTGCCAAATCTTCCAAAATCCACAAATGTCAACTATCTAACTTGTTAATCTAAACAAAATATTACACAATCTAACTAAGATATCACTTGTGATGTATGCCATGATGTCAAGGTATTGTTTTTTAAAAATAAAGTTTCCTTTTAAGGAAATACTCATGTAGATGCATATAATGTAATATAAGTGATCAAGTTAAATAAAAGATGTGTTTTAAAAAGGCTTTAGCTAGTGTTTGTGATTTGTTAAAAGATGCATTGTGTATAAGATATTATACAAACAAACTTAAGATAAAGTTTCCTTTTTAGGAAATACTTTTTGTAAATGTACCTATTTAAACATTTTGTAACTTATAAAATTTGTTTTGAAAAAGACTTTAACTAGTATTTATAATTTTCTTAGAAGATATACTTTGTGATTGTCATAAACAAAACCTAAGCAAAGATCGTAAAATATAAATAATGTTTTTAGTATGATATTTGTATTAACAATCTCCCCCTTTTTGTTGATGACAAAACCTAGAGTATATTTTTAAGCAAACGAGAAAATATAGTTTAAGTCTTTAAAAAAAATATAGATTAAGTTTAATTTATTCAAATTTTGATTGCTATTATGAGTTGCCGTGAATGTGCAAACTTAAAACTTAATCCCTTTCCCTTTCTCCCCCTTTTTGTCAAAACAAAAAGAAGAGTTGCGTAGCGGAATGCGATTTTGAGAACTTTAATAGCTCCCCCTTGTTTTATACTCCCCCTAAATGGAGTGACAAGGTGATTATACATGATCCTACAAAACAAATGGTTAGAATATGAAATACTCCCCCTCGATGTATACTACCTTTAATTAGAGTACCAACGTATACTTTTGAAGGGTATGTAATGCTGCAAGTGAAATGTTAGTAATAAATGATTATAACGAGGAGGTACAGTGCATGTTAAGTGGTCTTCAAAACAAGACGACTAATATGGTTGACTTAAAAAAATCAAACTAAGTGTCTGATTAATATTTGTACCTACAGTACCCATGATCAAAGATATAATGTAAATTACAAAAAGCTATATAATGATGTCAGTCATCAAAGGAATGATGTTATGTAAAATTTTGAATACTTCTAAGCATAAGACAATATATATATATATATATATATATATATATATATATATATATATATATATATATATATATATATATATATATATATATATATATATATATATATAAAGATATAGGAATAAGAAAACTTATATCAATATCCTAAAATGTCCTATTTTACTAAAAATTTCTTATATGCACAAGAAATTGGTTTAATACTAATTTTATTTTGGACTTCGTGTACAAAGGTGTTTGTCCGTTGAGCGTTTCTTTTACACATGATTCAATTATGATGAGGAAATTTGGAAGAAATGGTATATACATTAGATTTTGGTGGTATTTGATTATTGAAGAGGTTGGTGATTCTTGATTGAAAGTTTTTGTTCTTTAAGTACTTATGACAATATCAAGATAACTTTAATTATATAATCTTAATTAAACCAAAGATGTTTATCATGTATGACTTTAGAAAGTCAAATAGAAGTAGGATTAGTCAATCCATGTGTCAATGTAAGGTAATACTAGATAACTATCAATTATATCAAGCATAATCATTCATTGAAAATTTGTTTGTGACAAATGTCTCAAACATGAGATTACACATGAAGAGAAAAATGATGAAATCCTAGAGTAATTCCAAGGAGTACATTGTGATGATACTAAAACTTCTATGGAGATGACTTGGCTTGTTTTGATGATGACATGATACATGCAAGCCACTTAGTTTCTAGATTATTAGTGTCATAGTGGTTAGAGACAAATATGTTGTCATCTTGAGTGTTTGGTTGACTAATCCACATTGATTCATCCAATTGTTGAAGTGTGGCAAAGATATCATGGGATGCAAAGTTTAGTGAGTTAGATGGTGATAATAAGCTTCTTTCTTTAGGTGGTGATGATTGTGGTAAGGAGTCAATTGTTGTAGAGACAGTTGGGGAGGAGATAATTGGTGTAGAGTGTACTGATGAAGTGTTGCGTATGGGTAATGTTGTTGTACCAAATGAAGGTGATCTTGGAGAAGATATGTTGACTATAGGAGTTATGATAGAAGTTGTTGTGGTATTTGTGAATATAGTAGGAAAGGTTACATTAGGAACCGGGTTCACATACCAGTAAGGTCTGACGCTAATTCTAGTTGTTCGTCTATGTGGTCTAGACATGTGAGGTTGGTTGGACTTGTGCATTGTGAGATTTCCAGGAGATGATATGTGAATTTGGTAAAAGTTTAGTGTCCTATGATCATCTCTAAGGTTCTAATTTATACCTCCTAATAGTATGGAACTTTGTGTTTGGATTAATTGATTGTGAATTTCCATGACTTGAAGTAAGATAAAGTAGTTTGTCCTATTGACAAAGTCAATCCATAGAAATGGAGTTGACATTAAGATATGCAGGAAGATGACTCAAAAGGGTGAAATGTGATTGATTTCATGGATACCAATGGGAGCAAGTGCAGTCTGTGTGATAAGACAGAACAAAATTTGATAATTCAAATTTTGGTGGGAAATATTTTTAGTTCCTAATGGTTCCTAAATGAGTTTAGGATTTTCAATAATCAGAGTACTTATTGTAAATAATTCTAGATGATAAAATCTAAGAGTCGGGATGAGTTTAACTATTTTGAGAATATTACTGAGTAGCATGCGGATCCAAGTGGTATTAAGTGCGGAGCCAAATTATGGGATCCGCTAAATCCGCAGGTTGGCGGATGGCGGAACCAACGATAACACATGGCGGATCCAAATTTTGGGATCCACCAGATCCGTCTGGCAATTATCAAATTTAAACAGAACACATAGTATATTTCGCGTTTTTTTGACAAAAACCCGAAAATTCTCCTAGAACTTATTTATCATCTAGTATGTATTGCAAAATAACTAAATACGGAAATTGAACACAAGCATATATGAAAATAAACTAGATCATTAAACTTCATCATAAACGATGTTAAGCCAAACGGTGGCATATATCCGGAAAATTGATAACAATACATGTTATCATCAGTTTAAGTAGAACTAAAACACATAAACATTAAATACTACAGTCATATCTTAACAAACATAGAAATATGATCATATAAGATCTAATAGACAACTGTTACAAACGCTCATTTATTCTCTCTTTTCTTTTAATAGTTTGAGTATTTTCTTCTGATCTTTTCGGAGTTTCATCATCCATCGTCCTACATTCTTTAAAACTCCCTTTGCTTGTCGGAGTTCCGCAGATTCATTATTGAGAGGTGGAAGCTGACTTAAGTAATCGAGTGGAGGAAGTTTCGAGTTATGTAGACCATCTTCATCACTGGCTGCTGATGATGATGAAGATGAGGAAGAGAGGTAAGCTCGTTTCCCTTTTCCTACTGCCACTCTATAGTCACTTAGTGAAACAAAGATATGTTTGATTTCGATGTAGTCCGGAACAAAGCCAACAGAGTTTAGAGGGATAGGAGTGGAAGCTTTAAACAAACGTGTGAGAAGCATTCCATATGGCATTGCGGTTTTCCCTAAGACACGTATATCAACCATTCTTTTGGCGATATAGTAAGCAAGATTGAACCTTTGACGAGTGGATATACAATAGAGCATATAGCATAATCCAACATTCACGTGATCTTTGTTTCCAATAGTGTTAATGACATTTGATATGAGAATCTCTTCAAGCTTCTTAAACTCGGGTTTGAGTTCATTGAGTTCCATAGCAAATGGATCTCGATTGACATCTTTTCCTCGAAGTTTCTTAGTTAAGTTTTAGGAGTTAGGGGAGTGTCATATGGATGTTCACGACCTAGGTTTGATTCAAGGATGGTCAAAGGCCATTTGTCTGAGTAGAAGCATGTGCCTTCACTTGGGATGCGTAACACTTCCCCGAAATGATCTAAAGGAAAATTGTAGGGGTTTTGGTTTACTTTGAAATTGATGCTAAAGGATCCATGGTCGTCAGTAACAAGTTTTACTGAAGCATAAAATTCGAGAATGAATCGAGGGATGATAGGCTCATCTATGTCTAGAAGTGAATCAAATTGAATGGCAGCCATTTGTTCACGGATATTTGTTCCTTCTAAGAATGATGGATCTACGGTTCTACCTTCATGAACATAGCGACTTTCTAAAGCTTTGAAAAGTTGGACTTGCACTTCTGTGAGTCCTTTTGTTTGATGATGTTTGGGTAGGTACTTCTTAGTTTTCTTGTGATCGTAATTAGTAGCAGGAGGCATGATTTTCCTAGACATGAAGAATTTTATAATTTTAGTTAAGATAATCTAAGATGCATGAAATGTCTAGATGTGTACTTATAGGAGAACAAATATGTAGGTGTGGTTATCTTGACCCATTTTGATGTGTGAAAATACACGTTTTGTGACAAAACAAGTTATAACCCAAACATTTCTGTTTGACGTTTTTGTTTTTGTATTAACAATGTTCAAAAACATTTTACCTAGTTGTGAGAAGATTTTAGCAAAAATTTTCTCATGGGGTTTTTGTTAAATTAAGGCAACGTACAAGAAAACTTATTCTAATTGTTAGAAGATTGAACAGAGGTTTCTTAGGTTTCATTGAATTGTTAAAAAGTTTAACAAGATGCAATTCCTAACTAAGATGAAATTATAATATGAATTTTAGTACTGTAAGTATGTTAAAAAGGAATTTTTCTAGTTTAAAAGTATCTATAATAATCTGATATGCATGATCCCTAATTGTGATTTTTTAGATAAATGCAAGAAATTAAAATGAATTAGTGAACTTACAGTGAGTGATTAAGCACGAGTTAATATGAGATGAAGGACCTAATTTTTGAGTTTGGGATGGTGAGAGTCGACTATGAGTTGATGTTGAGTGTTTAATTAAGTGTGTTGTGCAGTAAGGAGTGTTTGGTCAATCATAGTCTGATTTTTCAACTCACGGATCCGGGGGATCCCTAAAAAGGGTTCCACCTTTGTTGTCAATTGGATCCGCAGGATCAGAACAAGGTTTTGGTATTTTCGTTTTTGGTTGAACTAAGATTTGGACGAAAGTTTAGACTACTTCTAAATTTCAATAGATCTTAGAGGGAAAGGAGATTTCCTTTTTGAGGTGTTTGTGAGAGGAATTTTGCAATGTTATTCTTTTTGAGAAACTTTCTCAATACGAAATGTTTTATCATTCAAACATTGTCAAAGCGAGAATGAAGATAAAATAGTCGAGCTAGGTTTTCGCTGAGATGAATAGTTTCAAAGTTGTTGAAACAAGGAAAATGGTTATAGAGATTATCGGAATTTTCTCCACACTTAGCCTTAACCAGTTAAGTAGCAAGGAACGTTTGTTTCTTAGTGAATTGTGATACAATGTCTCACATTAGTACACAAATAGTTTGATATTACCCTAATTATCATTTGTATACTATGATTCTCATCATTCATTTCCTTAAGGTCTAAAAAAAATATAGTCACTAGTATGTTCTTAAATGAAGGAATCATCTTGAGAGTGTAGTCATACACAATGTTTTGTGTTCTAGTTACAAGATAATATATTTTACTTAATGTATCACTACTTTTAAAGTCATCTTATGAATTTACTATTTTGATCCTTAGAACATGTGTTAGGAATTCTGGGAAATAATAGATTTCTTATTGCTGTTGGTAGTGTAAGCTAGTTCCTGCTGATAGTGTTGGTTCCTGCTGAAGTTCATTGCTGCTGGTAGTATAGTTTTGTTTCTGCTAATAGTTTTTATTACTGCGGGTATTGGTAGATATTATCCCGTATGTTTAGAATGTTAGTTTAAGTTATTTTAGGAAGAGATTGATAGTTATCTCTTTACACGTTTTGTATTAGGGTTTCTTGGTCTATAAAAGAAATCCTTAGCTAGGGTTTTATGTACGCTTTACAATATTCAATAACATCATTAGTAGTTTATTAAACGATCCATAGAGGATCAAACCCTTGTTAGTTACTTTCTTCTTTATATTCTTGTGTTTAGTTTCCGCATAAGCACAAGTCTTACACCTAGAGATTCTCCAAAGCTGTTTGTGTTTACATAGACAGTTTAACCAAGCTCAAATATCAAGCTAGAAGCACTCAATCCTAAAAGTGGTATCAGAGCCTGGTGAGGATCTCTGATAAAGAAGAAAAGCACTTTAAAATCAACCTCTCTAAACCTTTTTAACAATGGCAGAAGGAGTCAATCATGATGGAGTCAATCATGATGAGGGTGTCATCAACACAACCAAACTAGAAGCCTCACAAGTCCAAACACAGATTGTCACCACTGTGTCCAACAACAATGCTAAATTCCCATACCTAAAGAAAGATGAGTATGAAGTCTGGGCCATGAAAATGGAATACTGGATCTCGAACAGTGATCACAACCTGTGGAATGTGATCCTTAAGGGAAACAGCAAGAAGAATACTGGAAGAGATGATCAGGGGAACATCATTATACTTCCACCTGTTACAGCAGAAGAATAGGTTGTTGTACAAAGGGAAACCAGGGCAAGAACCCTTTTGCTTCAGGCTATTCCAGAGGATCATATGGGTGATTTCCATCACCTGGATGATGCTAGAGAGATCTGGCGTGCTGTAAAAGCCAGATTTGGAGGGAATGATGAGTCCAGAAAAATGAGGAAGTCTATGCTCAAGCAAGAGTTCCAGGAGTTTAAGATCTCTGAGGCTGAGGGGATTCACAAAAGGTATGATAGGTTTCACAAGATCCTGAGTCAACTCAACCAGTTGCAGGCTAGACCAGACAATGAAGACTGCAACACCAAGTTTCTTAGGGCCTTGCCTCCATCCTGGTCTCAGGTTTCCATAACACTCAAGGCCAGAGGTAGACTGGACTATATGAGTTTTGATGTTCTGTACAACAAGCTGAAAACCCTTGAAATTGATATCAAAGGGTATTCCACCTATTCATCTCAAACTCCAACCCATACTGCATTTGTTAGTACCTCTAGTACTAACAAAGCATCATATGGAGACAGTCCAACACCATCATCATCATCACTTTCCTACTCTCCTGCCACACCAAAAGCTCAAACCAGATCTGATAATGTTCTAGAGGAAGTGATTCATTCATTTGTTGCTAAGAGTACACCAAAGCAGCAAATTGCTTATAAAGATTTTGATCAGGTGGATCAATTGGATCTGGAAGAGATGGACATCAAATGGCAGATGGCTATGCTGTCATTGAAAGTTAATAGGTTTGAAAAGAAGGCAGGAAGGAGGATTAACTTTGATGGATAGGAGGCTGCAAGGTTTGACAGAAGGAAGGTGAGGTGCTACAAATGTTCTCAACCAGGTCACTTTGCTAGGGAATGTCAAGATAAGACGGTGGATGATAAAACAAGGTATTCTGCTTTCAAAATTCAAGAGTTGGAGTCAGAGGAACCCAAGGCCTTGGTATCTGTGGATTCAATGGTGGACTGGGAACAACATGAGAAAGCTGTTGCAAGTGGAGCAGAGAAGGTCTATGGGATGATTGCTGGATATGGTGAGAAGAAACAAGTGGCTGGTCAACTTGGACTGATGGGTCATCCATCTCAGGTACAAAACTGCCCATTTGGTTGTGAACTTAAATATGCTAAACTGAAACAGGAATTTGATGATATAGAGAGTCAATATAAGGATTATTTTGTACAAGTCCAGGCTTATAAAAATGCTCTTAAAACATTAGAACAACAAAAAGTCTGGTATCAAAAACAACAGTTAGCATATGAAGAAAAAATTAGGGTTTTGCAGAGAGATTTAGAGAACACCACTAATGAGCTAAAGTATTCTGAATCTCAAAATGCTAAACTCAAATTAGAGAAACAAGATTTGCAGAATAAATTAGATACTGAAGTGGCTAGGTGCAATCAATGGCAAGAATCACCTAAAAACTTAACTAGGTTAATTAACAGCACACAGTCAATTAAGTGTAAGAGAGCTTTAGGGTGTGGAAATTACATAGGGCCAGATGAAATTTATGACCCTAATGAGCATAGTATATTTGACCCTGACCCTGAACCTGTAAATTATCAAAAACCTGTAAAGTATGTAAAGGAGGGAGGAATGAATGTTGTTCTTCCACCAATAACTGGAACATTTAAACCTGCAGAACCCTATGTTGACTTTGATGATTCACAAATGACTTATGGCAAAAAGGCAAAGAACTTGCCTGATCTTGATTGTGACTCTAATGAATTTGTCTCTTGTTCTTACAGTGACAAATCTTCAGAAATCAAGACTGATGACTATGCCACATGTGGATCAAGTGACAAGTCAGCTTCAATAAAATCAGAAGATCTCTCTTCAGAAGTGGCTACTGATGAATCTCAGACAGCTGCAGTTGAAGATGTTTCTTTTGATAATGTTAAAAACAATAATGTTTCTAGTTTTGGTTCTGTTTCAAACAATGATGTTTATGGTTTTAATTTTGTTAAGGATAATTTTGTTTCATGTGTTGGTTTGAATACTTCTGGTTGCAATAAGAAAAGTAATGTTAAGAATAAGTCTTCTAGAAAGAAATCTTGCTTTGCTTGTGGTAGTTATGCTCATCTCATTAAAGACTGTGACTTTTATGAGAAAAAGATTGGTATATATACTTGTCAAAATAGGTCTGTGTGGAACAATGTTAATGATATTCCCCCATATATTCCACAAGCAGCAAGAATGAACTCTTGTAGAGCTTCTTTTCCTGCTGGTAGACCAGTTCCTGCTGGCAAGGCAAACTCTACTGGTCAGCCTGTTCCAGCTGGAAACTCTAATTCTGCTGATTGGAGAAGTAATGCTGCTGGACCTTTCTACAGACCTATAAGCACTTATTTTCAAAATGATTTTAGGCCTGTTTATTTTGACACCATGCATATGGGAGGGGGAAGAAAGGAAACTGCTGTTAAGTCCTCAGCAGGTTGTTCTTGGAAATACAATAATTACTATATGAGAATGGGGTCCAAGAACAATGGTGGATCTCATCAATCACCATGGTTTAATTCTCATTGATCCACTAGGCAGGCTCAAGTCAGTAATGGCTTGGGTCTCCTTTGTATCTAATGTTGTTATATGTATTCTTTGTATCAGGAATTTCATTTTAGAAGTAAAGATGTAGGCATTGTTGACAGTGGATGTTCCAGGAGTATGACAGGAAACTTAGAGAGATTGCATGATTTTGTGCCCTTAAATGGAGGAACTGTGACATTTGGAGGAGGAGATGGCAAAATTACAGGGAAGGGAACCATCAAAACAATCAAGCTGGATTTTGAGAATGTGCTATATGTGAAGGAACTCCAAAACTTCAATTTGTTCTCTGTCTCACAGATTTGTGACAAGAAGAACAGTGTTCTCTTCACTGAGACTGATTGCTTTGTGTTGTCCAAAGACTTCAAGTTGCCTGATGAAAGTCAGGTTGTACTTAAAGTTCCAAGAACACACAACCTTTACAGTTTCAATCTGAGTGATGTTCAGCCTGAGGGTAAACTTGCTTGTCTGGTGGCAAAAGCTTCTGTGGATGAATCTAACAAATGGCACAGAAGAATGGCACATGTGAACTTTAAGACCATCAACAAGTTGGCAAAGAATGGATTAGTACAAGGGCTCCCTCTCAAGACCTTCTCCAATGAACACAATTGTGTTGCATGCAACAAAGGAAAGCAACACAAAGCTTCATACAAGGCAATAACAGCTGTGAGCACCATCACTGAGCCTCTGCAACTACTTCATATGGATCTCTTTGGTCCTACTTCTATCAGAAGTATTGATCATAAGTACTACTGCCTGGTGATTACAGATGATTTTAGCAGGTTTTCTTGGACTTTCTTTTTGGGTACTAAAGATGAAACTTATCCTGTGATTAGGGACTTTATTACCTTAATAGAAAATCAGCTAAACAAAAAGGTTAAGTCTATAAGGTGTGATAATGGAACAGAGTTTAAAAATGCTAATCTATTTGAATTCTGTGGGAATAAAGGGATTAAAAGGGACTATAGTAATGCTAGGACCCCACAACAAAATGGAGTTGCAGAAAGGAAAAATAGAACCTTGATAGAAGCAGCTAGGTCTATGTTAGCTGATTCTAAGATGCCCACTATGTTTTGGACTGAAGCAGTCTCCACTGCTTGTTATGTACTAAATAGGGTATCAATTACTAGGCCCCACAATAAAACACCTTATGAGCTTTTGTCTGGGAAAGTTCCTAACATTAGTTACCTTAAACCTTTTGGATGTCTTGTCACTATCTTGAACACTAGTGATCACCTAGGTAAATTTGAAGGAAAGGCAGATGAGGGGTTCATTGTTGGGTATTCTGCTCATAGTAAGGCCTATAGGGTGTATAACCTGTCTACTAAGAGGATAGAAGAAACACTCAACTTAGGATATCTAGAAGATAAACCTAATTTACAAGGTGCAGGTCCTGAGTGGTTCTTTGACCTAGATTATCTGACAGATACCTTAGGTTACACCAGATTCAAGGTAGATCAATCTGTAGGTACAAATGTTTATCAAACTAACAATGCAGGTACCTCAGATGATGATTCTGATTCAGAGTGTGATGAACGACCTATTATTGTTCCTTCTTTTCCCTCTAACCACATTTCAGGTACAGAGCTCAAAGATTCTTCTGACATAGCTGGAGGTGACTTAAGTTTTGCAGAAGATCTTGCTAGGCTTCAAAGACAAGAATATAATGCCAAGAAAGCTGCTGAAATGTTTGGTTCTGGGTTTTCTAAAGAGACAGAGGAGCTTTTGAGGAATGCTGAAGCTGAAGTTAGAATGCAACTGAATTCTGCGGGTGGAATTTCTATTCCTGCTGCTACCAATTCTGTTGGTAGTACATCTGTTCCAGCTGGTCCTTCTAATGATTCTACTGATGTATCCACTCCTGCTGCTCCAATGTCCAATCCATCTGTTGACTTATTGGATATTAGTGACTCCCCTACAAGGTATCCAAGGCCATCTGACCTTGGAAATTCATTGTCTTCAAAAGATAAGCTGGAAGATCCTCATCATCAATCAAGAACAGGAATTTTCACTTCTTCCTCATATGATGATGACTTTAACCCATCTGTCACAAATCAAGCATCAACCATTGAAGTCAATCCCATTGCTACTAAGAGGATTAATACAGTTCATCCTCAGTCCTTGATTCTTGGAGATCTAAATTCACCTGTTCAGACAAGAAACAAGTTGCACCAACCCAAGTTTGGAGAATCTGCTTTTATCAGTTATATTCAAAATCAGCTAAGGAGTAATCATACTGATTATCTTCATTGCCTCTATGCTTGTTTCCTATCACAAATAGAACCAAGCAGTATAGCTCAAGCTCTTGATAATTCTGATTGGGTTGAGGCTATGCAAGAGGAAATGCAGCAGTTC
The DNA here is from genome assembly GCA_021014915.2 of Artemisia tridentata subsp. tridentata. Taxonomy (NCBI): domain Eukaryota; kingdom Viridiplantae; phylum Streptophyta; class Magnoliopsida; order Asterales; family Asteraceae; genus Artemisia; species Artemisia tridentata. Next base: position 205,091,211 of record CP139508.1, read on the forward strand.
CAGAATCAGAAAGTCTGGAAACTAGTACCTTTGCCTGAAGGAAAACATGCAATTGGAACTAAGTGGATTCTCAAGAATAAGAGGGATGCTAGAGGAGTTGTTGTTCGCAACAAAGCTAGGTTGGTAGCTCAAGGACATAGACAAGAAGAGGGTATTGACTATGATGAGGTGTTTGCACCAGTGGCAAGAGTAGAGGCTATTCGTTTATTCTTAGCTTTTGCCTCATTCATGGGGTTTGTGGTTTATCAGATGGATGTAAAGAGTGCATTTTTGTATGGTCGAATTGAAGAAGAGGTATATGTTACTCAACCAAAGGGATTTGTGGACCCACAAAATCCTGATTTGGTGTACAAAGTGGTAAAAGCACTCTATGGTCTTCATCAAGCACCAAGGGCATGGTATGCCAGGTTATCTGCATTTCTGCTGAAACGTGGATACAGAAGAGGGGCAATAGACAAAACACTCTTTATCAGGAAGAATTTCAAAGATATCATCCTGGTACAAGTGTATGTAGATGATATCATCTTTGGCTCCACAAATGAGGCTTGGTGCAGAGAATTTGAGGAATTAATGAAAAGTGAATTTGAGATGAGTGCTATGGGAGAAATGACATTCTTCTTGGGTCTACAGGTTAAGCAAAAACCAGATGGGATCTTTATCAGTCAAGAAAAGTATGTTCACGACATACTTAAAAAGTATGACTTAGAAAGTGTGAAGACTGCAACAACACCATATGAAGCTCCAAAACCTAAATCCAATAATGAACCTGATGCTGCTGTTAATGTTCATCTGTACAGGTCCATGATTGGGTCACTCATGTATTTGACAGCTTCTAGACCTGATATCATGTTTGCAGTGAGTGCGTGTTCTAGAAATCAAGTTAATCCATTGACTTCCCACTTAAATGCAGTCAAGAAAATCTTCAAGTACTTAAAAGGACAGCCTAAGCTGGGTCTTTGGTATCCAAGGGATTCTCCTTTTGTGCTAGAAGCATATAGTGACAGTGACTATGCTGGGGCTAATTTTGATAGAAAATCTACAACTGGAGGATGTCAGTTTCTGGGAAGAAGGTTGGTATCTTGGCAATGCAAGAAGCAGACTTTGGTAGCTACATCTTCTACTGAGGCAGAGTATGTTGCTGCTGCTAGTTGTTGTGGACAGGTACTTTGGATGCAAAATCAATAGTTAGACTATGGGTTCAACTTCATGAATGCAAAGATCTTCATTGATATCAAAGTACAATCTGCATTGTTAAGAATCTAGTTTTTCATCAGAGAACCAAGCACATAGAGATTAGGCACCATTTCATAAGAGATGCTTATGAGAAGCATCTTATTCAAGTGCTTAAAATCCACACTGATGACAATGTGGCTGATCTGCTGACCAAGGCTTTTGATGGACCAAGGTTTAACCATTTGGTGGTCCATATTGGAATGGTAAATCCTTAGGTGCTGAACTTGAGGGGAGGTCAAAGCCTAAGGGGAGGCTTTCTTTTGTATATCTTTCTTTCTTTTCTTTTCTTATTTTCTTTTTGTTTGTTTATTTCTTTCATTAGTTTAAAAAAAAAAAAAAAAAAAAAACAAAAAAAAAAACAAACAAACAAACCTGTTGTATATTTTGTGACTAACTTGTATGGTTTTGAGTAACACCCTGCAGGTACAGTGTCGGTGTTTACACCTACACCACATATGGTAATCAACTCACCATGTCTCACAGACAAGAAAGAGTTGACTCACCATGAGGGTACGACTCTGGTGTGATCATCAAATCCGTTGATAGCTTTAATAGTTTGCTAAAAACTATAGGGTTCTCAACTCACCGATGTTTCATTACTAAGAGTTGGATGGTTTTCAATTCACCATGGATTTTACTCCTTTGGGGTTTCCAAAGAATTGGCTAGCCCACAAGAGTATGGCTTGTGGTAAAGGCAGTGGAAAACCATATTTGGTACTCAATTCACCAAGGTTATCTTCAACCTAAGAATTGGCTAGTCCTGAGCAAACGGCTACAGGTAAAGACAAGTCAAATCCGTTTATAGTTGCTGATTTACTAAAAATCAGATGGTTATCAATGTACCATGGTCTAACACACCTAAACATTGGCTACTCTAGTAGTGATGGCTATTGGTAAAGAGACATCAAATCCATTAATTTTCAATGATTCACCTTTCACAGGAGTTAACACACCTGGATGTGATGAGAATAGTATGAAACTTAACAGATTTGATGTACACTTTGTCATGGTTGCTCACTATCAGCAGGAACCAGCTTACACTACCAGCAGCAATGAGAAATCTATTATTTCCCAAAATTCCTAACAATCCTCCCCTAATCTTGAAGTTGACTAGGTTAACTTGCAAGATTCCCTGTAAGATCTTTGAAGCCCATAGGTAGAGGATTAATCCAGTAGCAGCATCAGAAAGTAACCAGCAGCAACATCCTGATAGATCTTTAAAAGGAATGACTTCTAGCAGCAACTTGAACTAACAGCAGCAACAAGAAATCACATCAGCAGCAACAAGAAATCACATCAGCAGCAACTAGATCTTTAAAAGGATGACAGTTAAGCTTACAAGACAGATGGAGAAAGCTGTTGCAGCCTTTGGGGAGAGTGTCGATCTGCCTCGTCCAAGGCCACGTACGGTGGTGCAAGGACTCCCTTGTCCTAGGGTGTCAGAAGCCATCAGGCGCAGGGGTGTCAAAGCCATGCCTGACTTTGCTGGGAAGGGAAAGGGAAAAATGGAGTAGATGGCAGGGCTGGAGGAGTGGTGGCGAGGAATGTGTAACTGAGTAGGTTGGTAGGTTGTTTATGGGTTGTTAGATTATGTGAAGCTTTTGTGTTGTGTATTTGAATGTAATCACCTTTATGAATATGAATGGAAATAACTCTCATTTGTTTTTAATCCAAGCATTGTGAATTAGTGAACTATAAAACAAAATTAGCTAACAAAACACACTAAAACCTGCAAGACAAAGTTAGTACACATAAAACATAAATGAATGAGAAACATTACAAAGATACAAGCATTAGCCTCCCCTTAGGCTAATGCCTCCCCTCAAAATTAGCAAGGAAGAATACAACAACAAAAACTGGGCAACCAAGACAATCACCAAGGAAACCATGGAGAGTAATACAAACCCTCTGTAGGCATTGGCTCATAATGAGCAGTCCTATCACCATTTTGAAAATTAGAACTTGAGGGTCTGCTAAATGGTTGAGTAACATTCCTTTTCCAACCAGCAGAATTGGTTTGACCAGCTAGAACCGGCTTACTGGCAGGAATGGCTGCAAGTCTGCTATACCTACCAGCAGCAACAGGTTTAGCATTGCCAGCAGGAAATGCAGCTGCCTTAGGAACATAAGAGGGTATCTTATCCACATTTTTCTACAGTGGTCTAGTCTGTTGTTGCCTAGAATACACACCCATTCTCCTCTCATGATAATCACAATCTTTAATGAGATGAAATTGACTACCACATACAAAACATGACTTCCTCTTAACAGATTTGTTTTTAACATATTTTCTCTTATTACAAACAAAGTTATCACTACAAGAACTAGAGACACATTTGTTTTTAATGGAATTAAGTGAGCTGTTGTCTGAGAAAGCTGTTTTAAAAATAGATTTATCATCATCTACTTTTGAGGAGAAATGATGGGTATTGGGCGTAGGTGACTCTTCACTTGAATCACATGAAACAAAGTCTTTGGACTCTGGTTCAGAAGACTTGTCACTAGAGGAACAAGAGACAAAGTCATTAGGTAAGTCTTGGGACTTTTTGCCGTATGTCATCTGTGATTCATCAAAGTCCAAATGTGGATCTGCAGGCCTAAATGTTCCAGTTATTGGTGGAGGAACAGCATTCATTCCTCCTTTTACAAACTTTACAGGTTTTTGATAGTCTACAGGTTCAGGATCAAAAATACTATGCTTATCAGGGTCATAAACTTGATTTGGCCCTATGAGGTCACCATACCCTAAACCTCTTTTAGTTTTTATAGACATAGAACTATCGATTAACTTGTGCAGGTTTTTAGAAGTTTCGTTCCATTCCTTAAACCTAGCCAAGGATTTGTTGGGAGTTGATGTGAGTGATCCAAATTTTCCTGCACGAATGGTGGAAGTGATGAATCAGAAGAGAAGGGCCCTTGCAGAACAGAAAGCTAAAGCAAAAAGGGATAAGCCTCTTACCCTTGCACATCAGAGAGATCTTATGAGACGTGTGGTCAAGAATCAAAGTGGATCTATATATACTCATGGGATGACAATGGCTCAAGTAAAGAGTCTATCCTATGAAGAACTCAAGATGCTATATGACAGGATCATGAAACCTATTTTAGCCAGATCTAAACCTGTTTTGGAAGAGCCTTCATCCAAAAGGGCTAAAATTACTGATTCTACTGGTGATCTCTCCACTCATACAACCTCATCTGATTCACAAGCGACATCTCCTATTCTTGTTGATGCATCAGTTTCTGTTCCAATTGAGGACACACAAGCTGATGCAACTCAAGCAGCTCCCTCATCCTCTTCAAGAACCAGAAAGAAGAGTTATGCTAAGAAGACTTCTTCTAGGCCCATTTCAGAGATGAATGATCAAGAGCTATTCCAGGTTGATTCAGAGAGTGACTTTGAAGATGATTCTCCTCATCCTTGGGGTCATATTGCTTATTGGACAATTCGTTCAACTTCTGAAGGTGAAACCAATTTTGTGTGTACGCTTGATGGGAATGTTCTGTACTTTACATTTCTTAGAGAGATTTTGGATAAGGTGGATAAGCAAGATTTAATTCGTCTCTATGGTATGGTGTCCACATACTATGAAACTCATAAGGCTGAAGGACTTGGCCTCCTTCTTTGGGGAGAATTGAAAGTATTGATGGACTCTCTACCAGGAGGACAGGCTAATTTTGTGTGGTCAAATCAACAATCCTGGAGAGTGCACAGTTGGAGGGTGTATCCTACTTCCCAGGTTCATGTTTTGGAGACTGTCACTGGACAGGTATTCACCATGTTTGTAGATGTTCACTATCCCTTATCTGTAGGACTTATGGAGAGGATGCTCAAGCAGAAGTTGACAATTCCCAAACATACAGTGGGAAATGACTTAACCACGGCTGAACAGTTGGTTAGGTTCATCAGGGATCAACTTGCTGCTGCCAAAGGGCCATCTGCTTGATCATGGTACCTTTTGCTTCTTGTTTTATGTCTTTCTTTCTTTTCTTTTCTTATTTTCTTTTTGTTTGTTTATTTTTATTAGTTCATAAAAAAAATAAAAAAAAATAATAAAAATAAAAATAAAAAAACAACTGTTGTATATTTTGTACTAACTTTTATGGTTTTGAGCAACACCTTTGCAGGTACAGTGTTGGTGTTTACACCTACACCACAAATGGTAATCAACTCACCATGTCTTACAGACAAGAAAGAGTTGACTCACCATGAGGGTACAGCTCTGGTGTGATTGTCAAATCTGTTGATAGCTGTAATAGCTTGCTCAAAGCTATAGGGTTCTCAACTCACCGATGTTTCATTACTAAGAGTTGGATGGTTTTCAATTCACCATGGATTTTACTCCTTTGGGGTTTCCAAAGAATTGGCTAGCCCACAAGAGTATGGCTTGTGGTAAAGGCAGTGGAAAACCATATTTGGTACTCAATTCACCAAGGTTATCTTCAACCTAAGAATTGGCTAGTCCTAAGCAAACGGCTACAGGTAAAGACAAGTCAAATCCGTTTATAGTTGCTGATTTACTAAAAATCAGATGGTTATCAATGTACCATGGTCTAACACACCTAAACATTGGCTACTCCAGTAGTGATGGCTATTGGTAAAGAGACATCAAATCCATTAATTTTCAATGATTCACCTCTCACAGGAGTTAACACACCTGGATGTGATGAGAATAGTATGAAACTTAACAGATTTGATGTACACTTTGTCATGGTTGCTGTAAAGAAGGTGACTAGTTGCTGCTGATGTGATTTCTTGTTGCTGCTGTTAGTTCAAGTTGCTGCTAGAAGTCATTCCTTTTAAAGATCTATCAGGATGTTGCTGCTGGTTACTTTCTGCTGCTGCTGCTGGATTAATCCTCTACCTATGGGCTTCAAAGATCTTACAGGGAATCTTGCAAGTTAACCTAGTCAACTTCAAGATTAGGGGAGGATTGTTAGGAATTCTGGGAAATAATAGATTTCTCATTGTTGCTGGTAGTGTAAGCTGGTTCCTGCTGATAGTGTTGGTTCTTGCTGAAGTTCATTGCTGCTGGTAGTATAGTTTTGTTTCTGCTGATAGTTTTTATTACTGCGGGTATTGGTAGATATTATCCCGTATGTTTAGAATGTTAGTTTAAGTTATTTTAGGAAGAGATTGATAGTTATCTCTTTACACGTTTTGTATTAGGGTTTCTTGGTCTATAAAAGAAATCCTTAGCTAGGGTTTTATGTACACTTTACAATATTCAATAACATCATTAGTAGTTTATTAAACTATCCATAGAGGATCAAACCCTTGTTAGTTACTTTCTTCTTTATATTCTTGTGTTTAGTTTCTTCATAAGCACAAGTCTTACACCTAGAGATTCTCCAAAGCTGTTTGTGTTTACATAGACAGTTTAACCAAGCTCAAAGATCAAGCTAGAAGCACTCGATCCTACAACATGAGTGTTTTTCACATGAATGATTTTTATCCTAAATTTGCTTGATTGAGATGGTTGAAAACATCGTCTTCCCTAGTTGAAATTCTATCAATTTATTTCAAAAGTTATCATGCATGATTTCTGATCATAGCATATCTTGACACGTTGATCAGGAGATGAAGTTGTTCTTATCAAAGAATAGGTTCTACTAAGTTTGATGTGTATTTATGGTTTATTTTGACAAGTTGCTCATACTTATCTTTTGATGTTTGCTCAAGCTAGTGTACACAGGAATACCGGGAGAATGTACTTTTCCTATTTTGTCAAATTGTGTAGTTTGTAGATTATCTTTTCAAATCCAAGCTAATTTAATTTGATAACTTAGATTTATGCTTTTATTCCTCAAAACTCTGTAAACTTACTTAGATTCAATTGAGAAGAAGAGAACTAAATTACTTTCAATCTTGGTGTTTTCCAATAGATGAGTTTTGTCTTTAAATTATTTTTAATGATAAACACAAGTCATCATTCATCAAGGATGCAGTCTTAGGAGGATTTTTGTTTGAATATTGAATTCTTCAACTTTTGAGGTTTCTATGATTGGACTAATGTATATCCTATGTATCTTAATGAGAAAATGTGTTGAGATTATCAAGTAAGTTAATTTCTTTCTGAGTATTTTAAGATATCCTAAGACTATGAGTAGTTAAGTTTGAACTTAATTAGGAGTATTCAAGGATGTGATAATGAAGTTATCACAAATATGTTGATTCCATTCTAACTTGGTGAGAATTCTAGCAATTTCCTTGAACTTATACGTTTATTTGTATAACCTAAGTGTTGTTAGCACAAGAGTATGAGATAACACTTGTCTTTAGGAGATATATCCAACTTTTCATGTTTAAAAATCTTTTCCTAGTTATCACACAATCTTTTAGACACATTATTTCTATTATCACCTAAGGTATAATACTAAGTTATAATCCCAATAATTTAGTTTGAATTTTAAACTGTTTATGAGAACAAATATCACGAGAAGAATTTAAGTCAAGAGAATTCATACCTTTCTCCGATGATTATTAGCAAGAGTGCTATTGCCTATGAAGTAACCTTTGTTGAGCACATTGTAATTTGAGAGGATACTTTTATTTTTGTAGGTCACTAAAATCTCAAACACACACACGTTAACACACTAAACTACTCGACTACTAATGTAAATAAGCTACGAACAAATAGAAATAAGTGAATAAGCTAATAAGCTAAAGAGAATAAGGTGAGAATAAGAAGAAGTGGAAGGTTTCTCTATTCAAATAACAAAGGAGCAAAGCTTTCGCACAATGTATGAAAAACCTACAAAGAATAATGAGCCCTTGCCTTTTATTTATAGGCAACACATTAGGGCATCATTTTCACTAAGCATGTTCTAGAAGAATTAACTAAGATGGGCAGTCCATGGGCTTCTAATGGACCGCACCATATAACTAAACATTAAGCCCTTAAATAGCAACATTCTATCGCAATTTGATCAAGACTTGAAATATACAAAAAAATGTGTTCCTAACAATCTCCCCCTAAGTCTTGATCATCAATGTTGCTTGACGTCATCTTTGCTTCTTTCGGCTTCAGACGTCTTGATAATCTTTGTTCTTTGTTCTGGACTTGAAAATGTTATGGTGTTGTCTCAATCTGCCAAACTCCAACGTCTTCTCGTCTTCTCCATCATGCTCACATATCTTTGACTGTTGTTCTGCAACTTGTTCTCACTTTTCAATCTTTAGCATGCGAAAGGTTGATGTGCTTGAACTTTAGACTTTATTTTAATATTTGTTGAGCTTTTGATATTTCTGAGTCTTTGTGAAAAAACATATCTTCAGGATATGAGCATGATGGAGTCTTGATGGTCGAACTCCAGATCCTCAGCAGCAGCAGCATCAGCACGAACCAACCGGCACTTACAGAATCAGACTTCGAGATCGTCAACAGCATAGTGTGAAGACTTTCTCTAATCCTTTCCCAGGCCGTTCTGAACCGGATACCCCCGAAAGGGCTAACACGGACACACCGAAGTGCACCCACGATTCAGTGAGTCGCTGAAGATCACCCCACGACTATAGACCGTTTGGAGCAAACACTAAGCGTAACTCACAAGGATTTACTGAAGTGACCTGCTGTCAGGGTTATTTGATGTTGACCCTGGCAGGATTTCCATTCAATCATTGATAATCACAATTTGTGACTTTTCTCATGAATGTTCTTGGCAGATTGCTAAGATCTGCGAAGGAGTCTTCTTAATTTTACAACTGCTGCCCATGAGGTAGAAAAGCAGTGTAATATTAAGTGTTCCTAAGAGATCTTTGATGTATCTCATGGCTCTAGACTCAATATAAGTGCTTATTTGGTTGTCGGAGGCGTGGAGCAGAATGCCTCCTTTTCAATATCAACCATCTCGTAGTGAGAGGTCGATAGATAATGAAGGGTTCTCCGTGAGAATGAAACAAGTGTCTTTTGAGAGACACCTGAGTGGCTTAGAAGGTTTAGTGCAGTGCGTCACTGGGTCCATGACGTCTTTGTTCTTCAATACCGGTGATACTTAGTCAACCATTAGATTATGAATTGAACCCGGTGTCTGCCCTAAGGTTGAACAAATGGAGGGCTATTTCTTTTCACCCTTTTCATTGCTTTTCTTTTTAATTCTTCAACCCCTTCTTTCTCCGTTCATTTCACTTCTCCTTTTTAATCATACCTAGGACTTTCTAATACTAATCTATTGGAATTGTCCTTGGGTAGATCCCTCCGGCTCTGGCGGATCATAGGACGGTTTTTCCTAAACCTTAGCCACCTTATAACTCCATGACTATCCTATTGATGCCAAAAACCAAATTCTTTTGAAAAATCTCTCAAAGTTTTTATGATTGTAAAACACATTTTGTTAACACTTTGAGAGTTTTGTTATTTTCAGAAAGACTCCCCCTTAACATGTGCACACATTAGTTAAAGTCAAATTTGCACATGCCAAGAAGAGTTGGCACTTTTTGAATTGATTGACTTTCAATGAATCTGATCATCGCGAGACACGCTTACATCACCAGTTAGACTGGCTTGAAATTATTACCCGTCCAGATCAGATTCAAAGATCATCGCTCGAAATTGGTACATTCTACTCAGACATATCCTTTGCGAGACACGTTTACATCACCAGATAAATTGGCTTGAAATTATTACCCGTCCAAGATATGTCCTTTCGACTACTGACTTTTGTTATTGTCAATTCGAGGGTCAATTCTTGAGTCTTGTACTCATGAGATATATCATAACTTGCACCATATTTTAATCAAGATTTTATTCTCCCCCTCAAAAATAGCATACTTATGATGTTTTTGATAAAATGTATGATTAAAATATGCAATTTTTGAGGTTTGTGGGGAAGAATATCAAGAACTTTTGTTGAGAACAAAGATTGTGATTTTTCAAATACTCCTCCTTAACGAGGGAATACTTGTCCTTATGAGCAGAATTTCTGAAAAACTTTTAGAAATTTCTGGTTTTATTTCTGCTTATAAGTAAGAAGCTTTCGCTCCCTTTTCAAGATTGAGGCACTGAGGCGTACCTCAGGGTCTTTTCTTTAGGGTCCGGGTTGTGCACTGTTATGTGTACACAAGCCGTAATGTCACAGGCCAAATGGTGAGAATAATGATATGATAATTATGAAATATGAATATCAATTCTTGCATCAACCGCCTTTTCCAAATGTTGATCTTTCCGGGTCCGGCCTTTGAAATAATCTGATGGGAAAGGATGGACGACCCCCAACATAACTTTCCAGCCTTCTTATATGATCCCGACGATACAATCTCCTCTCGATTTTCCATACAAACTCCTTTACTTGTCTGACCTCATCAGAATTCCATCTTCTCGATTTTCCCAAGTCTTTATCTCGAACTCTATTAGCCAACCCATCACGAACATTCTTCAAGGTATCGTCACAGAACTTATGAATCTCATGGAAAGACATGAAGCAGTTAAAGTTTGTAGTGCTTCTGTAGATGAACTCAAAGTGTGGATGTCGTTTCATGGTGTACTGTGGGTCATGGTTGTTGTTGAGAAGGAAGATTGGTTCTTCAAGGTTCAACTTGGTCTGGTAACTCTCTACTCCCAGCTGGAGATCCTCTACCCATTCTTGAATGATTGTTCTTCTGATGAAATGGCAGATAGTGGTACTGAATGCATATCGAAGCTCATTGGACAGATGCCCCAATTTTCCTTGAATCTTTATAAGATACATATCTTCAATATCATTCAGACTCAAATCTGGAAGATCTGCCTCAGAGAAAGTGTAGATGTTGTTATCATGTCGTCTGACTGTGATTTCTTCAAGAAAGATGTAATCGTACTTCTTGGATCCACTGACACTGACTACTGCCGTTATTCGAAGATCACTATAGACTGATTCCCGAGACTTCTGGTAAAGTTTGGACTTGTACCAGTTCTTTCGTTTTTCATACCAATGATGGATCCCCAATTCGGCATCACGATCATAGACCACGAGTTTCTTGACATAGAGATGTTGGTGAAGGGCTGCTTCCTCGATGGCTGATTGTGTGTAGTGAGTGGCTGGAGTGAAGGTGATGGAGGTTGCATATTTAGTTTTTCCTGATGCTCCATGCTTGAGTAGTTCCAGATCTTTGTTGAAGAAGAATTGAAATGGAATTTCTGAGTGGTGATGTTTGCGTATCACAGGGAGTGGCTTGGTCCAATCAGTGATGTAAGGACGGTTTTGACTATCTTGGCCATCTCTCCTTACTACATCTGAATTAGCCCAGTCAAAAGCACTTGACATTGCTCTTGCAATATTCTCAAGATGATACTCAAGTTCAGCAGCACTGTTGGATTTGTCATTCAGGAGATTGAATGCTTCATTCTTTATTCATCGAAGCTCCCGTTTTGTCATCTTTTTGATGTTGAGACTGCTTTTGATTTGCTGGGCAACACCAAATGTGCTGTCTTCAACCTTGGAAGCATCATCAGTCTGGATTTGAGCACTAGCAAGCTGATCAAACCAATCATTTCCTTGCTCGTCGTTGTCTTCATCTAGCCATGTTACGACAGCTAGTTCTTGAAAAGTTTTCTTGCTGCTCGACGGCTTTGATTTTGAAGACTTAGACTTTGGTGGATACGGTGGTGGTGATTATGGTTGATCGTCTTGAGGTTGAAAGTCCATATTGTCTTCATGAACGTGCTCAAAATGTTGTTCTATTTCATTAGGACTAGATTCTGGATTTGGTTGAGGCGGAGAAGAAGTTGTGGTTCCTTCAGGCTCAGAAATGTGAATCCTAGATCCACTACCATGTTTGGATTTCTTTGTAGTAGTGTCCGGATCAGGGTCTTCGTTATCATCTTGTTTTCGCTTGCCTTTATCTGCTGCCTCTTTGCACGCTTGTGTATTTTTACGAATAGCATAAAGTAGGTCTACTTCCGTATATGTCAGGGGATTTTTGGCAAGGATCTTTTTCTGGAGAGCATCTTGGAGTTCTTCGACTGAGTATTCCAGGAGATGTTTTTGATTGATAGCATACTCCTTGATTTTCTCATCAATTCGAGTGTCTACATGTTCTTCCATCGTTGTTTTGAAGTTTGGAAGATACTTCTTGACGAAGTGTCTCGTTTTTGCTTTCAGTGTCTCGTCGATATCACATTCAAGAAACTCATCCATCTTTTTCCGTGCTTGTTGAAAATCTCCCATTTGTTCAGATAAATTCTTGATTGAGGTTTGCATCTCAGTCAATTGTTTTCTTACTTGATCTTCCTTCTTTTCTCGTGCAATTTTCATCGCTTGCTTGATTTTCTTGGCAGCGGGAGAAACCACTTCAACTCTTGAGACTCGGGCGATTTTTCTCACACTCTTGCCCTTTAAAGCTTCCTTTAATTTATCCGCAACTGTTGGCTTCGACTTTGGTGATGGAGATCTTGATGACATAGAAAGAGAGGGGATGGATGAATCTGAATGATGTGAAGATTCCTTTGGTGATGAAGAGGGTGGAGTTGGATTCCTTAGAGGTGATTCTGAAGGAGTATTAGGATCTGGTGATGGAACAGGAGGAGACCTAGGAGGTGTTTGATTATGAGAAGGTGACTCATGAGTTGTTGTAGGTTTGGGTGATGATTCAGGTGAAGGTTGGGCTGGTGGTGATTTCTGTACCTGTTGAGGTTTATACACAGTCATAGCAAGGTCAGATGGAGGAACTGATGGAGAACGAATGTAGCTATCAGCTTCCAAGTTGGCTTGAGCTATATCCTCTTTAAGTTTCCTTTCTGTTTCCTCTTGTCTTGCCATTTCTTCCTCAAGTTCATTAGCAGCTTTAGTAGTCTTGTCACCAAAAATTTCCTTATCATCTTCAGGATTCCAATCAAAATTGTCCTGATGGTGTTGTTCCACCCCCTGAACGTCATCAAACATGGATTCTGAGATTTCTTTATCAGTTAAGACTATTGTACTCCCATGATCACTTTCCTTATCTGGCTGCTTGTTCTCCCAAGTCGGGTTGATTAACCGAGCTTGGTTGACCAACAGATGCAGCCATCGCGGGTTGATTAATTGCATCAGGCTGTACTGTGACTGTTGCTGCTCCAGACCCTCCAGGTTGATTAACCGGATCAATGTGGGTTGGAGTAGCTTCAGGTGCCATTCCAGATCCTCCTGCTCCTTTGGCAATTTCCCTTTGTTTCGCTTCTTCCAACTCCTTCATCCTTTTAACTCGAAAGTCAGCCCTTCTTTCATCATCAATTTTAGTAGACTTCATACTTTGTTTCTGTGCGAGTTCAAAGTTGAGCTGGTTTTGAAGTTCAGTTTCTTCAACGATCATTCTAACAGGAATTTCTGGTTCTGATTCTGTACCCTCCGAGTCAGTATCTTCATCACGTAGTCCAACTTGTTCAACTTTGGGTTTGGGAACAGTCTTAACTCTTCTCTTGATTACAGTTGTTCTTGGATGAGGTTTCTTTAAAGCACTCGATGCACTTCCTGTCTTAGACTTAGAACTCTTAGAACGGGTTTTGGATGATCCTGCCCCTTCTTTGATCTTTGAAAACCCTACCCGACCTTCTCTGAATGCTGTGTCATAGTCTTTGTAGACTTGTGTTTGTCTTAACTCATCACTTATCAGAAAATCTGGCAGTCGAATTCCTTGCTTGTGCGTGCTCCCTGCGAGAAAGTAGACATTTTTGAGAGTTTTATCCATGTTGTATGGATGTATTTCTCGATCGGTAGGTCGTCGATCAATGTCCACATGTTTGTCTAGCAGATGACTTATGAGAACTTTGGTGTATCGTACGAAAGGGATTTGTTTGAAAGCTTTCCGCATTTGGAATGTCATATCTTCCCATATGAGAGCATCAAAGTCAATCTTTTCTTGATGCACAAACCCCCAGAAGACTTGAAGATGAGGTAATCTTGGGTGTTCAAAGCCACTATTGATCCGTGCTAAAACGTATATATAAATATTATGCAGACGACGGATACGCGTAAATAAAGACAAATTAACCCTTTAGGAAAAAGGCTAACTTGAAAAAACTCACGTTTGTGTGTGTAGTGTGAAACCAGGTAAGTGATTACCCAGGTCGTGTCCCAACGAGGTGTGAATGGGCAATTGCTTAAAGTTTGGAATTAGAGTGACTGATGATAGAAATTTAGGATTTTGATTTTTTTAATTCTATTTGACAAATGAGAAACAAATTCTCACTGAAATATTAAGGTTTAAACTAAATTAACCTAAAAACGCGATACGGGAAATCTAAAAACGGGATAAAAACTGAAATTTTAGGAAATTTAATCTTACAAGTGCAAAATTATTTTTCTTAAATCCTAAATAATAAAATGAAATTTTAGAAATTAAAATTATATTTTTCTGATTATTATTCTATTTATTATGAATTAATTACTATTAGAAACTAATTAAAAAGATTAAAAATAGTAAACTGATTTGGAAAAATCTGAAAAATTCAAGATAAATCTAAAATTATATTTGAAAGCTAGGAAAAATAAAAGTAGAGCTTATCTAAGCTTAATAAGCTGATTTGGGCAAATAAGCAGTTTGCAAATAAGCTAAAAATAAGCTAAAAAGCTATAAAAATTACCAAAAGCTCAGAAATGGTTTAAACAACTTATTAAAACATAAAACAATTAATTAAGCATAAATAAGCACAATAGATAAGCCAATAAGCAGTTTAGACAGCAATCAATTTTGTCAGAAATGACAGCTGAACTACCCTACTTGCAGATTAATTTTAAGCACTTAAATAAGCAGGAAAATGGAAACTTAAGGGGGGAAAACCTTGCTAGTACTACTGGCTACTCTGAAACACCAAAAGCCCCAATTTTTACAGCCCAATTGAACCCTAATTGGAACCTAGATCAGATGCTGTGTGTCAAACAAATCTGATGCAGGATGAATTAGTGAATTGAGGGAATATTGCAGACCTTAATTCAGCTATGAAATAAGCTATAAATGGGAATCCAAGCACATAATCTTAGAACCTATATTACTAACTAAAATCAAACCAAAATTCAGGAAGTGAGCTCAAGTGAATAAGCCAGAGATCAGCTGAGAACAGAAGCAATTTTGGCTGTTCTGCACAGCATATGCTGATTCAGTAATGAGTGATATTCAGTCCAATTTCTAACTAAGCCACATGATTTTCACTTAACTACTGGATACAGTATTAATAGACCCTAAATAACTAAAATATGACAACAAATAAGCTTAAGCTTATTCCAAGCTTAATATGGCAGTTGAGCTTCTAAGTTTCACCCCATAGACTCAAAACCTCTAAAAGCTTTAAATACACTTAACCTCTACTGAAAATAGCTTATCTAGCCTACAATAAGCTCAAACAAAACTCAGGGAAAAGCAAATGAACAGTACAGAGCTATATTGACCCTAAACAAGCTTAATCCAAACACCCCTTATAAAAGGGCTGATTTGGATTTTCAACTGCAACAGGCTAATGGAACCTAGGTTTTGGAAAGAAAGCTTAACAACTAGTTATAATTATCACTAAAAAGCAACTCTCTAACACAATTAAGCACAGAGATAAGCTCTAATCTAAACAAGCTATTTTTGGCTTTTTGAAAGGTTTTTAAGAAAAATAAAGACAAGGCTATTTAAAACTGGTAAAACAATTGAAATACATTTGTAAACTATTAATAAGCAGAAAAATACTCAAATAAGCTAAAATTAAGCTATAGTACAGTACATGGAAAATAATGCAAGAAATTGAGATAATAAGCTTACAACTGTGAGGGCTGATAGAACATTGAAACTAGATCAGAACCAAAACTTGGTTTGTCAATACCAAGTTAAAACCCCATTCCAGCTTAATCAGAACTGCTTATCCCACCAAATTGCTTATTATGAGCTACTGTTGACTTTAGTTGACTTTTTTGGGATTCTTAGAACAGAACTGAAATGAACTACAATAAGCACACACCAAGCTATATTAAGCTTGTATGAGCTTAATTAAACAGTAAATAAGATTTTTGAATAACTCTTAACTTAATTCGAACTTGACAGTAAATTTGAAAACTTGAATTTCATTACTTTGGAACATTAGTACAATACAGAAGAAATTAAGGACAAGTAGCTTGAAGCAACCTTGAAATGATAAACCAAACTTAATTTTAAACTAACATTAAGCATTTAACTACTTTCTACACTACTGATGGTCCTAAACTAGTGACAACTCTTTCTCTGTGGCTTCTTCTCTTTATATAGCAATCCCAAAAGCATCTCTGAGTCATCATGATCAAATCCCACCATTAAAATGGCCTTGAATCAATCTTGGTCGTTTATTGCAATTTTGGCGGGAAAACTGACAAGTGGGTGTTTAACTTCTTCTGAGCACATGGGGGGAGTAGAGTGTGGAGTATTCTCATTGGAGGAGGGGGGAGGTGATGGTGGATGTCAGGGATAAGGGTTGTGGATTGTCAGAGAAAAACTGTGGGTGATAGTGGTATGGTTTGGCGGGGTGGTATGAAGAAGAAGGGAAGTTTGACTTGGGTCAAACTTGGGTGGTTAACTCAGGGGTAAAACAGGCCGGGTCAAGGGTTTAGGTTTGGGCTTGGGTTTGTTTTATGGTTTGGGCTGGGTTTAGGGTTAAAGGTGGGCTTGGGAAATTGGGATTGGGTTATTAGGATTAAGTGTGGATTGGGTTATAGGATTGGACTGGAAATGGGTTTAAGTATTTAGGATAGAATTTGATTTTGGTTTTAACCTTAGGGACCAATGTTGTAAAT
This sequence comes from Artemisia tridentata subsp. tridentata, assembly GCA_021014915.2. Lineage (NCBI taxonomy): Eukaryota > Viridiplantae > Streptophyta > Magnoliopsida > Asterales > Asteraceae > Artemisia > Artemisia tridentata. The sequence goes on from CP139508.1 coordinate 205,108,137, forward strand.
GCTGAAAATCCAAGGACCAACTTTGCCAAAAATCAAATCTATTTCCAGGGACCATTTGTGACATTTTGGTATTTTTGGGGTTGACTTTGACTCTGTCTTTGACTTTCGTCTTCACTTGATCAAATGCACAATTATTGCCGAGTCGATCCAAAAATGCCCGTTTTCATTCTGTTTTTAATCCTTTTGCACATGAAACAGATAAAAACACAATTCAAGGATATTTTCTGTATTTTGAAGCATTTCTGAGTGTTTTTAAATGTTTTTGCAGTTCAGATGGGACAAAAATGATGAGTATTTACACACTCATCAACTATCTCTACCGGATATTGAACGGGTTACTATGTAGAAGATAGTTCTCCAAGGCTGAGGAATGTATTTGGCATTGACTTTTGAGATTTTGGTTAATGGTGTATCGGGTTGAACATCATAACCAATATCTTCGAGGAACTGCATGATATCAGATTCTGTTGGTGTGGGGTAGTATCGGTTGGAAGGTTCAGGAGCATTTGGAAGGTTTATGGCTTGATGGAGATCATCTGGTGTGACTCTGACCTTCTTGCGATCCAGAGTGCATGTGAGAAACTTGTCATCACTGCTTGTCTTGAAAGTGTTCCAGAATTGATGTATGTAGAACTCTGGAATATTGTCTGAGCTGTCAAGAAGATCTCTGCACTTGTGTTCTTTGAGAATTTCCACAGCAATCTGGCAGCTTGGTTCAGAGCACTTTATCTTTTCCAGTTGTACTCGTGCATTGTTTTTCCCAATTTCAAAAGGATACCCATGAGGAAACACTTCTTCTTTAGTGAGTGTAGGAAGAGGTTGTTGTTGTGGTGCATCCATTGATGTTTTTTGAAACAACAATCAAGTGCAAATTTGCAGGATACATGGTTGTTAGTAGATGTTGAACCTAGTTACAACACATGATGACCTCTTGCATTTAAGATTGGATATTACATGCTTGAATTATAAAATTTATCAAGATAATACCAATGTCTATAAAATTTGATCAATTTCGATAAACATTGAAGATATATCTAAGGAAATAGATCAAATTCTATAAAAAGATCACAATTGCGATAATTATGGTAATTGCGATAATTATGCAATTGCGATAATTAGGCAATAGCAATAATTAGGCAATTGCGATAATTATGCAATAGCGATAATTAGGCAATAGCGATAATTAGGCAATCGCGATAATTATGCAATAGCGAAAATTATGCAAGCGCGATAATTATGCAATAGCGATAATTAGGCAATAGCGATAATTAGGCAATCGCGATAATTATCCAATCGCGATAATTATCCAATCACGATAATTTTGGCAATCTCGATAAACTCTTATACAAGAGTTTCCGATAACTTTGAAGATGAACAGCCACGCAGATTTTTATCAAAATTCATTATAACTCAGATTTTGCATCCACAAATTATTTCAAACATTTTATATAACTAAGTTAAGCAATCTGGCCAAGTTATATCACTTTTTCATCCACGAAAACTCAATAATCAACCTGCTAGTGAATGTTTTTCTTCATAAACCCTTAAACTCAATTAATTCACTCAAAGTGTTTCTGGGTACAATCTAAGCATGCAAACATTCAATTAAACACATAATAACAACATCCCAACACTCAGATTTCACAATAACACTCATATACGATTTTCCCCAAATTTGACGCTTAAACCCTAAAACTAAATTAGAACGATTTGTAGTTTCTGGGAGTGATTAAGCATGCAATCCTGGTTTATAATCAATATCTAATTATTATCGTACAATCATTCACAACTAAACCCCTCTCAATCAAAAATCCCCAAATTTACGCAAACCCTAGAACTAAAATTTTCAATTGCGATAGATTGAACCGTTGGATCATGAAATGTTTAAAAACCGTTTGTTATATTGACATTTTAAACACAAAAGTACCTACGGATTTTAGATATCGTGAACGGATTTTTAGAATCAAAGACGGCCGTTGATGATGGTGGGTGGGTGGTATTAAATTCGGTGGGTGAAAAGTCAGTGGAAATAACTGCACTGTGATTATTTTTTGACTTTTTATATTTTTCATTTATCTTTGCAAGTTTGACACAACTAATCCCCTAACCTTGAAATGATTTAGACAAAGTCCTAAACCCACCATCTTACTAACACTAAGTTTCAATATTATGCAATTAGGCACAAACTTTTTATCTTTAAGATCTCATCAGCAAAAGCTTTATGAAGCAACAATTTTGGAAATCATGCAAGTACATTTTTTTTTTTTTTAATTTAAGAAAAATATTTGTCTCCCCCTCAACACGTGTTTAAAATAATTTGTGACATTTAAAAAATAAACAAAGTGTTGTAAAGTGGTTTGTACTTGCATTTTTTTTTAAATATTTACAAAGATAGTTTGGATGTTTGACTCTTTTATTTTGTTTTGAGAAAATTTTCTAAATCGTTTGGAGTCAAACATCGCATACCAATCCGGTGAACCAGTTCCACAAATCTTGCATGGGGCAAGGCTTTGGTGAACAGATCTGCCAGTTGGTGTTCTGTTCCCACAAAGTATAATTCAACGGTACCCTTCTCCACATGCTCCTTGATGAAGTGATATCTGAGAGCAATGTGCTTGGACTTGGAGTGTTGCACAGTGTTGCATGATATAGCGATGGCATTCTTGGAATCACAATACATAGGAATCTTGTTGAATATGTATCCATAGTCCATCAGTTGTGATCGCATCCAGATGATTTGAGCACAGCAGGCAGACATGGCTACATATTCAGATTCCGTAGACGATAGTGATGTACAATCTTGTTTCTTGGACTGCCAGGACACTAGTTTGTCACCTAGGAATTGAACTCCTCCTGATGTACTCTTCCTTGTATCTATACATCCCGCATGATCCGCATCTGAAAAAGCAGTTAGTGCAAAACCAGAATCCTTTGGATACCAGATCCCCAAGTGAATGGTTCCCTTGATGTATCCAAGGATTCTTTTAACAGCAGATAAATGTCTTTCTGTTGGGTTTGACTGATATCGGGAACATAGGTATGTGGCAAATACAACATCCGGTCTGCTAGCGGTGAGATACATGAGAGACCCAATTATACTACGGTAATTGGTAGGATCAGTGGGTTTTCCATGTATGTCAGCATCTAGCTTCGGGGATGAGGAGGACATAGGGGTGTTATAGGTGTCACTAGATGTCATACCATGCTTTTTCAATATTTCTTGTGCATACTTAGACTGACTAAGGAATATACCACGGGGTGATTGGTGAACTTGTAATCCTAGAAAAAAGTTTAGTTCACCGATCATGGACATCTCAAAGTTTTGTTTCATAAGTTTTGCAAAAGCGTTTGAGTACTTTTTAAGGGTAGACCCAAAAATGATGTCATCCACATAAATCTGTACAATGAGAATGTCCTCCCCGTGTTTTTGTATAAACAAAGTCGGGTCCACAGATCCTTTAGAAAAATGATTGGCTAGCAGGAATGCAGAAAGTTTATCGTACCATGCCCTCGGGGCTTGTTTAAGGCCGTAGAGGGCTTTCTTAAGCCTGTATACGTGATGTGGATGTTCTGGATCGACGAAGCCCTCAGGTTGTGAGACATACACCTCTTCACGAAGCTGTCCGTTCAAGAATGCTGTCTTCACGTCCATTTTGATAAACCGTTATGTTCTTATGAGCTGCGTACGCCAGAAACATTCTCACTGCCTCAAGCCGAGCCACTGGAGCAAAGAATTCCTCGAAGTCAATTCCTTCTTCTTGGCTATAACCTTTAGCAACCAACCGTGACTTTTTACGAATAACCGTGCCGTCTGCATCCAGCTTATTTTTCCAAATCCATTTCAAGCCAACAACATAAACTCCATCTGGTTTTTCAACGAGTTCCCAGACTTCCAACCATTTGAATTGATCCAACTCTTCTTGCATTGATTCAATCCAATTGTCGTAAGTCATGGCTTCTTTAATATTCTTGGGTTCAGCTTGACAAACGGTGAGTGCATACATGCAAGTTTCACCGTCTGTGTGGAGTTTTTGTCGTGTCATGACTGGGTTGTCTGGATTGCCAATCACATTAACTAATGGATGATCCCTTGTCCACTTATGAGTTGATGGGTAGTGTTGAATGTGGTGATTCAGATTTGACGGTTCCATGTTGCTTGAAGAGGATTCTCCTATTTCAGGAATGGTTGGGGGTGGAGCAAATGGATTAAAGAAGGCATTTCTGTCATAATCTGATGGTGTGGGAACTTGGTTAGAAATGGGGGAAGAATCTCCAACTGCAGGTGAAGGTGTTTTGTTTATGGATGATGATGGTTCAGGTTGTGGTGCATCATCAGCAACTGCTGTAGAGGTAGTTACTGATGGATCAGGTGCTTGATTTGGAAGTTGTTGAGCAGCGAAACTTGTGGAAGTCTCTGAAGCACTGTTAACAAGATCATCATCAAACATAGGAGCAAACAGATCTTCCAAATCCTTCCTGTTGAAAGGTAAGGGAGCAGCTGAAGATTCGAGGAAGTTCAGACGGTTGTGTGCGGGTTCCAAGCGGTCTTGCTCAGAATCCATTTCAGTGAGTTCATCGAAATTAACGTGTATGGTCTCTTGAATGTCTCCGGTCCGACGATTCCAAATTCTGTATCCCTTCGAATTCTCACAGTATCCAACAAATATCCCTATATCTGCTTTTGCCTTCAGTTTACCAAGATCATCTTTATCATTCTTCGGGTAGCATAATGCTCCAAAGACATGAAAATAGTTGATATTTGGTTTCCTGCCTTGGATGAGCTCATATGGAGTTTTGTTGTGTCTTTTGTTGATCATGCCGCGGTTCTGAGTATAACATGCAGTATTAACAGCTTCAGCCCAAAGATAGTCTGGTAATTGGGCGTTGATCAACATTGTTCTAGCTGCTTCTACAAGCGTACAGTTTCGTCGTTCAACTACACCATTCTGTTCGGGAGTGCGAGCAATAGAATATTGGTGAACAATCCCATGTTTCTCCCCGTAAATTCCAGAAGGATTTGGTTCTTGAATTCAGTGCCGTTGTCTGTACGCATTATTCTGACAGTGTTACGAACTTGCACTTGATCTTTTGTTCGAAGAAAGTAAACCCATGTCCATCTTGAGTAGTCATCCACTATTACCAGAATATATCATTTCCCATTTATAGACTGAACCCGCATTGGACCACACAAATCCATATGAAGCAGCTGTAGGACGTGGTCTGTGTTGTGTTCTGCTTTGGGTGGAAAATGAGCACGATGACTTTTCCCCTGTTCACATGCAGAACACAAATGATCCTTGGCATATCGGAATTTTGGTAAACCGTCAACCAATTTATTCTTGGCAAGGTCGGTCATGGTTTTGAAATTGAGATGAGACAATCGTTTATGCCATAACCAAGCCTTCGTGGGATGAGCCTTGGAAAGTAAGCAAATGGGAGTGGAAGCTGTCATGCCTTCAAAGGAGATGGTGTAAAGACTAGTTCCCCGTTTTCCTTTCATTAGATCATTTCCTTGAAGATCACGAATGAAGCAAGTTTTCTCCCTGAATGCTACTTCTAAGTCTCCATCGCAGAATTGTCCCACTGAGAATAAATTGTGACCCAGACCTTCAACATAGAACACACGACTTATTTCGATGTTCCCATTCACATAGTCTTGATGCGTTTCATAATAGAGGATTTTATTTAGTTTATTATCTCCAAATTTCACTTCAAATTTTAAATTTTTTTATTCTTATTACCATTATCATTTCAAAGAAACACACACGAGCAAGTATTCTCGTTCAATTGTAGTATTGTTGATGGTAAATAAGGTTCGTCCCAAGGAACTAGTTAATTGTGATTTTAGTAACATTAATGGTATAGCACTTAAGATTGTCATGATCAAAAGTACTAGAAACGATTTAAACGAACAATGGTTTCAATGTAATTCGAGCAAACAAACAATTAAAGTAAAGCATACTTATTTAGGAATCATGACTAATCGTGATATGATGCAGAACATGTTTGGGTGAAACTTAGAAGGCACATATCAATATTCATAAGGACTTCTAATCAAATGGTGATATCAAGGAAATCCATGTTTCTACTAGTTTCACGGGTGAGTCCTTTCGGCCAAATCTCAACCCACTACGCTAGCTCTTTTGTAATAAAATGTATGAAAAAGTTGATTAGTTAAATTGGTTCTTACGAGTCTTTTCAACCCATTCTCGTGATTAAATATTTTCGAATCCGTTTAAAACTTGTATATTCGATATTCGTCACTTATCGAACACCAATTTGTTTGTCACTAACTCTTGGAATTAAATAATCATTAGAAGTATTTTCATCCTTTAAAACCAACAACATTCAACCAACAAGTTTTAGGATACAAATTTATTTAAACAAACCCATAGAATTAACCACTTTTTACAACCTACTAAACATCCAACATTCATACAATTAGTCACATCATTCCCAAACAAGTATCACGAATCATTCCATAACAAGTATCATAATAAAACATAAAATTGCATTCAACTTAAACCAATTCAACATGATTAATAATAAAGAAAATTACCCAATAGTAAAATTACAATGAGTAATGAAAGAGTTGTAGCACTCTTTGAGGCCTCCAATCGAACAAGGGAATCTTCCACCTCTTCTACTAGTTATCTTCCTTGAGAATGGCAGAGATTTTTAAGCTCTTTTGGGTTAGAAAGTAGTATAATCAAATCCTTATGGTGTAAGGTTTGATTATGAGTGTTGTCTCTAAAACAAGTGATTAGGGGTCTTATTTAAGCTTGTAAGACACCCCTAAAACTGATATTCCTCATCAATAATCATAATTAAGAAGCAAATGATCGGACTCAATACATAATGGTGCTTAAAGTGGAGAGTTAATGCAACTCTTCATGTCAGTTTTTCTGCATACCTCGGGTATGGAAATGTAAACCCTGGGTATGAGCTAAACCTCAGGTATGAATTCCATACCTCCGGTATGAGCTCCCCTGATGCAAACCTTGGGTCTTGAAACTAAACCTTGGGTATGGACTCAACTTTCTTCACATAACTTGGCTTTAAGCTAGCATAGAGCTCCAACTTTTAACATACTTTTTGGCTCCTAATTATGACTTAATCCTTTCATCCTCTAACGTACAACCGGAAATGATCATATCATGCATCCATGTATTTTTCTTCGATATTTTCTTGAATTTCATAGCTTTTCTTCGTCTTTCTTGATATTTCCTTGTACCTAGACTTAAACACATCTTCAACAACTTTTAAGCATAAAACCATCATAATCATGACTATATTTCGGATAAAAACACACAAATAACGCTATAAAAACATGTACAAAATGAGCGTTATCAAATCTCCCACACTTAAGTTTTGCTTGCCCTCAAGCAAAGTAATCATTTGGAAAATTATTTTTTTCAATAGCCATCATCCATTATTTCCTAAAATGTCACTAATTTCCCTTAATACCGAAGTAAAAAGTCAAAAAGTGATTCCTTTAATTTTATTTGTGAAATTCAAAACGATTAACTCGATCAAGCTAGATAACACAACTAAGCTCCTCACGAAAAGAAAAGAATAATTTAATTCACTCACACTCATTTCTTTTATTTGGGAAGATATTTCACTCTATTGCTCAGTCGTGATTCATGTCATACCATAGGCTTGTACAAGTATCAAAACTAATCCAAATCATGTAAGAAATAAATTAATTTATCAAAGAGGACTTTTATTTGGGTTCAAGGCTTCAAGGGTTGATATCAACTTATGCTCAAATAACTATTGTACAAAATATAATAGATCACTAACAACGAATTCTTGAATAGTCAAATAACGGATGGTCACTAAAACACGTTCTAGTTCGCTAGCAACGTTGTTCAACTATTCAAAAACCGGATGGTCACTACAATATTCATACATTCGCTATTTTCACAAAAGCAAAAAGGGTAGGATAAGACATGGGATTATTTGGTTAATATAATTTTCAAGAATCAAGTTAAATACCCGAATTACTTGATGCAAAAACAATCGAACCATGTATCCTCAAATGATTATAGCCTTTCATCACAATTCTTCTTTCCTCCTTTATTCATTCATCGATCAACATTCATATCATATCATTTAGCGCATTGGCTAATTTTCACGATCATAACTCATTAGCTCCTTTTTTTTTTTTCACTTGCTTCCCCCACACTTTGGATGAGCATATACCTCAAAAAGATACAAATAAGAAGTAGCTACCTTCATCTTCGTCAGAAAGGTATATTCGAAATACAAAGTGTAGACTCATAATCATCAAAAATTCTTCTGATCAACAACAAGTAATTCATCGATTCAACTTGACTAAAAAGGGTAGGCTAAGGTTTAAAGGTGCAAAATTTCTCTTTTCTGGGTTGAATCATGAAATGAAAAGATAGGCTCAGATGGTTGAACTAAGGGTATCTAGCACTAAAAATGAGTGCTAACAAATGGGTCCATATGGAAGGTTAACTAACCGATGTGGCTAGCTAATATATCAATATATGAAAAATGGAAGGCCATTTGGTTCAATCCTAAGTCGCCTCTTATCATTTAAATTCATTTATATCACAACAATATTGTAACCTTACTTTGGAATTCGTAATGCATGACAAGTACAAGTTCTAGAATCAATTCAATCACCGGCACACTCTTAGAAAAAAATAGAATTTAAGCATAAAATATATGCTTCAAATAATAGGCTCAAATCCTCACATATTTGGTAGAATCGGCTAAAAATGCTCAAGCAATGTTATCAATCCTAAGAACAGATTCTTTCACTTAACCGAGATTCGTTAAAAAATTTCAAAATTGCCATTTTATGCTATTGGAAAATTTCCAGCTGTTTTAAAATATAAATTCTTTATGTGTAAAAACAACTACTTCCTTAAGGGCAATAAAAACAAACTCCATAATAATCTCAAAAAATTAAAAATTGAATCATTTCCACAATTTACTTCCCTCCCCCACACTTAAGTTTTGCATTGTCCTCAATGTGAAAAATTAACTTCAAAGTAAAGAAAATTGGGAAAATAAAATAGTAAATGACATCACCGAGAAATCAAGCGGGATCCATATTTGGTGTTAAAACGCATGGGTTGGAAACTCCAAGCTCCAAAATATACCAACCATATGAATAGCAACGATCTCATGGTATCGCAAACCTGAAAAATAAGCAAAACAAAACACAAAACACAAAATGCAATAATACCAATAACCAAAGTAAAAATCCTAACCACACATAATAATAATAATAAGAAGTCTAAGACATAATAGTACTAAACAAACATAATAAAGTACGAATAAAAACATAAATATTGTTCAAAACTCGCCATAGCCATGAATGTAATTCATTCATCATCTGTCTCATCTCCTGCATATGTAACCAAAGGACCATATCCTAATCCTCCTGATGATGTTCCTGCTTCATGACTTTCCGTCCCAACATTAGAATAATAACCTGCAAAAGCTTCTTCGTTAACATTGCACCCTTCATTACTTGGACCTGTGCTATATGTTGGGTAGGGTACATGTCCCGAAGGATAAGGCGTGTAAGGGTAAGGGTAAGGTGGAACTTCAATCGGTTCATATGCCAAAGGAAAAGAATAAGTTGGTACACAATTTTGTCCAATGTGGGTGAGAATTGGTGCGCAATAATCCATTTGATGTCCAATTCTCATCAAGCTCATGTCCCTCCACACTTTTCTTCTTTCCACTTGTGGTAAATTCGCGTGCCAATCACCCCAACTAGCATTCAATCCCGAAGACTCTCCAACATTTTGTTGATCTTGTTGTGGTGGTGGTGGTCCTCGATTCTCATTTCTAAGTCTATCAACCAAACACATCCGTTCATCATCAAGCAAATCTTTTAACACCTTCTTGTCTAGCTTCTCGCATTCTTTAATCACTGTTATCTTACTCAACTCTTCCTCCGTATCATATCCTAAAGTTTTTCCAATCCTAGTAACATAGTGTCCACCATTTATATAACCACGATCAGACATGATAGTTGCTCTTTTTGACAAATATACCGCCAAAGTCCATAGAACATTCATTTTTCTATCTGGATCCATAAGCATTTCTATTATCCACAAATCTGTCGTATGAACTTTATGATTACTATGCCCCCGATGCTCAAACGAATTCACAATGATTTTGTGTAGTAGTAGGGCTAGCGGTGATTGAATTTCCCTTTCTTTATAAGGTGCAACACTATTCGGATCTCCTATTTCATTCCATATTTTCCTTCCAACATACTTGTCTGGTTCTCTCTCTAATTGAGTCAAATGTTCTTCAAAATCTGCATGCTCAAAGTCATCATCGTCATATAACCCAAGTAATTGCCCAAACTCCGGCAAAGTATACACATGATCATGTCCACATAACCTAAACCAAATACATTTCTCATCCATGATATCTTTCACCTTTTGGTTGAAATAAATGGTGGAGAAGAACTCTAGACACCATTCTTTATAGATTACCTTTTCTGCTCCTACAACTGCATACTCAAAACTTCGATCTTCATATTCTTGACCTCCATGCTCCGTACTCATCCTCCATAGGTCTTTAAGAGTGCCAATGAGATTATATTGTCGCAACAAATTTCCACTCAATAACCTAGGTACCGCAATTTCTTTCTTTTGTAACTTTGCCAATCTCCTATTGTAACATGCTTTCGCTTCTTTTCTTAACTTAGTCCATCTCAGATGTTCACTTGTTACGGGCATAAGATTAACAACTTCGTCGTCACCGAGTTTCTCATTCAAAGCAATAAGTGGGTTGACATTTATGTCTCTTCCAGCTCGTTTCTACAAAACAATCAATCAAAACACAAGAGGAATATTGATATTAAAGGTTAGAACATAAAATGGTTAACAAGAAGAAGAAAGGAGAAGAATTTTTTTATTTTTTTTTCAACACAGTAGCCCCATGCCGCCCGGTTTGTGATTATACCGGCGGTATGGGTTGAAAATGATCTCCAGGCCGGCGGCATGATTTTTCCGGTCGTCGGTCTATAGCTTCTCTTCTAAATTTTTTTTTTCTTTCTTCACTTGCAACAACTAATTCATCATCAAGATCAAGATTAATCACAACTAAATAGTGGTCCATATAACTAATCATATAGCATTCAAACACTAATTCTTAACCATATACCACATCAAACTCATTTAATCTTGATGAATTGTCCCAAAATTTCAACATATATAAACCCTAAATCTTATAACATCAAATTCTCTCTTAATTCTTAATCATTTCATTCAATTCGACTTCCAAACAATCCTTGTAACCCATCTCTAGTAAACCCATCAACTAATTGCACTAAATTCAAACTATGTCAAAATCGCCCAATTTAGAACCCTAAAAATCAAATTCGAATTAGAACAATGTAGAGTAGTTGGAATGGATGTTACTTACTCTTTTTGATGCCATAGGTTATCTATCAACTCAATTGATCTCTATCTCCAAACTTTTGAAATGATGATGATGATGAACTTGTGGGTTTTTTTGTTTTTTCTTTCTTTCTTTCCTTTCTCAAAGGTTTTGAACATTCATACTAAACCGAAGGTTTAGTACTTGGACCGTAGGTTTGGTTCTAAAAACCGAGGGTCTTGATACAAAATTCATTTTTGTCTTCTCAAAATCATTCATTCATTGAATAAACATTTCCACAACTTCAAAACACTTCATCATTTCATTCAATCTTATCATTGATCAATTCAAACAAACTAACAACTCAAACTTTTCATTTCTTATTCTTATAAATACTCAAGAGCTAAAACACACTTCAACTTAACAAAGAAATGCAAAACATCATAATATTAAGCAAACAAGATAAAAACTCATAAGAACAAAATGAGCACAAGCTTAATCATAAGCTTCTTTATTCTTCCTCATCCTTGCTTCTTTTAATCAAAATAACTCCCAAACCTAAGAATATCCTCCGAATGAAACTTTCCCGAAAGAACTCTATCGGTTTCCTTTGTTTTAAAAGCACGAGTGAATCGGCGTCCACCCGGACTAGTGATCTCTATCTTAGTGTGCCAATCATTATCACCTTCAATCTTTTGATATTTGCTATACCCATCCGATTTCCATTCAATATTCTGGAGCTTAATTGGTATGGAACCAAGGAAATCAACCATTTTCTTGAAAACTATAATATTCTTGAATGGATTGAAGTAATTCTCCATAGCCAATGCTCTTTCCATATCATCTTCAATGTGATCAAATGATGGGGCTGTTTTCCCATATTTTGGATTGCCTTCATTATCATGGCTTATATCAAATACATCTAACCAATCTTCATTATCCGACTCTTCATCGGCTAAAACTTTTTCTCTCTTCTTCGCATGGTAGATCCTTCTTGCTACTCCATCATCAATTTCCATAGTTCCTTTCCCATTATCAATAATTGCTCCTATTGTGCTCAAGAACGGGCGTCCCACCAACATAGGTGTCTCTCTATCAACAGGTACATGCATAACCAAAAAGTCACACAAATAGGTTTGAAATCCAATTTGTAACCTCACATTCTTAACTTTACCATAATCTTTTGCTACTGAATTATCAGCCATCAATAAAACATCATTGGAAGGAACAGCTCTTCCCAATTCCATAATTTTGTAAAGCTTATAAGGCATTATGCTAACACTTGCCCCCGTATCTGCCAATGCATTGATTGCAACAGTACCATTCACTTTTAGTGGAATGAGATAATTACCCGGATCTTATTTCTTCTTAGGTAACCCTTTTTCCATCACTTTCTCCTCTTCTTCTTCCTCAATTTCCTTCTTCGTATCAAGCTTCATTTTCTCCATCGAAATTTCATCCAATAACTTCCTATAGTGAGCGTAATGTTCTAACACATGAAGTTTTGGCTTTTCATTTAATAATTCTTTGAACTTCATAGTAATCTCTTCAACACATTTTGCTTCATCAATGGGTTCTTTTGTCGGTTTTTCATTTAGTGAGGGTGTTTTGTTCGAAGAACCTTCTCCTTTAATGAGAGTAGTAGGGTGTGGCAATGATGATGGTAAAGGTATGAGACCTTTAAAGGGAGGGTATTTTTGCTTCAAACGGGTGGCCTTCCCCATTTTAACCATTTCCATACTTCCATTGAAACCATCTTCATTTTCACAAACTTCCTCCATTTGTTCAATCAACCAACTAATATCTTTATCATCTTGCAATTCTCCAACTCTAACTTGCATTTCACCCAAATCAAAATCAATAACACATTTAGTTGCCAACAAGAAATTTCGCCCAAACACCACGGAAGGATCCGTCGTATCTTCATATTCATCAATAACCAAATCCATAGCAAAAGTAAAACCATGAATATCAATCTTCACATCTCTTGCAATTTTCCTATTATACTTGTCAACTTCAAATTTTCCATTTCCAAATTTTTCATAGAAATCAATAGTCACATAACTATCATTTTGTCCAAGATTACATTCCGCATCCCAAGCTCCTAATCCTTCCACTCCACACGGTGTGGAATATCTCATAAATGGCTCGTCATATTCTCTCAACTTAGCACGAGTAAAAGTAACTACCCGAGGTTTTTCATGCTCAAATTCCATACATTCAACTTCCTTCCCTTTCTCTTGCAACTTCACCTTTTCAAAATCAATCATTTTCTCCATTCTAGACATAGCATCTCCCTCATCCATCAATTCCTTTTCCAAATTTTCCAAGTAAGCCGAAACTTCGCTAAGCGTATCCATAACCAAGAATAAACTAAACATACATAACAACATAATCAAACCAAACGTTAGGGGTTAGTAAAAAAAAATACTAATTAACTACTAGGAAAAGAAAATCATACAAAAAGATTAGAACAACTAAATACAACCAAGGTACAAGAACAAATACAACTAATTACCAACAAAGAAAAGCAAAGAAAATTATATATATATATATATATATATATATATATATATATATATATATATATATATATTTTTTTTTTTTTAGCCAAACCGGCGGTATCATTTTTTCGGCCGTCGGTTTTTTCGAACAGAAGCATTATACCGGCGGTACGAGTGAGAATTTTTTTTTTTTTTTTTAGAAAACCGGAGGTATTGAAATTTTGGCCGGCGGTACCCGTAAACAGTGAGTTTATACCGCCCGGTATAGGATTATACCGGCGGTTTCAGAAAATCATTATTTTTTTTTGACTGCTGCCAAACCCGCGGTATGGAAAATCCAGCCCAAGGTTTGCAGCAAATTTTTTTTCTAAAATCATCTTAAAACTTTTGTTTTTCTTTATAGATTTCGACATTCTTATGCATAGCACTCATTATATTAAACTTAATAAGAAGAAGATCAAGGAAACTCAAAATAAAACAAACAATCAAACACTCAACAATCATCAACCAAACACACCAAATATGCAAATAAGCAAAAATTGAAACTAAAATGATGCAAACAAATACTAAAACAACTTATACCATTATATACTAAAAATAATTAAAAATAATCATAGTCCCCGGCAGCGGCGCCAAAAACTTGATGCGTTTCATAATAGAGGATTTTATTTAGTTTATTATCTCCAAATTTCACTTCAAATTTTAAATTTTTTTATTCTTATTACCATTATCATTTCAAAGAAACACACACGAGCAAGTATACTCGTTCAATTGTAGTATTGTTGATGGTAAATAAGGTTCGTCCCAAGGAACTAGTTAATTGTGATTTTAGTAACATTAATGGTATAGCACTTAAGATTGTCACGATCAAAAGTACTAGAAACGATTTAAAAGAACAATGGTTTCAATGTAATTCGAGCAAACAAACAATTAAAGTAAAGCATACTTATTTAGGAATCATGACTAATCGTGATATGATGCAGAACATGTTTGGGTGAAACTTAGAAGGCACATATCAATATTCACAAGGACTTCTAATCAAATGGTGATATCAAGGAAATCCATGTTTCTACTAGTTTCACGGGTGAGTCCTTTCGGCCAAATCTCAACCCACTACGCTAGCTCTTTTGTAATAAAATGTATGAAAAAGTTGATTAGTTAAATTGGTTCTTACGAGTCTTTTCAACCCATTCTCGTGATTAAATATTTTCGAATCCGTTTAAAACTTGTATATTCGATATTCGTCACTTATCGAACACCAATTTGTTTGTCACTAACTCTTGGAATTAAATAATCATTAGAAGTCTTTTCATCCTTTAAATCCAACAACATTCAACCAACAAGTTTTAGGACACAAATTTATTTAAACAAACCCATAGAATTAACCACTTTTTACAACCTACTAAACGTCCAACATTCATACAATTAGTCACATCATTCCCAAACAAGTATCACGAATCATTCCATAACAAGTATCATAATAAAACATAAAATTGCATTCAACTTAAACCAATTCAACATGATTAATAACAAAGAAAATTACCCAATAGTAAAATTACAATGAGTAATGAAAGAGTTGTAGCACTCTTTGAGGCCTCCAATCGAACAAGGGAATCTTCCACCTCTTCTACTAGTTATCTTCCTTGAGAATGGCAGAGATTTTTAAGCTCTTTTGGGTTAGAAAGTAGTATAATCAAATCCTTATGGTGTAAGGTTTGATTGTGAGTGTTGTCTCTAAAACAAGTGATTAGGGGTCTTATTTAAGCTTGTAAGACACCCCTAAAACTGATATTCTTCATCAATAATCATAATTAAGAAGCAAATGATCGGACTCAATACATAATGGTGCTTAAAGTGGAGAGTTAATGCAACTCTTCATGTCAGTTTTTCTGCATACCTCGGGTATGGAAATGTAAACCCTGGGTATGAGCTAAACCTCAGGTATGAATTCCATACCTCCGGTATGAGCTCCCCTGATGCAAACCTGGGGTCTTGAAACTAAACCTTGGGTATGGACTCAACTTTCTTCACATAACTTGGCTTTAAGCTAGCATAGAGCTCCAACTTTTAACATACTTTTTGGCTCCTAATTATGACTTAATCCTTTCATCCTCTAACGTACAACCGGAAATGATCATATCATGCATCCATGTATTTTTCTTCGATATTTTCTTGAATTTCATAGCTTTTCTTCGTCTTTCTTGATATTTCCTTGTACCTAGACTTAAACACATCTTCAACAACTTTTAAGCATAAAACCATCATATTCATGACTATATTTCGGATAAAAACACACAAATAACGCTATAAAAACATGTACAAAATGAGCGTTATCAAGTCTCCATAAACCATGATTGCTGTGAAGTGATCATTCCCGAACCTGACCGTTCCTATAAACTTTGCGATGAAGTTTTTGAGAAGCTTGAGATTGCCGGTCATGTGTCGGGAACACCCGCTATCAACAATCCAAAGAACAACTTGAACCACCTGCATCACAATTATTGGAAACAGATGGAGAATTGGTAACGGTTGGACCCGTTGGGTTAGTAACACATGATTTAAGCATCTTAGGAACCCATTTAAAGTTTGCTGTGTTCTGTAACCAACGTTGCCATGTCCAACTAGTTTCTGCTTTCTTCCTAATAAATGTGCTAGATGATTTGTTCTTCTTGGATTTGGCTATGGGTGCTTCTATGTTCAGCTCCGAAACTTCTAGTGGTGGTTTCCCTAAAATGGACTTGGCAACTGTTTTGAGCCTAGATGAAGGGCCACTAGTTCGTTTCGTTTTTCTTTTCAACAAAGTTTTCGCTATGCATTTAGAATGATCACCAGATAGTATACTAGTACGACAGAAAATACAAGTAGCATCAACCAAAACATCATCATGAACATTCATAGAGTTAACGTTTGTTACATCATGACTAGAACTAGAACTAGATTCTGTTCCTAATATTACATTCGTTTTATTCTCCCTACTTGCACTAACTTTAGCTTCTTCAGACTTAGATGAGCCATTTCTAAGTTTCGAGACTCTATTCCTCTTTGATTTCTTTTGGATCTTGGAGCTTCTATCCTTAGATTTGGGTTCTAATCCTGTGGAAGTTGAATTAAGTGCATTAGTGGTCTGGTTAGATGCTTGGGTAATTGCTTTGTCTACAGTATACATTCCTGGGGCAATCTTATGAACATTTGTTTTGCCTTTATCTAAAACTTTGAGTTTCTTTCTCAAATCAACAATGATGTGTTGTAACTCTTGATTTTTTGAATCCAAACTTCTGTTGAGACGAACTGTTTCATTTCTGTTATGAATTATTTCATCAATTTCATTTTCATACTCAAACAGTTTGTGTCTTAAAATATCAATTTCATTTAAGTCAAGACTTTTAGGGTCATGACTGTTTTGAAATGACGAGGACATTTTTAGATTTTGGAGTTCTATTTCAAAGTTAGCACTTTGGCTTTGACACCAGTCAAGCCTTTTCTGAAGTTTAAAAACTTTATTTTCCACATCATTGTTAATTTGATGAAGATTCTCATTCTCTTGAACCAGATTCTCTATTTCCATTTGCAACATCTCATTATCAACAGCATGATTATTCACAAGATACTCATTACCACATTCATAAATTGCATTCATCATCACAGAAACAACGTCACAACAAAGAACATTTTGCAAGAGTCGATCAACTTCTTTTTCCAAGTTTTTCTTTTGAAGTTTTTGTTTATGAATTTTGACGTCTTTTGCTTTAAAAATGCCCTTCATAGATACAACTTCTGTTTGTAAATCTTCTTCCCATTGTGTTGCACAATTCTTTAGATGTTTGACATGAGGTAAAATTTTCTTTTGAAGAATATCTCTCTTTTCTTTCTCTACTGGAGAGAGAAAAGTGGAGACTGTGATTTTTGAGTTAAACTCAATTTCATTTTCTAAAATTTCGATGTCATCCATAAATGTCTCAAAATGTTTAAGAATTTTAAATGATGGAGGCATTTGTGGATCAACCTCATCCTCTGTCAAAGAATCATTGATTTGTGCAGCAGTTTGGGAAACAGAATTTACTTAAGAGGAAGTACGTATGTTGGTGTTTAACAACGTTTGTTCTGGTTTGTCCTTTGGAGGCACAAATGATTTGCTTATATGAGGTCTTGCATTATAATCATAATGAATGTTTGAAAAATCTTTGTCTGATTTTGAAAGATTTCTTTTGGATCGACTCTCAAGTTTGTTTGGACGTTCAAGATATTCAATTTCCTCATCATTACCATATACAACAACTCGCTCAAAGGTATCATCAAGCAACAACTCTGCATTGTACAACTTGGATTTTTACTGAGTGCTTTTGAGAGAAAACGTGGTTGATCACTTCCAATAGCAAATCCATATCCTTTCGGATTTGGTTTTACCGTTAGTCGTTGGATTTGAGTTATGGATTTGAGTTAAGAAACTCTTTAAGTTTTCTTTCCAAAGTAACGATTTCTTCAAGGTATGAACTGACACGTTTGCTTATAGCTTGCTTTTCCTCAAGAAGATTATTGTGAGATGTTGAAAGCTCAGATTGAGTTTTTAACAGCTCAGAATTTAAAGTCTCAATTTGAATTTTAAATTCAAGTTGATCCTTTTCTCTTTGAGAGAGAAGCTCAGCCTTTGAAACGGTTAATTCATGCACTTGATTTTGCAAATCTTGAACTTTTACATATTCCTTTTGGAAAGCAATCTCAAAACCTTGTTCACGTTTTTCTTGTTTTTGATATCCTGAAAGTTGTTGTTTGTAGCACTCATTGTCCCTAGTTAACAATGCAATTTTGGCTTTTAAGTTCTGATTGATTTCATTGCACTTCTCTATTTGTGATTGGGTGGACATTAACAGGGCCTGAAGCTCTGAATCTTGATCAGTCAAAGGATTATTTTGTTCAATCTGATCATTATTTTCATCTGCAATAAGATCATCAAATGAAACAACTGTTTTATCATCATCAAATGATAAAATAGTGTTTATTTGCTCATCTGTTGGAGATGAAAATGATGATACATTTTGAACAGAATTCTCATTTGTAGATGAAGATGCAGATGGTGAAGCAATCTCATGTATTAAATAATGTGGATCATGTACCTGAGATAGACCATCGGTATCATAAACCGGGCCCGTCTCGGATATGTTCACTTCCTGCATGTTGGCCATGAGCATGACAGCTGCGTTTGCCTCAAGATCTTCCATTTCATCATCTGAATCTGCATTGGCCATGAAGCTTTGTTCTTTCACATTCACTGAGTTTCTTGCTTCATCTTTCAATGCCATCAACATAGCTTCTTTATGTTATGCGCTGCCCATAGTACGAGGCCTTGGACATGCATTGGCCATGTGACCATTCCCCCCACAATTGTAACAAGTCATTAAAGTATTAGCAATGCCTTTTGGTTCCTTTCTAGTCATCTGATTCATGTTCTGATATGTCCCCATACTATTTCTATTACCCCCAGACTGAAACCTCTGTCCTCCAGATTGAAACCTCTGATTCCCAAAACCTCCTGTGTTACCAAATCTGCCCGAAGACCTGTTTTGTATTTCCACTCTACCATCATTAACAACTGCCTGATTCCTAGTGTTGGAGGATGAGCGAAGATGGTTGTTTGATTTGTTTGTGAATTTTCCAAATGCTTTTGCGATCAACCCAAATGCTTCATTAAGGGAATTGAAGGCATCTTCTTCTTCATCATAATCAGCGTTTGAGTACATGATTGAATCGGTGTTGTTGTAGGTAACCATTTGGTTGTCAGAGTGTTGAGACGGTGCTTCGTATGGAACAAGTTGGTTTTGTGGTTGAAAGCTTGGTTGTGAGAAAGATTGTCCAAATTCCTGTGTAGGTAGTGAGAAGTTTGGTTGAGCCATGAGAGCAAGCGAGGTGGATGTTGGTGCTGCTAAGAAACCACCTCGTGCTGCAACCTCTTTGTCTACCTCAGACTGTTGTTGTTTCAAGAAATCATAAATCAGTCCATATTTGATTTCACCAATCTTTTTGGATTGTCTGACGAAAGTTGCATACTTTTGCCATTCAGGACCAAGACATCCCAGGAATTTGGAGTTAATAGCAATCTTTGGAAACTTCATGTCATGATGATCGAGGTCATTCATGACGTTGGTGAAGCGGTGGTAGTAAGATTCAATTGCCTCCCCTGGTTCCATGACAAAGTTGTTGAATTCCATATACAATTTTGACTCAAGGTCTTCTTGATTGAGCTCAGTTCCCTCCATCAGAAGATGCACATGCTCCCACATGTCTTTGGCAGTCTTTTGGGCATCAACACTTCGGTAGATTGGATTAGGAATCCCCTGAAGTATGAACGCCATTGCCATTTCATTAGCCTCTTGCTGTAAAGTTTGTTCAGTTGTGTAATTGGTGACAGCAATGGGAGTTGATGTTTCTTCTCTCTCTGAAGTTCCTGCAACAATAGTTACTGGAGGTGGAAAGGGTCCCTCAATGATGACCTGCTTAAGATACTTTCCATGTGGTTTGCGGAGTTCAATGAATCTCAGAAATCTACTGGCCCACTGCACATAGTTTCCAGGTGTGAGCATGGGTGGAGTTTCTTGATTTCCAGCCTCATGACGAGATTGCTGACTACTTATAGCCTCACACATCTTATGAAACCAATGAGGTTCCCTGGACACTGAAGGATTGTTCTGAAGATAATTCTGTTGCATTATTTGCTGTGGGGTTAGTTGTGGTGGAGGAAGGAATTGATGCTGTTGCACAAATGCGTGTTGCTGTTGATATTGTTGAGGAAATTGCTGTTGTTGAGGATATTGCTGTTGTTGAGGATATTGCTGTAGCTGGTAGTAGTAATTGAAGTGTGGTGGTTGAGACATCTTTTGATCTTGAAGATAATTAAGATTTGTGTTTTAAGAGTTATGTGAAGTTGGTTTTGGTTATCTGAAGATTTTGTCCAATTGCGATAATCACTGTTCAATCAATTGCGATAAGCACTATTCACCAAATTGCGATAACTCCAAAATAGCGATAAGGAAAATAGAAATATCGATAAAACTTAAAATTGCGATAAAAAATAAAAATTTGAGTAAGTTAATCTTAAATTGCGATATAAAAGGCAATTTGCGATAATTTATCAGAATTGCGATGATTTATGGCAATTTCGATAATTTTATCTAAATTCCAATTTCGATAATTCTCAACTCTTATACAAGAGATGAGAAGCAACCAAGTCGAAGTATTTTCACTTTCTTATACAAGGAAGTAAAATACTGAGTCCCAATGCCGATAATCTGAAGATCTGTCAATTGCGATGAAACCCTAACTTGTCGCTATTGGAATTGCGATGAAACCCTAACTTGTCGCTGTTGGAATTGCGATGAAACCCTAAGTTGTCGCTGTTCTCCCAAACACAAAAATAAGCACTTTTTCACCACCTTTTGTCACGCTAATAATCCGGATTGCACTAAACGATTAGAAATTCAATAAAACTAGATTGTCTTAGACTTCAAATGATTAGAAAACACTAAATATGTGAAAATCAAAGAACTTTAACATTGACAAAACTTGTTTTGATGAGATTAAGAGCTTTTTTTTCCACGAAATAGAAAGAACAAGTATCAAAAGTAGAGTTTTAACGAACAACTTTTGAACAAAACCTTACTAAATCGAAAAACCAAACCTAGATGATGATTAAAACAACTCAAACACACAATCCTAACAATCCCTTGGCGAATGATACCACTTGTAGGTAACTAAAATCTCAAACACACACACGTTAACACACTAAACTACTCGACTACTAATGTAAATAAGCTACGAACAAATAGAAATAAGTGAATAAGCTAATAAGCTAAAGAGAATAAGGTGAGAATAAGAAGAAGTGGAAGGTTTCCCTATTCAAATAACAAAGGAGCAAAGCTTTCGCACAATGTATGAAAAACCAACAAAGAATAATGAGCCCTTGCCTTCTATTTATAGGCAACACATTAGGGCATCATTTTCACTAAGCATGTTCTAGAAGAATTAACTAAGATGGGCGGTCCATGGGCTTCTAATGGACCGCACCATATAACTAAACATAAAGCCCTTAAATAGCAACATTCTATCGCAATTTGATCAAGACTTGAAATATACAAAAAAACGTGTTCCTAACAATTTTCATCAATGTATCTTGTGATTTTGTTTGTCCATTAAGATCAGATTCTTTTAGGCATACCTAAGGAAAGCTTGAGTTTCTGGTCCCCAATATTTCATGGGTCCTTGTTGGATTAAACAAGAATATTTACCAAGGTTCACTCATATCTCCGAGGCAATCAAACGGAATTTGTTCATTAAGCATTGTTTCTCTATATACAAATGTTTCTAATGTTGTTTTAACTTCATCCCTATCTTTAATCGTATTAGACTTTCTTAAATTTTGATTCTTTTGTTCTTTTATTGTACCTACGGATCCTTGGGTTAAACCATACGGATCCAGAGTTTTGGATCCGTGGGTTATCAACTTAGTTGGTGTGTTTTTATTTTCTTTTATCGTTTGACTCTCAAAATTACTTAATTGACCACTTTTCATAAAATTAGGCTTGAAACAATCATGAGATGATTCCAATATTCTCAAAGTGTCATCTGCACAGTTTATATGTTTATTGAATTTTTGAAATTTGGAATTTTGTTTTATATATTTCCTTAGTGTAAGCTTATGTAAATCTAATTTGAGTTTTAGTTCTTGACATGATATACACGTTTTAGTTTCCTTGCCTTCTTCCAAACTTTTAACCTTTTCTTTTAACTTATGTATCTTGTTTTGTAAACATTCCTCATTGGTTTTTAAGAACTTATTTTTGTTCATGACTTTTAGAATAAGCTTACTCAATCTGTTATGTTCTATATCTAATGTATCATAGTCAGTAAACATGTACGATGAGTCAGAAGGTACCTTTTCTACGTTGTTAGCCATAAGAGTAACTTTGTTGTCTTTTAGGTCACCGTTGTTACCTTTACTATTGAAGCTTGATTCTTCATTAAGTCCGGTATTAAAGACTATGGGCTTTTTCTCCTTTTTGCCTTTGGCTAACTTCGAATCTTCTTCCATCATTAGATAAGCATTGAGGTATTCTACGAGTTCGTCCAGTGTCATTCTTGAGGGATCCTTAGATTTTTCAACTTTAGCTTTCCATTTTGAGTGAAGTGCTTTTAATATTTTCCTGCCAAAATACTCACTGGAGACAATCTCATCAAATGCTTTGGGTGATGTAATAGTACTATTTCTAACTAAGGTACTATCAAGGATTTCATTTTCAGAGATAGCTTGTTGATCGTATTTTTGAACAAGATGATTAAGTTTGCTATCTTTTACTTGTGAGGTTCCTTGATAGGTATCTATATCCCTACTACCCGAATTATTATTGCATATATGTTTGTAATCATCATTACTAATTTTATTCGATAGATTCGAGTCTTTTGACTTTGCATATTTCTCAAAATGGTTTTTCCAGTCTACAAACTTGTTTGTTTTAGAGGCTAATGATTTTTGCAAGTATCTCCCTTCTTTAAAGTTTTCAAAATCCATTTGATCGTTTCAAGTTTTAAAATATAATTTATTTTAAAAATCTTGAGTAACCTGCTCTGGTACCAATTGTGGAAAACTAGAAAAGGGGTTGAATAGTTTTACCTTTTTAGATTTTAATCTTTTTAATACTTTTCAAAAAGAAGTGTGCAAACAAATAATAATACAATATAGTTAAAGGATAAAGAGAGGAAAGATCAAACCAAATAACACAAGTGTTTATAGTGGTTCGGCTTGCAAAGATTCTTATCCTTGCCCTACTCCACTTCCTCGAGATTCGTACTCGAGAGATATCTTTCACTAAGAAACAAACTCCCTTCTAGGTGGAGAAAACTTTTACACGTAGCTTACTTCCTTTTTCGGTACTAAGCTAAACACCGGGTTCAACTTCAAGGCAGAACCAACCAATCGTCGCCTATACACTTTACCGACACTAAGCTAGATGTC
Source organism: Artemisia tridentata subsp. tridentata (assembly GCA_021014915.2). Taxonomy (NCBI): domain Eukaryota; kingdom Viridiplantae; phylum Streptophyta; class Magnoliopsida; order Asterales; family Asteraceae; genus Artemisia; species Artemisia tridentata. The sequence goes on from CP139508.1 coordinate 205,132,026, forward strand.
GAGTTCTTTTACAAGGGTACAACCACTCCCTACTCTCTTTGTGCTTTGAGGACTAAAGCACTAACCACACTCACTGATCTAAATGATACATATGATAAGAAATACATCAAGTGATTACACAGAACCTATACTACTACTTCCAAACAGCCCGTTTGTTTGAAGCTTGTTGACTTGATCTTCTTTGCTACAAAAGAAACATCAATGATGATATAACTACTGAGGTTAGTTAATTTGATGAATGTATGTTTTTAACTATCTAAGTTGATGAATAGCTCAAATGACAAGTCTGCTATTTATAGGCAAACTTGTTGAACAGCTCACGGATCCCACGGATCCCAAAATAGGGATCCGTCCTTCATTGGACTTGGATCCGTGGGTTGTGACAGCTAAGGGATTTGGTGTATCTTTTCATATCTTGCATATCTTGCCAAATCTTCCAAAATCCACAAATGTCAACTATCTAACTTGTGAATCTAAACAAAATATTACACAATCTAACTAAGAATCACTTGTGATGTATGCCATGATGTCATGGTATTGTTTTTTAAAAATAAAGTTTCCTTTTAAGGAAATACTCATGTAGATGCATATAATGTAATATAAGTGATCATGTTAAATAAAAGATGTGTTTTAAAAAGGCTTTAGCTAGTGTTTGTGATTTGTTAAAAGATGCATTGTGTATAAGATATTATACAAACAAACTTAAGATAAAGTTTCCTTTTTAGGAAATACTTTTTGTAAATGTACCCATTTAAACATTTTGTAACTTATAAAAGTTGTTTTGAAAAAGACTTTAACTAGTATTTATAATTTGCTTAGAAGATATACTTTGTGATTGTCATAAACAAAACCTAAGCAAAGATCGTAAAATATAAATAATGTTTTTAGTACGATATTTGTATTAACAGTCGGGTTTGGGTATGTTCTTTTAGCCTCAACCTGAATTTACCTGAACGCGACCGAGTCAACCCGAGTAACACCCCTAATTATTATTAGTATTATTGTTATTTACCTCTTCATTAGTATTTTAGTTATTATGAATTAGAATTAGTGATGTTAATCAGATTATCAGGTCTATTGGATGTTCAAAGGAAAGAAATTAACTCGCAATAAGACCTATATTAAAAGGATTTGTCGGGTTCGGGTCAATCAGGTTATTAGGGTACTTATAACATACAAACAATAGCTGTGTATAGATCTTTCTTCTTTCGCAAATGGGTTATTAGTCGTTAGGTTTTTATAAGTTTACCAATTCTTTTTTACATTTTGTACAACATAACCAAATCCAAAAAGGTATGTCTTAAATAGCTTAACTTCAAGTTTCGTGTAAGCATAGACATTATATAATAATCGATACAAGTAAAGTTGTAAATGAAAGAATCTATTTGTGAGATTATTTTTATGTAAAGGATCTAGTAGGTTGGGTAGCTTTTGCTATCTTTTCTTCCATTTTTATTTTTTTATGCTCCTAATGTATAATTGAACTCAGCTGTGAGAAAGTCGACTTAAGCTCCACTTGAGCTCAACCAGATCTTGACTTTTAACTCAAAGCTAATTAATTAGTTTTCGAGCTCAAGATTAACTTAAGCTTAATCGATTTAACTTGACCGAGTTCGAGCTTCATATAACTATCCGTTATTATTATTATTATCTTTATTATCAATGTCTGCTATTAAATAAATCTGTTATCTTTAAATTTTCCGATTACTTTTGCACTCGCAACCGACCCTACAAGGAAACTTATTCGTTAGGTTGGGTTTATCAACAAACATGAGTTGCATATCGATTTTCTTCTTTTGCAAATGGGTTGTCTCGTTAGGTTTTAATACTCTTACTGGTTGGGTTCATGAACAAACATGAGTTGCATATCCATTTTCTCCTTTTACAAATGAGTTGTCTCGTTAGAATTTAATATACTTACCGATTAATCTATTTTTTTTACAACATAACCAAATCCTAAATGTTATGTCTTGAATAGCTTAACTTCAAGTTTCGTATAAGCTTGGTGTGTGTCAAGTTATATATATATATATATATATATATATATATATATATATATATATATATATATATATATGCGAGTACTCGTGCACAGTAACGGAATTCGTAGCGGCAAATAATTAACGATTTGTGATATTGTGGTGAGTGTTTTGTGTAGCGTTCAAAATAGAACGAATTCGTTTCGTGCATAGCTTTGTGTGCTTGGAAACCTTTGCCCTGAAACTGTTGAGGAAGCCATTGCTATGGTCCCATCTATCAAGGTAACCCGCCAACACACAATCATTCTTATATGGCATCCACATCTTCTCTCTGAAATGTGTTTATAGCTGGTAATTTCCATCCATGTACTTATGAATCTGTCAGTTGGGCCTATGCTTTGTTGCTAACGGGTCAAATGGGTCGATGTTTGCCTTAAAGGAAAATTTAATATTTAAGTTTCCTAAATCATTATATTCCAACTAACTTGATTATTGCTCTAATGATATAACTCTCATAATCATTTTGACAAACTAATTGTTTGTAGAAGAGTTACAATGTTGGGAAATTTTGTTTCAGTCAACTCAACGTATGCTACTATCTATTCCAACATAAACAGTCACCCAACATGTCTGGCCCGCTCTTCTTCCGTCTAGTGTTTTTATCCAACCTACCAACCTTTTTTCCGATTGTAGAAAATCCTACTTAGGGTCACCTTTCCGCATGACACTGTAAGGAAATTGTTGGACCAGATTGAGTTTACATAGCAGCGAAGATGAGGAATCTTTTTAAAATAATCAGTAATGGTACCAACAATATATTTGTAAAACATGAGATTAGAATTAAGTTCAACATAAAAACTTCTTACAAAACGGAAACATTGCTATCTGAAACCTTACATGCAGTTTTTTTTAGCCAAGGTTGATAAAACACCATTTGTGTTCCAAAATAATTGATCCAAGTTGTCAGTATTATATTGAAACATACAACAGGCATAATGTAAACAAAAGACTTTTGTTGTTATGTTCGATTCATCAAAAGTTTGATGTGTTTTTGCAGTCAAGGGGACGCGGACATGATGATGAGGCAATCGAGAAAATGCTGAATGATATGTCTCTAATTAAGAAATTTGAATAGTTTATGTATGCTTTGTCGTTCCGGTCCCAAAGTTCTCTGTACTTTCTGATTTCTAGTGTTATGTTAGGAGCCTTAAACCAAATTGACATTGGAGGGGAAGTGTTAAATATCAAGTACTTTTATTGTTTGTGGTAAATATTTTCTAGAGTAAAAACTTCGTATCCTAAATGGACATGTAGTGACATATATCGACTGGGTGAGTGATGTGCATCTCTTATTTATATCACTTTTGATTGAAGTTTGATACATGTATTATGTATATGAGATTAAGCCATTAAGGTATACGCCAGAAAGCCAAGTAACTTAAGCGACCAATGAGATTTTGGATTTTTATGCTAAAATATGTGAACATAAACTAAAAACGACTTAATAAGCAAGGAAATCGATAATCTAAAGCACACGTAATTAAAAACGTAAAGAAAACCTAAAAACGTGAATTATAGTAAACGGGAATCTGAAAATTAACTCGGAAAATGGAAATTTACAACTAGGGGAAGCATACATAGGATAAATACAACTTAATAAGCACAAGAAACAAGTCTACAAAGCATAAACGAGCAAAAACGCAAAGAAAATAAAAAACGAGCCTATACCGGGAAATCCCGAGCCCTATAAAAGTGAAATCGTGAAATATTAACTCTACGGGTGCAAATTTATTTTTCCTAAGTTCTAATTAATAAAAGAAAATTAAAAAAAAAAAAAGAATTATATTTTTTTGACTTTTATTTTATTTTCTATGAATTAAAAACTGATTTTTAAAAGAAAAATAAATTAAAAATACTAATTGAAAATGAAAAATTATGAAAAATTACTAGAAAGTCCTAAACGATATTCTAGTCCTAGGAAAAATAAAATTGGGATGCCAGCTTATTTGAATAAGCTGTTAATAAGCTAATAAGGGAAATAAGCAAAAGGAAAAATAAACGGGTTAAGTAAATTATTTGTGAAGGTTATGACAGGAAAGACCCAAGGGCGCTAGTGGTATTGTGTTGTGTGTTTAAAAGGTTGAGGTGTTGAGGTCCAGGGTTCGAGCCCTTGTGGCTCCCTTGGACTTCCACTTCCCTTTTTGTTTTTTTTTTTTTTTTTTTTTTTTTCCATTTAGGAACTTATTTGCTACTTAAAATTAAGCACATATTGTAAAAGAATTATTTTTTACAACTGATAAATAAGCCAGAATAAGCTACTGTTGGTAACAGTGGGCTATTGTGTGCAGGGCAACTTAGTTCAAAAAGGAATATTTTAAGCTACTGAAAAGCTGTTAAAAGCTAATTAAAAAAAACCAAAAAAAATAGGGAACAAGTAGATAAGCAATCAAATAGTAAAAGTACCAAATTTCAGAACAAATGGGCTTATAATGAACTTATGATAAATAAAAAACACCAGCTGTTTAGCAAATTGATATGCAGACTGTTTATATGGTTTTGTGATCAGATTTGAGCAAAAATGAACCAAAATTCTCCAAAGCCTAATGAAATATTACCCACTTTAAAACAACCAATAAATGAACTGAAAAGCTTCAAATTTACACTACTGAAATATGGAGGGTTTGATAACAGGTCTAAATGGGTAAAGGCCAAAATGTGTAAGAACGGGTTGGGTTGACCTGCTGGCACTTTTATGTTGAACATTACAAATATTTTATGAAATTAAACATGATTACAAAAGTTAAAGTGTTAAACTAATAAGAGAGTTATTAAATTCTTTTGATGAAACACTTAGGAGGCTGTGTACATCTGGATAATACATAGGCTGATGTTCGACCCATTATACTCCTTTATTTCGAGCTAAATCAAGTAAAAACTTCCACATCACCCTGTAAAGCTAAAATATAAATCTCAATCGGTTTATCCCGGTTGAAATTACCACCTTCAAGTTTTCGTAAAAAGCTAATGTGTGTTTGAAGGAAAACTGTGTATCAAATTTAATCAGTGTTTATTTTCTCGCCTGTGTCAAGTATTAGGACAGTTTAGCGTTTTAGGGTTATCTTATACAGCTGCTTGTGTTGCAGGCACTTTCTTTGGGAACATTGACGCAGCTAAGGCGAATCTTTCTGTGAAGTTAATGCAGTTAAGAAAATCCAGGTTATGTTAGAAAAGTCCTGGTTATGTTAGAAATTAAACTATAAATGACCAAAATGAACATTCTTGTGAAAAAGGAGATATGTCCCCAAATTTGGTTAAAAGAACGAGTGATTCGGTAATTCTGTTTGACCTTCACATAGTCAGTCGAAGCCACTGTGAAACTGATAGTTTGATCCTTAAACATAGCCAGTCGGAGCCACTGTGAAACTGATAGTTTGCCTTCACCACTGGTCTGCATGCTTGTGCTATCTGCAAAAGCAATGCACTCACGATTTCTCGAAATTAATTGAAATCCACCTAAATTCATTAAGGACTTGAATAAGTTTCTCTATTAACCACATTGGTTGCTATGGATCTTGTACACTTCCTTCTCTATCTATATATTTTCAGAATAGGGACAATCTTCCTTCTATGAATGTTGGCAAAATGGGCGGGTCAAGCGCATTGTCTACTGATGAGCCAAATTTGGTTAGGTCAAGCCAGTCAGTTATTATTTCCTACTGATTTTCAATTAGGGTAGTCCAGTAACTTAATGATAACGCAACATATAGTCAAAAAAATCTTTGGTAAAAGTCATTCCCATAAATAAAAAGATAAATTCATTCCAATAATACAAACAAGAATATGAAAATTAGTCACCATAGTGTTGTGATGGTAATGTCATTAAGAGGTATGTGCCGCACAAGGCTCGGTGTTCTTCTGTTGTGCCAAATGCTCCTTGTACATTGCATTAAAAAACTTCAAATTTGGCTCATATGCATTATACCGCTGAGCCAATACATTAGTCCGTCGTCTCAGTAAATCAGCAACCCGTCCCAATGCATTAAACCGTTGTTCCAATTTCGATTCTTACTACCAATATACATGTCATCAAGAGTATTGAATTAGTTTAAGTTTAGAAGATGAAGCAAGAAGAAGATTATTACTGCCACTATCCACGTCTCCAGCCTCTTCAACAGGAAGTCCGGACTTTTTTATTCCGCAGCCTGTAGTTTCCAGAGACACTGTAGCAGGCAGAAGGCCTAAGCTGATACTGAATGTAATATTCATTGCAATAGGATGATCCTCCTTTATGAAAATATCCTGAAACATTTTAAATCCAATGGTCACTTGGATAAGCCACTAACAAGCCTTTCGCCAAATGGTAACCCCATCTAAGAGCTAGAGTGGGGAGATTCAAACCACATATGAAACAGTTGCGTGCCTATGTTTAGCTGATGAAAAAGGGGAAAAATAACAAAGGGGGTAAACAAGGATAAAACTTAAATCACCACTGTATTTGAGCAGGGTAGTTACACTTAGAACGTACTAACCTTTTGAGAATGCATAGAGAGAAGCAACGATTGAGGAGAAAACTCTTTATGCCCTTCCTCTGGGTTGAAGAACTGCCCGACCGCCATTGAGGCTGCTGGCGGAGGTCTCCCTGAAATGGTCTGCGTATACACAATAACTATCAGTTCTTCATCTCTAGTTACAAGTTAAGAAATTTTGTATGAAAATTATTAGTTGTGCTTTACAGGACACATGAAGATATAAAGTGCTAAAAAACAATTAATTACCCGTGCAAATAAGATGGATATGTGATCCGATTCAATTTCAAGAATCATTTCATAATGATATCAACTCAGGCTTTAACAAAGATCAACTAATATACATGGTAAACTGGATGGTAAAGAAACACTACCGGGCTTGGCGCAACTGAGATTGTTAAAAATCTGAAGCCATGCATATCCTTTGGTTCCAACCAAAACACAGCTGATGGTGGTGGTTGTTCTGTCTGACTTCCTGGTTCTATCTACAGACATGACAGTACGTTAAGATATATTATCATTGAATCAGCTCATGACAACGTTAAGCATCTGCTTATCAACTTCCTTGGTGCTTCCAGTCTCCACTATCCAGCTAATTAACACGTTAATTTCAAACCTTTAAAGTGGGTTCATTTCGACTGCTTTATAAGTGTTTCTACCATTTTTGCCATATTCTTGCAGTAATTGGTCTATTGTAATTAACAATCAGACAAAGTGTACATCGTTTCCGCAAAAAAAAATCCAATTAGCCCATCTCATGTATATTGTTGGTGAGTATATATGCAATATCTTAGAATACTATACCAATACCTATTTCGTATCCTAAACATTATTAAAAGTCAAACAAAATTCACTCATAATATGTTGAGAGACACTTGTTTATCAGTAATATTATCAATTCTAATCCATCCAAAGTATCCAAATTCACAAGCATATAGAGAAAATATATAGAGCAAATCATACCTTGCTCAGGCACGGTCTTGACATCGGTTGGAACAAAGGCATAATTCTCAAGCCCACACATCAAAGGTGACCCAACAACAGGTACAAGCTTGACAATAAACGGTGTACTACTTAAATTCTTAGCTACATAATGATAGCTATAAGCAGAAAACCCTCCAACTTCCTTAAATACTTTACATAATGATAGCTACTCAAAACATTTAAACCCGAGTTTGGGGCTGTGTTTTTATCTTGAACGGGTCAAATCAAAACCTTTTGCTACAACGGGTTAAAAGTCGCCCAAAATCGATTTTTAGTGCATATAATCTCTCTAAATCATTTTCTTCTAAAAGTTAAAACTTTATAGCAATACTATTGTGTTTCTAAACAAAACAAAGATTCTAGCTGGTCAACCCAATCTAAACCGGCCCAATTTCAACCGTACAAAAATGACCCATTTTGACCCATTACCCAACACGCCCACCTTGCCACTTTTTACATCTAGTTCTGATTTTAAATTACCAATCATGTACTTCATACCTGAGTGACACCTAATTTGTGAGCGAGCAAGGAGGCAACGAGGTTTCCGTCACTGAAGTTCCACATTTGTTGGGTGAGTTCTAGTACTGTGAGTGCACGATATTGCTGGGAGCCACGTGAGGTGAGGGGAGCAAAACCAACCATGAAGAAGTGGAGACGGGGGAATGGAATGAGATTCACAGCGAGTTTTCGAAGATCAGAGTTGAGCTGACCAGGAAACCTCAAACAGCAGGTCACTCCAGACATTGTTGTAGAAATGAGAAGGTTTAGATCACCAACTGTTACAAAATTTTACAATTTTAGTTTACCTCAAGCAATTATTTTATCTTCATTATTTATACCATTAACTAGAACGAAATCAAGTTTTAATTGAAAATACTTACAGCTTGGGGTAGTCAACTTGAGAGTTCTGAAGCAGATATCGTACAAGGCTTCATTATCAAGAACCATACACTCATCGACAATTTCCACAAGTTGGTGGACAGAAAGGGTGGCATTGTAAGGCTCCACAACAGTGTCAGAAACCTCAGGAGATGGAAATACAGAGAAGGTCATCATCATTCGGTCAGGATACTCTTCCCTAATCTTTGAGATCAAAAGCGTACCCATACCAGAACCTGTTCCATCTCCTAGAGAATGACAGACCTGGAAACCTGCGTATTTAATGCCATTAAACCAATGTCAAGCCAAAGACCATTCGACATAACATAACTGAACTTCCTGTATCAATTCAGTGCAAGCATAAAAAGTAGCAAACAACAATAAAACATCGCACTCTTAGTTGTGTGAAATAGAAAACCAATTGAATCAAAATCAATAATATCATGTTGATTATGTTTATAATGCAAAACTCCAATCAGTGGACAGTTAGAAAATAGTCTGACATTGGGATCAGATACACAAAAAATTCATGAGTTCTTACACAGTTGGTGTTTTAAGTCTTCTACTGAAGTAGGAAAGAAAGTTGTAGGCCTCTAAGGAAGTTAGGTGCAAAATTTTCTATGTAGTTTATCAGAGATTTTTTAACAGTGATTATGCAAATGGATAGTAGAGAATTAGTTGTTGCAATCTACCTCCACAAATGGCTATAAGTTCTACCATATGAATCTATAATTAGTTCACGTCCATAATTTTCTTTTAGTTTCCTAAATTCCTACACTTGGTTCAGGGTTTCTCTGTGTCACAACTCACAATGTTATCTATTTATCATGGTCACTGGTGAAGGTATATGTTGTATCTACATTGCTCATTGTCTTATCTTTCTTTCCAACTCTACTTAACAAGAATAGAATTCAGGGATTATGCAAGTTCATATAGTATGACCTTTTTCAGCAAAGCAAATTCATGAACTACTTGAGGGAATAACCATTATTGCATTTTATAGTGGTTTAAACCATGTTTCAGCCAACAAACTTAGGCCGAGTTGTTCAACTACTCTTTTACTTGAGAATTCGCTTATGTTATATGCAAACATCAACCTGAATCCTGTAGATACTGCTCTATTGCAGCACCACTATCTTTGTTGTTTATAGAATATTCGTTCGTGAAATTCAGGAATGTCGCACACACTCTGTATAAATAGGCTACAAAACATGGATCTCCAATAAGCTGCTACAATCAGTGAAACCCCTATTTGGCCCTTTTTAAAGCTTATGCCAAACACCCCTTTATTTTTCCAAACATGAATTTAATGCTAATTTATAATGCAAAACTCTAATATTCTTAAAAAACTGATCATTGTTAAGCTTATTCAAGTGATTTTAAGCATAAAGCAGTATTAAAAAAGTGCTTATTTAATAAGCTAAGGTAATATGCAATTTAACCTTAAAAATCACTAAATAGCTCAAAATGAAGAAGCACTATAAAATAAGCTAACTCAGCAACAAATCAACTTCAATTAAGCATAAGTAAGATAAATAAACTTAAATAAGCATAGAAATAAGCAGTGAACTTAAATAAGCATTAGAGAGCATTTTAACATAAAAGTAAAGGAGATAAGGTAATTAAACAAACTAAATTTTATTAATAATCTTAAACTATTACAAAGCTTATTAAAAAAAGACATAAATTAAGACAAAAAAAGCACTAAATAAGCAATAACAAGCTGTGAGAAAGCAATATGTATAAACAAAACAAATAACTAAATGCTAGAAAATATAATTCAATCGGTGTCATCTCCTAAAGAAGCATCATCACTATCATCTCCTAAAGAAGCATCATCACTATCATCTGTATCAACATCATCAAGTGAATGTGTGTTGACTTCATCATCTTGAAAAGCCAAATTGACACCAGGAAGATCAATAAATGATTTAGGTTTGGCTTTAGACACAGTCTACCAATCAACTTTATCCCGCCGTAAGCTTGGATATGACGTATAATAGACTTGTGATGACTGACTAGCCAAAATAAAAGGTTCATATTTGTTAAATCTTCTTTTATGGTTAACATCAACTAGATTGTACCCTTTATGAACCTTCATCCCAACATTTGGCGTTGGATCAAACCAATCACATTTAAACAATACAACTCTTTTAATCGGGAGAGCTGGGTACTCTAATTGCACAATCTCCACTAAAATGCCGTAATAATCAGTTGACTCATCGCTATAATTAGAACCCTTTAGGCAAACTCCACTATTGTATGTTAATCTACCCGAACCATGTTCACTAGTGTGGAATTTGTACCCATTAACAAAATATACCGGATAAGTGACCACACTTCTCAAAGGCCCTGAAGCAACATCTTTGATAATTTGACTATCAACATTACCTGAATTGAGTGCCTATAATTAATAGTGAAATTGAAGTTAATACGATTTACATATAATTATAAGTGGTATCCATATGAGTTGAAAAGGTAAAACACTTACGTAGTTATTAAACCAACTTGCAAATTCACGCTCCAGCCTAGTGTCAACTTGCACATTAGTTAAATTTGGCTCAATTGTCTTTATCTCTTCGACAAATATCCTTGGGTATAAATTTTAAATTAATAACAATGACTCGCTCAACATTACGTTAAAAAAAAAAGATGTATGTATGATACTTACTTGACATACTGTTCAATCTCAGCACAATTCAGTAATACATAAGTTCTCGCAGCATCATACTCTTGATCACCTAAACGTCTTTTTTTTGATTGCCCAGATAATCGATTAGAACACTTGAATACAGATATACTTCCTTCATAAAGCTCCTCATCACCTCCATCATAATTTTGAGGCACTCTATTCATCTTTTTGTTCACATGAGGTTCAAAGTAATGTGAACAAAACATTGATGTTTCCTCAATTAAGTAGGCATTGGCAATTGAACTTTCAACCTTAGCTTTATTCAACACTTTATTTTTTAGTTTTCCCAAGAACCTACAATGTTGGAACAAAGTAATGTGAACAAAATGAGTCTATAGAATTTTATAGAACTAATGCATATATTATGAATAATAGTTGGTTGTTGAACTAATTTACATTGCTAAACCACAGGGGAAGATATCTACTGTTGCTGACATTAAGAAAATATTATAATAAATCAAAATTTTAATGTACCTTTCGAACGGGTACATCCATCGATATTGAATAGGCCCTCCAACTCTGCTTCATAGGGCAAATGAACAGGTAGGTGTTCCATTGAATCAAAGAAGCCAGGAGGAAATATTTTTTCTAACTTGCACAAAATAACAGGAATTTCTCCATGCAGTCTTATCACGTTGTCCACTTCAACAAGATCTTCTCCGGTGATAAGATGCCAGAAGAATGGAGACTCAGTGAAGTCATTCCCATCTACAAGAACAAGGGAGATGTGCAAGTGTGTAGCAACTATAGGGGCATTAAGCTACTTAGCCACACCATGAAGCTTTGGGAGAGACTCATTGAGAGAAGATTGAGAAGGGAGACGAGGGTGTCTGAGAACCAATTTGGTTTTATGCCAGGGAGGTCATCGATTGAGGCTATCCACCTTCTCAGAAGTCTCATGGAGAAGTATAGAGAGAGACAAAAGGACCTGCATATGGCATTCCTTGACCTTGAAAAGGCATATGATAGTGTTCCTCGAGAGTTAATCTAGAGAACTCTAATTCATAAAGGAACCCCAAGGAGGTACACCAGAGTCATTAAAGACATGTATGAGGGGGCTAAGACCCGTGTACGGTCCACAGTGGGGATCTCAGAGTTTTTCTCTGTCAAAGTGGGACTCCACCAAGGATCTGCCATGAGCCCTTACCTCTTCGCATTGATTCTTGATGAGTTATCTCGAGGGATTCAAGAGGGCATACCGTGGAGCATGATTTTCGCGGACGACATTGTGTTGGTGGCTGAATCGGCGGAAAGGTTAAACAATAGACTTGAGCAATGGAGGGAGGCGCTAGAGGACAATGGTCTTCGAGTGAGCAGAGAGAAGACTGAATACATGAGATGTGATTTTGGGAGGATCGAGTCAGGCCACCACGAAGATATGGATATTCGTATCGGTGACCAGATCCTACCACCCAAGGAGTCCTTTAGATATTTGGGTTCGATGATTCACAAGTCAGGGAGGATAGACGAGGACGTAAGCCACCGGATTAGAGCTGGGTGGGCGAGATGGAGGGCGGCGTCGGGAGTCCTTTGTGACTGGAACGTCCCATTAAAGCTAAAGGGTAAATTTTATAGGGTGGCGATTAGACCTGCTATGTTGTACGGGTCTGAGTGCTGGCCTATCTCCAAAGCCCATGCTAACAGGGTTGAGGTGGCAGAACTGAGAATGCTAAGGTGGACTTGTGGTAAGACCTTGCTGGACATGATCCCGAACGGAGTTTTCAAAGCTAAGCTTGAGGTCGAGTCTATCATCTCGAAGATGAGAGAAGGAAGGCTAAGGTGGTTCGGTCATGTAAAGAGGAGACCACAATCAGCACCCGTAAGAAGAGTAGAAGCATTAGTGGTGGAAGGTGTGAGAAGGAGGGGTAGACCCAAACTCAGATGGGAGGATAGACTTAAGCTCGACATGAAGGAGCTGCTCTTGTCCGAGGACATGACCTCAGATAGGAAGGCGTGGAGGGATAGAATTAGGATATGCGGGTAGCTCAGGCTAGGTGTGTTGGGTTGCTTTGCCTTAGCTTTAGGCCCCGTGCGTTGCTCTGCTTTGCTTTGTCTTGCCCTCGTAGGTTTGCCTGTTATTCGTGTTTCTTTGTTCTTTGTTTCTTGTGCCTCTGTTTTTGTGTTTGCTTTTGTGTTTGCTTGTTTTGCCTGCTCTTTTTTCTGCCTGCTGACTGCTATGCTTTCTCGGTTGTTCTCCTGCCTTTGCTCTCTCACGCGCACACAAGCACTTGCCGGAGGTCTCTTTGGAAGCAGCCTCTCTACTCCCGGGTTTTCCCTTGGGGTAGGGGTAGGGTCTGTCTACATCCCACCTCCCCCATACCCTGCCCCGGCGGGATTGGGTTTGTTGTTGTTGTTGTTGTTGTAGTCTTATCACGTTGTCCACTTCAAGCGTAGTACATGTAAGATCTTTAAAAAACAAGCTCAGCTCAGTTAAAGCTTTCCACACTGTCATTGGCAGCAATTCGCGAAACGCTATTGGGATCAATCGTTGCATGAACACGTGACAATCATGACTTTTCATACCAAACATCTTGTACTTTTTTCATATCGACACATCTTGCCATATTTGAAACATACCCATCAGGAAACTTGAGTTTTGCAACCCAATCACAAACTACCTTTTTCTCCTCTTTCCCTAAGCTATAACAAGCTTTTGGATATTTCCCCGTTGATTCATTTTTCTCTAACTCCTTACGGTTGCAATAAATTCTTACATCCTCTCTTGCTTCAGCATTATCTTTAGTTTTCCTTCAATATCCATTACCGTTTCGAATACGTTCTCAAAAACATTTTTCTCAATATGCATGACATCCAAGTTATGACGAATCATATTAGTACTCCAATAAGGCAAATCCCAAAAGATGCTATGCTTTCTCCACCCACATGATTGGCTTATAGAAGCATTAAATTCCGCCCCTCCTTTTTCTGTAACTTTCTTTCATTCAAACGCATCAATTTGTTCAATAACTTGCTCCCCTGTCAGTGTCATTGGAGATTGTGATAGCTCAACCCTATTCTTGATAAAGTCATTCCTATTTCGCCTAAAAGGATGATCATGCGGTATAAACTGACGATGGCAATCAAACCATGAAACCTTTGCACCATTTTTTAAGCTAAAAGCTTTTGAGCTCTCCATACAATATGGACAAGATTTCTTCCCGGCTGTACTCCACCCAGACAACATTCCATAGGCTGGAAAATCATTAATGGTCCACAAAAGTGCAGCTTTCATGGTAAACTTGCGCTCCTTTGAAATGTCATAAGTTTTTACACCTTTCCAAAGATCCGTCAATTCTTTTATTAAAGGTTGTAAGAAAACGTCTATTCTTTGCTTTGGATTCTTTGGACCGGGTACAATAATTGTTAAAAACATGTACGGATCTTTCATACACATCCATGGAGGCAAGTTATATGGTGTTAAAATGACAGGCCAACAAGAATATTGCTTTCCTGATTGCCCAAAAGGTTGAAACCCATCTGTACATAACCCTAACCTTACGTTACGCGTCTCTGCTGCAAATGGAGGATTTGCTTGATCAAAATGCTTCCATGCCTCAGCATCAGAGGGGTGAGACATGATGCCATCCTCCTGAACATGCTCAGCATGCCACCTCATATGTTTGGTTGTAACATTGGAAGCGTACAACCTCTGTAGCCTAGGTGTGAGAGGAAAGTAATGCATAAACCGATGTGGTATTTCAGTTTTCCTCTTTTTTGAACCAGTCTTACTCTGTTTATATCGAGGGTGTTCACAAAATTTGCAAATTAAACTTTCCTCATCTTCTTCACCCCAATACAACATACACCCATTAATGCAACAATCAATTTTCTCACATGGAAGACCTAAATCTGAAGCAAACTTCTTTGTCTCGTAAAAACTACCAACCAACTTATTATGAGGCGGTAATGCGTCTTTGAGAACTTGCATAACATCATCATAGATCTTCTCTGTCATACGAGACTCTGACTTGATGTTTAACATCCTTGCAACTAGTGACAACTGTGAGACTTTTGTACAGCCAGGCCATAATGGTTCATTAGCTTGATGAAGCAACTCATATAACCTCTTAGTTTTCGCGTCTGGTGGCTCAGATACATTGTCATGTGAGTTTGGATTGAAATCATGACCTGCTGCTTCTAAGATCATGTTACGATATGGATTTGGCCCATCATTATCTCCATTAGATGAGGTGTTGCAATTTGATTGCATAGAACTAGAGCCCACTTTAGGTTCCCCATGAGAGGTCCACTGATCATAGTTCTTAACAAACCCCTTTGATAAGACATCCTCCTTAACCTGGTCCGGTAATTTATATGCGCGATTCTTACAAAGACTACATGGACACCTTATTTTATCATTATCCTTATCTGTTGTTGGTTGTTGGTAAGCATAATCCACAAATGATACAACCCGATCTATAAATTCAGGATTTAATTCCTTACGTCCTTCTAAAAATCTACTATTATACATCCACTCCCGATCTGTTCTCATTTTAAAACTCTATCCGTAGTCGGTGTCAAACCAAAATAGTTGTCTGTAAAAAAAGGATACAAAATTAACAATACTATTTTAACCAATTGTGTCAAACTTGCACATATCTAATCAAATTACAAACTTTTTATCTGATAAGAGCAAACTTGCACATATCTAAAACACTTATTCAAATGAAAAAAACCTGTTAAACTCGATACACAACTTTTTATGTATCGGACGCCTAGGTGCTTTTTGTTTTGTGTTGTATTAAGATGAGGCAGGCAACATCATAAAGCATGGGCCAAGAAAGATAAAAGTTGTTTTGAGTCTTTAGAAGAAAGATACATTTGATGCAATGGCAATAATGCACACATGGGAGAGGGGCCAAGTCTGTACAAAATCGCAGTAAAAACGGCAATTTCAACCCATTACCTAAGAGTTGGCTGATACGGGTTTAATTCTATATCTATTGGTTCAAACGGGTAAAATCATAGAAATGAAAAAAAAAAATGCTTAGTTGCTTACAAGGAAACAAGCCAAGTGAGTCAAAATAGGGCCAAAGTTAATAATTGAAATAATGTAACTTTAGTAGTACACAAATTCATTAAAAGGTAAAAACCATCTCGTGTCAACCCAATCACACTAACCCATTTTGATACCTCTTTCTGCACATCTATTGTGAAAAGAATTGATCAAGCATTTTTGTCAAGGTAATTGCAATTAGGGGTGTTATCGGGTCGGGTTATCGGGTTTGTCGGGTTTGTCGGGTCGGGTTGAGTCGGGTTTTGAATTTTTTAAAAGTGACATGCAACCCGACCCGATTAAGAATCGGGTTATCGGGTTCAGGTGGTAATCGGGTCGGGTTATGTCGGGTCGGGTGATTCGGGTTATCGGGTTGCATGCTAACCTCAGTTCATAGTACCCATTTTTTCAAGCATAAAATAACAGAAGGTATAGCTTATATTCATTTGTATATTAAAACATTGGTAGCAATTTTTTTCATGGTTTACCATAATAGTACGTAACTTTATATTGGTATGTGCACCAAAGATGTTCATTTTAATAGTACATAGCTAATATTGAGTTGTAAACTAGTAATAAACATGTGCACCAAAGATGTTCGTTTTAATAGTACGTAGCTAATATTCAGCTGTAAACTAATAAACATGTGCATCAAAGATGTTCATTTTAAGTGAACTAATAGTAGCAGTCCGTAGCCTACTGAAACAACATTCTTGATACAAAAAGACTAACGAAAAATCATATTGCAGTACCACCACTCCACCAGTAGCATAACATTATAGTTCACCTCAACTTACAGACATTGGGCTTCTAAAAAGTATTAACTAAAAAATGGAAAAGTGATTTTCGGCTCTTATCGGGTTGACCCGATAACCCGATAGCATTATTTTTTTTAACCCTAACCCGACCCGACAACACTATTGAGTTATCGGGTTCGGGTCAAAACAACCCGATTAGATGTTTTGACCCGATTTGACCTGACCCGGTAAGCCTTGTCGGGTTCGGTCGGGTCAACCCAACCCTACTGACACCCCTAATTGCAATGTTCTTCCATCGCTTTAATTATAACATAATGCATAACAAGATTATAACAACTCGATTGCAATTAATGATTTAAACAGTAGTGATATATGCAACTTTTTTATGATCATGAACTCATGATACCGAATAATTAATGTAGAGACAAAAAGTTAAGTTATATGTTTACCTTGAGGCTTGGAAATTGACGCTGGGATCATGAATCAATATACATGGGATCGAATTGTTTGTTTAGTTATGATTTAGAGATGAATTGTTGTTGGAGATTGCAGCTGGGATCATGAATCAATATACATGGGATCGAATTGTTTGTTCAGTTATGGTTTAGAGATGAATTTTTGTTGGAGATTGCAGCTGGGATCATGAATCAATATACATGGGATGAATTGTCAGTTTAATAGCTTAAAAGGGTATATCTATTAGGTATACTTATAATAAAATTCATATCATATACTTATAATAATAATAATAATAATAATAATAATAATAATAAAAAATCATATTATTTCATTATTTTAGAATTGGCCGGGTATTTTTGTCAATTTACAATATTTCGGTTGGATTTTTTCCGGATTTGGTATAAGTGAAAAAGGAGATGTACTTGGACGGCCTCTAAATAAAATTTTAAACATGAGCGGCTTTAATGAAAAAAGTATAAAACTTGGGCGGCCTCAATGTACAAAATCCCTAAAATAAACCTATTTGTAGTTTTCTATTCTCCTTAGGGGTCGTTTGGTTCCCAAACTTCAAACACAACGTTTTTAAATGTCATTAATTTAAATTTCTCTCAAGTTATAATGAACATGACCGGTCATGTTTTCTCACATATAAACTCAAATAATTGCTCATTGCAAAATACCCACACAAATGATAAGATGGGTAAAGTCATGGGTATATATTCACCCACAGAATACCCACATTAACTCACCCACCGATAAAAATGATATTTGTATTACGTGGGTAAATAACATTTACCCACTAAATTACCCACAAAAATAGCCACATGAACTCACGATGTGGGTAATATGTGGGGAATGTTTTGGCGCCAATTATTTTCCCACTAAATTACCCACAAATATATTTATGTGGCTATTTGTGTGGGTAATTCCGTGGGAAATTCGAGGGAAAATAAAATCGACTTTGAAAGTCACTGATCGTGGGTAACGGGTGGGAATTAAGTGGGTAAATTCCCTCCAAAGGATGAGTGTGGGTAATTTTCATGGGTATTCCATCAGATTCTTGTAGTGATAGTTTTTTTGTGTATCTGAAGCAGACGTCGTCGGATCTCTAATTAAATAGTCGTCGCCCGAGTTACTCACCACCACTGCTGGATGTCTTTTTAAAAATACGAGTTGTGGTAATCTTTGTTGGTGTAAACATTGTTGTACATTTACTTTATGTCTTTTGTTAGAATAGATGGTGAAATTTGTATCTTTTCATTTATATGTCACACAATTGGTCTCATACACCAAAGAATTCGACTGAAGCCATATTCTAACACTTTCGTTTGTTGTAAACTGTATGATAGCTTTTGATATGAGATTTTTAGTATTAAATCGTATTTATTTGAAGCTTTTAATCTAAACTCTCTTTATTACTTTATAGTTGATACTCCATTTACGATAACTAGAATTTCAAAGGTGTCTCAAAGTTAACTTTAAAGTCAACAATTGGGATATTCAAATTTGAAATTAATGAGTGCGAGGTTGCGTAAAAGCAATTTTGTCTGGCATTAACATCAAGATGGTTCATCAAAAAGCAACTGTATATTTCAAAGGTGTCTCAAAGTTAACTTTAAAGTCAACAATTAAGATATTCAAATTTGAAATTAACTTTAAAGTCAATAATTGGGATATTCAAATTTGAAATTAATGAGTGGGAGGTTGGGTAAAAGCAATTTTGTCTAGCATTAACATCAAGATGGTTCATCAAAAAGCAACTGTATTTCAAAAGTATCATGTTTCACGGGACTTTGTTCCTCTTTTGTGAGATTCGCAGTGACCTATTAGCCTATTATTGACAAGTAAATGTAGCTTGAGACATGGTATTGACCTTTGAAAAATAAAAAGTTACTTTTTGGTTTGAGAATTCGTTTTTCACCAAACAAAATATAACTATCAACAAATAAAATACAAGTATTGAGTTCATACTTTGTAAAGCAAAAAGATACGGAGTAATAATGAACGACAAATTATTTATGAGTGTAAGTAATCTATACTAAATATAATACACAAAGCACTTTCTCTCTTAAAATTAATACTTACAACTTTTAAAGCATAGAGTATAACACTTTGAAATGATGAACCACCGTCGATCACTTCTTATTTTTAATTGATTTGGGCCACCGTCGATGAACCACCGATAAATAAAACGGAATAATCAATAATTTACATGACTATTGATACTTTTATCTTAAAACAAAATTATCGATAACCACTGTTATCTTAAAAATACATGCATGTTTTAAAAGAAAGCAACATAAAAAATATCGACGCCACCACAAAAATAGTCGCCGCTATGTAACCATGTCGTCTGAAAAAATATTTTTTCGTATAACACTATAAATATAACGATATCGAAATTTGTTAAAAACCATGTATGGTTACCGTTATGCGACCATGACGTCTGGAAAAACATATTTTTGGTAAACATTTCCCTAACGCTGCGTTTGGAAAAAACGTTTTCTTCGTAAACAATTTCCTAACGCTACAAATACGGTTGTTGCAACAATACTTTGCCTAAAAAGTAAAAATTTGCGCACACACGACTGTTACCATTAAACCTCACATAAAATTAAAAAAAAAAAAAAAAAAAAAAAAAAGAAAAGAAAAAAACATCGATCAATGTAAATGGATTTTGACAAAACCAAATATATCGTTAATGGTTATGGTCAATTCAAATAGATATCAAGCGGATATTGTGCTAAAAATACAGATCATAAAACTTTTATTATTTTTGTAGCATACATATTCGTATTAATGATTATTTTTTTTTTCTCATTTTTTAATGCATACTTGTTTTAGACTGTTGTTTGTTTTTAACGTCTATAAAGCTATTCATCTAAAAGATTCTTTACGTATATATTATTTTTAATAAATCATTACTACATGTGTTACATGTCCGTTTATAACACATTCTCCATCTTATTCATAGTTTTAATCCCGTGAATTTCACTAAATGTTTTATATGTTCTTTGATATATGTTAAGAATTTTTGGTTGAGTTGAATTATCGCACGCTACAACCGTTTGCAATTACATTTTGATCTTTTCACGTTCTATTTTGAACGACACGAACCACTTACCACAATATCGCATATCGTTAATTGTCTACCGCTAGGAATTTCCGTTGCTATGCACGGGTACTCGCCTAGTATATATATATATATATATATATATATATATATATATATATATATATATAAAACATTCACTTAGTTATATGTTGAATTTCCACACCTAAATATTCTTTTTGGGACCTACTATGGTAACACCCCCTAGTGGGTGGGCCTCCCCTACTTTTGAAGAATGTACAATCCGACAAAGGAGACAGTACAAGCGGCGGCAGCAGCAAAAAGTCAACACACGCCCTGCAGGGGGTGTTTGACTATAATCACCCATTCTTTTTTCATTGATCACAAACCCATGGTCTGACTTCCATGAAGGTATGATAGTGCCCTGCTGCCTGTCAAGACTCAACTTTTTTCCATATCTTTATGAGTTCAAAATGACTAGTATAGGTTACCAGGATTACTGAAGTCATTATTTACTATACAGCTATCTGTATAACATAATTAGATTTTTGAAAGCACAAAAATATATATCCGAAAAGTTATAAACTGTGACTTTTTGCTTTCTAAGCTAGATTATTTTTTGTTATTTAACCGGTTACAATATGTAGACCTCATTTTGAAACAAAAATAACACGCTAACATAGACAGTTAATATGGGATAGAAAAAGAAACTAGAAGTAGATTTTTGAGTATGAACCTAATAAATAATTAATGTAGCAAAGAAATTAAAAATCGAGCAACTAATTATAATTTCCAGCCAAGAATTGTGAAAGCAACAGGAAGAATAAGTGCTTGAATTCCAATCCCAGAGCAAAGCGTGTGAAAAGCTGCATAATAAGCATTTCCATTTCTTGATTCAGTAATAGGCAGCCATGCATCTGTTGGGTCTAATTTGGTAAGATGAAGTGCTTTTCTAAGAGGACTACCCAAAGGTGTCAAAAATCTTGGCGTCAAATTTCTAGACCTTATATAGGCCATGGGTGTCCTAGCTCCACTAGGTGGCATGGTCACGGGTCGGTCTGGTGTCCCAAGAAACGGTGACCGCGACATGGATGGTGAGTGCATCTGTGATGCAGGAGCCGATACAACTGGTGGAGTATTTGAAAATGTTATCTTGTTGCCGGTTTTTGGTTTGGTAGTTTTAATAGTGGTTTGTGGGTGGTGCAGTGAGTTGAGTAGCGGTGAGCGAGATAAGGATGGGGAGTGGAGTTGCGAAGACAGAGCGGAGGTTGGTGGGGAGTGCACAGATGACTGTGTTACCGCGGTGGATCCACCATGATCGGTAAAGTCTCTCATGATGTGATCGAGTTCGATGTTGGGCTTATACGAACTTTTGGTGATCACTTGTATGAACTTTTAGGCAGATATATATACATAGCATAGAAGGCAACTGAGGTCAAAATGTGAAACACTTGAAAATAAAAGGCTGCTAGAATGTTGGTGTGCGTATGCTGACCAAAAATTGGCATGTGATAGAAAACAATTTATCTAGCATATGTGCGAGATATATTTTGATACGGAGGGTTCAATACTACAGTATGTTTAACTATAAAACTTCATCTATCATATAAAAAATCTATATGTTCATAGGAAATTTTTAGGTTTATATCATTTTCGGGGTGCGGTTCTTCTGCAATATTTGGTTACCTAGTGTAGAGGTGTTAATTTGTGCCCAAAATAAAAAACAATTGCTAATTTAGGCAAATTTGTAAAAGATTTGAGCACATTTAGCCCCCTCATTTTTTTGATATGAGCATATATTGCTCATTTAAAAGTTAAATGGGACAAACGGGCACATATTTTGAACATTACAATTGTTTTTAAATAAAAACTTATAGATATAATATATTTAATTTTTTAAATATAAAAATAAAGCGATTCGTATAATATGCGCCCGTTTGGCCCGTGCCCGTTTAGCTCGTGCCCATTTAGCCCGTGCCAGTTTAGCCGTAGCCCGTTTGAACCGTGGCCCGTGCCCGCCCAGCCCGCCTGTTTTGCCACATCTACTTACGTGGTTTAGTTGAACTTAGATATAGAATAATGGCATTATTTCACCTTTAGCGCAACCCTCTCCCACCGCAAACATTCAGTTGACCGGTCAAATAGGGCTTTTGGAGAAATAGGTCATTGGTTCAATACTTCAATCAACTCCTTGTTAAAAGTTCAATAGAACAGGTGCTCATTGCTTGGAGCTAAGTCCTTGACAAAAGGTCGCTCAGTACCCAAAAAATGCACGGGTCAGGGTTCTCCACCAACTTAAACCTTTTGAAAAATAATGACATAATTTTAGTAAGAGTTGAGATCAATATAGATCTTATATTTGTCATAGATCAAAAGAAACAATCTTAGTCATTCATTTTTCATCTTATTTAATAAAAACCAATTTTTCACTTTTTAAAAAAAAACAACATATCTTGCAAACGGTAAATCTTCAAGCTACAAAAAATACATAATCGTGACGAGAATTAAATTATATATCTATATGTATGCACTTCTCTATAATTTCGACGAACTTTTTTTTTTCAAAATTTTCGCCAAGAAAAATCACACATGATTTGTAAAAATCACATGTGATTTGTAAAAATCAAATCACATGTGATTTTTACAAATCACATGTGATTTTTACAAATCATGTATGATTTTTCTGGGCGAAAAGTTTGGGGAAAAAAAGTTTGTCGAAAGTATATAAAATTGTGTTAGGAATATGAATATTCAGTTGAAGACTCGGTCACCCCGAGTACTTAATAGCACATCATAGCTCGTAGGATAATTAGTAATTTTAGTAGTTGTTTAGTTATTAGTAATATTGTGGAGTGGGTCGGGTCTTTACCCACTGTCAGCTCGCTCCACAGCCCACTAGGGGCGCCTAGTTAGTAACTATATAAAGCCCTTCCCACACTTGGGAAGGGTTGGACCTTTCTACACATTCAATCTAATATTACTAAGTTTCTCTCACAAAGGTTCCACTTTCTATCTCTACATTCTACTATTCAATCCATCTACAAGTCCCAATCTTGTGTTTCTTTGTTAGTGAATATACTACAATTGGTATCAAGAGCCATGGTTAGGTCCATGTATGCTTATATTCACGGATTTGTGTAGATTTGGGGTACTTTTGGTTCGAATAGGAAGTTAGCTAAAAAATCTCTTTTGTGCTTTGTTTAGTAACTAAAAGTTGTTAGATCTTGTACTTTCTTGCTTAGGATTAGTGTAGAATTAGTGTTTGGTGTTTGGAATCATAGTTTTTGGCTTTGTGTGGTGGTTTTTGGTTGATTCGTGAGGTAGTGAAAAAGTGTTCTTAGTAGCGACTTGTCTCTCGGTAAAACTTTCATAGTAGCGATTTGTGTATTGCTGGGAAGGTGAAAGTAGCGATTTGTGGTTTCTCGAAGTTGCGTTTTGGATTATTACCGGTTTTGGTAAAAACGACAAACCGCTATGAAAGGGACATGTTTGGCGTTTTGTGTGTTGCGTTTTGACTATGATAGCGACAGTTCTGTTTTCTAGTGACTTGCGACTTGTGAGTTGCGAATTGTGTCAGTAAGAGTTGTGATTTGTCTATTGCGGTTTGATATATATTGAGTTGCGACTTGAGCTATTGAGAATTGATTCTTGCGACTTGAACTTCAATTGACGAATTGCGATTTGATTATTAGCTACCAACTAAGTTGTGATTTAACCTGTTGCGATTAGATATGTTGCTATTTGTCTAATTGCGATTTGTCGTTGCAAGATTATTCTTGTGATTTGACTTATAGTGATTGGACAACTTGCGACTTGTCTTATTGCGACTTGTCAACTTGCGACTTGGGTCATTGCAATTAGATCAAATTGAGACTTGTCAATTGTATCTTGTACTATCCTTGAGAATCAATTCTGCAAGTTGCTCTGGGGTTATGATCTCTTCAGAATTGGGTAAAATGTTGCAAATGAATCAGATCCCAACAATGACCACTAATTCAGACTCCTTCATATCGGAGGTACTTAAATTGTACGATGCTAATGAGGATCATAGGAATTCCAACTACACACCACAAACTGAAGCAAGTGATTCTGATTCTGATGGAATAGAAGAGTCATGCTCACAGTCACACATGGAAGAATGTCTTCAGTCTATGCAGTTAGCCAATGAAAAGGAAAGTCGAGTTGCATGCTTCCGTTCACTTCAGTCACATATCAAGACTCTGTTTGAAAAATCTGAATACGTGATGGGGTACACACGGGCTTTCGCGACACTCTTTGGTCAAGAGGTTCATGATTTCACAGTTAAAATGACACTATATCTGGATTAACTAGAACAGCAACTGGACAAAGAAGAATTTTCTGAAGCAAAATCCAGAGCCGCTCTCAGTGTGATCAACAATCAACTCCAAGTGTTCATTGACTCACAATACACTGTGGACTATGAATATGATAGCCAAATGACAAAAGAGTATTTTGCTAAGTACACTAGGACAGAGATTGCCTTGTTCAGAACAACACTGCTACAACTGATAAGGGATGTTAATGGGTTCGTTGAGGATAAAGCTAACCAAGTTGGGAATGATACAAGATCAGTCATGTCCGATGATGGTGTCAACACAGGAGTTTGTGAAACTGAAGATCAACAAGCACCGTCCGCTGTGGTACATCAATCTGATCTACATATGGTCCTCACTAATGAACATCAACACACTGATCAATGTAAACCTACTTGTGACACATATATGTTGAAAAAGACTGATAGCGATATCACCCCTGGTTCAACACATATGAGTAAAAGGAGGGGAGACATTGGTCAGGATGCTGAACATGAGACTGTGTCAAGGTCTTTGTCTATGGCTGAGTCTTTCAAATCACATGATATGATTGAAAAGAAGGTTTACGATGAACTTTCAAAAAGATTTTTACAACTGGAAAAACATTGTATTGATCTCGAAATTTCAATGCAACAAATGAAAGAAAGTCTTCAAACTAACCTTCCAACAAAAAATCAGGAATTACCTGAATTTCGTGAATTTTTTATGGTAAACAATTTGAAAGATCAGCTAGAGGCCAAGAACTTGACAATTAATAACTTAAAAACCAGACTGATTGAAATGCATGATATGTACAAAGATGTTAAAACCACACATGCTACTAAAGCAGTTGAGTTACAGGCTGAAAATGAAACATTAAAAATGCAATGTAAACAACTATATGATTCCATCAAGGATACCAAATCTAAGGGTATAGAACAAACAAAATCCTTGATAGCTGAGAATGATAAACTCAAAGCACAAATTCAAAGGAAAAGTTTCACTATAGCTGCCCTTAGGAATGACTTGAAGAAATTAGCTGAAAATAGTGTGAACACTAAGTTTGACAAACCATCAGACTTGGGAACACCTGCCTCTTATCCAAGGTGTGCAGCCCAAGTTGATGAGATTCATAGTTTGCCAAAACCAGTCACTTCACAACATAGACATAAGGGTCAGTCAGCTAATTGTCACTTTAAGGATATGTCTCACAAAACACAAGCTAAGGAAGTAAATGATCATGTCATAGTGTACTCCCCTACGACCAAAAACCACAATAGGCCTGTAGAACTGTTGAAGCACCCTAAGAAGCCTGGTGGATCTATTGCTGAAAGACAAGAAAATCCTTCTTGTAAACACACTAAGGTGCATAAGAAATCTAATCCTTCTAGAGTGTGCCTAAGATGGTTACCTACAGGTAGAGTCTTTAAGAAAATTGGTCTTAAGTGGATACCTACTGACATAGAAAATACTTCCAAGAATGATTGAAAGAAAATACAGATGCAGGATACCATTGTCACTAACCAATACATATGTGAACAAAATCTTTATGTTAGTGCAGGGAAACGGTTTATGAGTGCAGGTACTTTCACAGAATACTTCAAGAAGAAACTCAAAGTGTGGCGACCAAAGGGGATGAAATCTCCCATAGTGGAGGTTCAGAAAACCCATCTGTGATGTACGGACACAATGATTTTTGAACAGATCAGTTCAAAACTCGTATTGATGGAAAGAATGGCATGTATCCTTTGTATATATTTTTGTTCCTTTATTGTATAGATATACGTTTTAACTGTTTATAGTGAAATGTGTTTAGAGTGGGGAGAGGCATGTATTCTGGATATCGATAACATTTACGACCCTAGAAATGTCATTCAACAATGACACGGGGTTTTAAATGAAGCTTGAACAGAAGTTGATCCTAATAAGTAAATCATGTCTCTAAGGCTTGCTATTACTTTAGATAGCAACCCGCGTTTCCATTCGAGGACAGCTTGTCGCCAAAAAGACAGCTATCCTTCGAGGTGAAGTTCACCTGAGCATGGATTACTTCATATCCATGTTCATTCGATATGGTGTGCGTCTCAGTCCATCATTTCATCTGAATGTAGAGAAACCTTCTTTGTACCCTTGGTGATATTATGTTGCCTTAAATGCTCACAGTTGGACTTACCACGTGATAAATTGCTTCACAATCAACGACTCTATTCCTCTGCAGAAATAGAGTCATTGATTGAGGGGGAGAGCAATAGCAATTTATGGCATCTGTTCGGGCTTTCATAAGGATTTTAGTGATTTATTGTGTTTTATCTGAAGAGATTGGCAGTCTATGAGCAGATTGATTCCCAACATGTTAGAACTCCTCTTGCTAGGAAAGTCAGGGACTTAATATGACATATTCTGAAAGAAGTTCACTTGCTAGAAAAGACAGGGACCAAATGTGTCATACTTGGAAAGTGGTTAGTTAGGTGTATAAAATCATGGACAACCTTGCGTTTTGTCCTAATTCCACTCTCTCTCTCTCTCCTAGTCAAACAAACCGTCACTTCCTTTCTCTCTCTAATCGCTAACTCGAATGAACCATAATCAAATCAACAAGTTTCATCCTAGGTATTTTACGAGTAGCATTCAAATTAGAAGGTTATTATTTGTAACATATCTGAGTTCTAATCTATATCATTTTACTTCCTAGGTTGTTCGAACGATTCTTCAATCGATTATAGGTCAGTGTGTTGTTTTCTCTTCTGATTGGTGGGATTCACATCATAGCGTGTAATGATGATTTATAAGTGTGATTTTTATTCCATTTTTCACTATATGGTACTGATTGTTGGGGCATTCGAATGATGTTTGACTCAAAAAAGTCAAAACCATTCATGTGTCTAGGATTTGATCGATTGATTGGATATTAGTGTGATACTGGTGATGGGTGATTGTTTTTCACTTGTACATTTGGGAATTAGATCTGTTAGGTAGTTAGCGCAAGTAATAATTGATGCGTTAAGTCACTCGACAATATGCCTAGTTAAGAGTGAATCTGGATTTAGATGCCTAAGTTTGTTTGTTGTAAGTGATTGTCTCATCCCTAGAATGTCTTATTCATGTGATGAATGATTGTGTGACTTTTCGGGATAATATTCAAAGTTGCATTTTGTCTGTTTTCTGTTGCATTTTGTCTATAAGTCCTTGGTTGCTCGTATTCTAGGTTGCGTTTTCACTTTCAACACTTGTTTGCTCTTGAATACACCTCCTGTATATGCTGTTTGGGTTAGGACAATATGTGATGTGCAAATTATGAGAGCATTGATTGATCTTATAGGGTAGTATTTCGTGTTTCCAGTGTGGTTGGTGATTGACTGGTTTGTTCTTGCCTGGGTTTTGAGTCTTGATTGTGGATTATGTTTGGTTGTAATGGTTGCATTATTGTGATGTTTTCTCAACATGTTCATGGTTGCGTTTTGATGATCTGTTCTTTCTAGCGTTTTGGTTATCTGTTCATGATTGCGTTTTGTCCTTATTCAGCTGCAACTTAGTATATAAAAGTATGAACATTGCGTTTTGTCATGGTACTGTAAATTTGCGAATTGTGTGATTTTGCAATGTTGCGATTTGATTCATCAAGCATCTAATGCCATGTGTCTAGTTGCGATTTGTATATTTGGGACTTATGGGATTGTTGCGACTTGATCTAATCGCAAACTTGCGTTTTGATCTCTTATCGCAAGGAACATGTTTCCAGTTGCTGTTTGTGTGCCTTGCTCTCATGTGAGTTCTTGCGATATGATCTGATCTCAAACATGTGATTTAAACTCATAATTTATGCGACTTGTCCTGTTCTGTGAGTGTTGCGATTTGTATATATTTGCGTTTTGTGTCAGTGCATGCTTGCGTTTTGTATTTGATGCCATATGATGTGTTTCATATATGTTGCAAATTGGGTTATTTACAATTGATTGCGACTTGATTTACTGAGGTCTTGATACTCATATCCATGTTCATATCTTATGTATGCTTATATTTGCTATGTGCTTCACGCTAATAGATGTCGAGTCCTTTCTCATTCAGTAGCCATCTGCGATATCATATACTGTGTGCTAACCTCGAGCATTGGCTCCTGTCTAATTCAGCATTTGTATGCTGGTCCTTCTGTGAGTGTGTGTATGCAGATTTAATGGCAGACACTGTGATTAATGCTTCCTCTAAACAAACCCACGTGGTCCCAACTCCAGCTCGTACAGACGAACAAATTCTCCCAAGTGACAAATGGGTTCCTATTGGAAAGAGCAACTGTTATGTAGATATGGAAAGGTCTCAACCTAATCCTATTTACAAGATAGCAGTTGATATACTAAAGGAAACCACATTCTTCAGAGCATTCACAGCCTATGCAACCATACCTTCTATATACATTCAGCAGTTCTGGAATACAATCCATCTCAACAAAGATACTGGGAGCTACTGTTGTCAATTAGATGAACAATGGTATGAGCTAACCAAAGACACCCTCAGAGAGGCTCTTCAAATCTCACCTGTCATCATGGATAAACCCTTTACTCAACCACCTTCATCCGAGGTTCTCATCAACTTCATAAATGACCTGGGCTATCCTACTACTGTCAACAGGCTGTCATCAGTAGTCACCAATGATATGTATCAACCATGGAGAGCAATTGCCACTATCATCAACTTATGTTTTACTGGAAGGACTTCAGGTTTTGAAAGGCCTAGGGCTCCAGTGCTACAAATACTATGGGGGGTTGTAAAACGTGCAAACATAGATTTCGCTGAAAGGATCTGGGAAGAGTTTACCTACTCCATTCACACCTTCCTGGAAGGCAAAGTGAAACTGGAATTAAATCAGACCAGTAAGAAGTCAGTCAGAAAGTTGGTAATTCCGAGCATCCGATTCACTAAAATGATAATTCACCATCTTTATTCTCTTCACAAATTTCATCCTAGATCTGACTCTCCTCTCCATCTGCCCTCTGATGAACATGTTCTGGGAAATCTCAAGTGGACTGCCAAAGGAACCAAACAAGAAGTCTTTGGAATGCTTATTCCTGAGTCTCTTCTATCAGATGATATTCGTCAAGTTTCCTATTATGAGGATTATCTGAGTAAAGTAGAGGTATATAAAAGGGCTATTTCGGATAAGTTAAGTGGTGAAGCTGAATCCCCAGCATCAAAAACCCAGAAATCAATCAAACAAAGCCAAACAAAATCAAAGAAAAGGAAGGATGTACCCACTGAAGTCGAAGTTCCTAAGAAAACTAAGAAACTCAAAATGAAGGCTACTACCAAGAAGCTGGGATCAAAGATACCTAAGTCAAAAAGTCAAGTTGGTGATGAAGATGTGGTTGTGCCTGAACTTACTCTAAGAGATGAAGAAGGTGCTGATCTTCAACAAGCATTGGAGCTTAGTGCTAAAGAACATGTTGAATCAACGGGGCATGCTACGAAAGGTGTAGTCCTTAGAGAACCAGATTCAGGAAGTCGTAAACCATTACCTGCAGTTGAGGGCAAGGGAAAAGGAATAGCTACAGCAGTACAAGCTGCTCAAACTCTTCTTACCATTTCATCTCCTGCACCCAAGACGACAACAAGGTTCGTACTTAGAAAATGTGGATCAGAATCATCCAAATCACTTGACTTCTCTGAGAGTGCTCAAATGGAATCCCCGGGTTTAGAAGTCAATCTAGACTCCAGTGATACTGAAACTGATGAGAATTCAAACTTGGATAAGGATGCAGAGATAGAGGTTCCGCATACTCAAATATGGGATCCACAATCCCAAGAAGAGATCCCACAAGTTCAAGTTAATAAAGAAGCTGAGCCTGAAAACACTGTCAATGAAACCCAAGTCCCGGAAACAAAAACAACAACAGACCCTCCATAGGTATTGCAACATGAAGAGTTTGTAGCTACAGCATACCCCGATGTGCATGAGAATTTGAAAATGAAAGATGATGAGCAGACTCACCTAAATGAACCAACGGAGTCTACTGGCACCCTGTCTTCTCTTAAAAACCTGGAAACAGACTTCAACTATAGTGATCAATTTCTCATGGATAAAGCCAATGACAACGCTACAGAGACTGGAAAAACACAGGACGAGAAAGAAGTTGAGTCAATGGTGTCGGTGCATATTGAACAAGACATGTCGGGTGTAAGACATATGATAGCCCCAGTCCCCACACCAGCACCTGTCATAATAATTTCCTCACCTGAAGCTACCGCAGCCGCAACCGTACCTCCAGAGCCACCGGCAGACTTAGCATCACAGCTAGCAACGGCCTTAAAGCTTCTTTCCGATATGACACAAAAGATGAAAAATTATGAACATAGATTGCTGAAGGTGGAAAAGCTTAATATTGAACAAAAGGCTATGGTTGCTGTCGATGCACACGTAAAAGAGGCGGTCAAATGGGCAATGGAAGCACCTTTGGAAGCTCGATTCAGAGATCTTCCCACAGTCGACATGAAAGCAATTCTTCACATCAGAATGTTTGAAAGTGGTCAGTATAAAGGTCATGAAGATCATAAGAAACTATACGAAGCCTTGCAAAAATCGATGGACCGGGATGAACATGATCTCCTCATGTCTGAATTTAATGAACAACAAAAGAGGAAGAAAAAGAGACAAGACAAACCTTGCACACCACCTGGATCTCCACCACATTCTCCTCCACCTCCTCCACCAGATGGTGGGTCTGGAGCAGCAGGGTTTTCGAGAGCTTCAGGTTCAACCCAAGCTCAAACTCATCATCAACCCTCTGCATCACTTGTTGGAGAAGATCAAGCTCCTCCCTCGTCTGGTCCTAGCACATCAAAGAGTGTTTTTGCTCTTGGATTTCTTGCATGGACAACTGTTGACACTCGATTCAAACCTTCATTTCCACCCGTTCCAGAGGAATTCGTCATGCATGAGGAATCGGTTGCGAAAGATGTTAGTTCTCATACTGATGAAGAAGAAGACACAGCAAATGCTCATATTCCAAAAGTTAATCCAAATCAAGCTTGGTGGAGGGAATTCTTAAGAACAGACATACCTGATGACTCAGGCTCCACAAGAAATCCTCCCACCAGGGAAGACATGAAAACTTGGTGGATACCATTACCTGATAAAGAACAAGCTTCGATTCCTGAACCAGATTGTTCTGTTCCATCATCAGACACAATTGTTCTTGAAAACAACTGGGCAGCTGCAATTGCATCTCAACACGAATCTCCTCCTGAGAATTCATTGCTGGTGAAAACTGGTGATATGGGTTCGTTTATTAATTGGTTCTGTAAGAAGAAAGGCATCTCGAATCTCACTCCTCAAGATCTGGAAGGTCCAGCTTATGAGATTGTCAAAGTATTTCACCATGATGTGCATCATCTTCAATACCAAATGGAAGAATGTCACAGACTATTGACTGATCAAGTTGATGACCGGATTCTCCCTTACAAAGTTAGCAGACCTCTTCCCTTTGATGGTCCACCAGGTCATGTTACTATTCAAGCTGACTTCTTCTTCAATAACGATCTGGATTATCTCCGGTTTGGGGATAAAGGTGGCAGACAGGCTTTATCTATCACCAAGATGAAGGCGGCTCACTACCCTGATATTGAGCTAGAACAAATGGTGTCTGATCAGATATGGTCAAATGATGAACATAAGTACGATATAGCTGCATCTTATGGTATCACACATTGGTGGTTCCACAAGAAACGGTTTTATATTGAAAGGCACGCTGCAGAGGGTAGTCGTCGGGGTGTACGCTCTCATTTGAGAATCTTGAGTGTCATTAAAGTTGAAATTCAACATATGTACGGGTATGATTATCTCAAAAGAATTGTGCTTCGTCGTGCTGATCAGAATGAGTAAGTTATTGCCGAAAGCGACTTCAAACATCTACTTCCAGGTGATTTCAAGGATCTTTTCCTGTTGAATCTTCAAGGGCACCTGGATCATCTCCCTCCACGTGATAAGAAGATTCTATCGGCTGCGGTAAACCTATGGATCAGGGTCTTGTCATCAGGCAAAGGGTAGGTGACTTTCAACTTGGGATTGAGAGCTACCAGACCAAACTTAATATCACAATACCGAACTGGGGAGGTAAAGGTCTCGAGTTCATGCACGACTTCAAAGTGATCGAATCTCCAAGAGCCGTCAAATTAACTAACAAGCATGGGGCTCCAATGATGGTGCGACTCAGTGAGATTCATAAGTTTAGTGATGGAACCCTGAGAATGATCGATGAAGCACTGGATGTTAGGGTGAAAGAAGTCAAGATCAATCCACAAAACCCAGGATTCAACACTCGATTCTGGACTGATATGGATGTGCGGAGAAGTGAAGAGTTTATGAGAGCCATAGAGCGACGGTTGAAAACACGAAGGATCTTTCGCAACCTGGAAAGCTTCGTCGGTGGCAGAGTTCGAGAAGGAGACTGCTGTCTGCTGGAGAGAACAGGATGAATAGAATCTCTCTATTGTGTGTTGTTGTGTCCTCTTTTGAACGCATGGAACTATATGATGTAATTAACTTTGCACTGATCGTGTAATGATCTATATGTGATGTGTGTATAATCAGCAGTAAATATCCCTCGTAGATTAAGGGGGAGTATTGTATGTTCCATTATCAGAATTAATTAAATCGGACACATTTTCTCCCACATTTTTTTAACTAATTTAAATCAATTGGGATCACAAATCTCAAATGATTTGAAATTTTTGATCGGGGGAGAGAATGTGATTTAAATATGCAATCTGATAAAATGTGATGATTTGGATGTAAAAGGAAACTCTCCCGTATGTGCTAAACTATTTTGTATATCAATGCACATATTGAGGGGGAGCAAAATATTTTGGACATAAAAGCAAACTCTCCCGTATGTGCTAAACTACTTTGTACATCATTGCACATATTGAGGGGGAGCAAAAGGTTTTTTGGTGATACAAAAAGGATTGGGCATCTCATGCGAGTGTGACTCAGACTTTACACAAGAATTGACGAATGTCAACAATCGAAAGGATGCGTCTTGGCCGGGTAATAATTTCAAGCTGGTCTTACCAGTGATGTAAGCGTGTCTCGAAAAAGACGTATCTGAGTAGAGTGTACCACTTCGAGAAACTTTCTGTGGACTTGACCAGGCCGGGTAATAATTTCAAGCTGGTCTAACCAGTGATGTAAACGTGTCTCGAATCGGTCATGGTCACGGAAAGTGGATCAATTCAAAAAGTGCGAGCTCCACCCATCATGTGCAAATTTACAAAACATCATCCGAGCACATGTTGAGGGGGAGTATTTGAAAAATATAAAACTCTCAAAGTGTTAACAAAATGTGTTTCATAATCATGAACACTTTGAGAGATTTTTCAAGGATTTGGTGAATGGCAATTGTGGAAGAACATCAAAGACCGACCATTTAATTTAATGCGTTGGAGCTATAAGGATGGTAAGGTTAGGAATACGTTCCCACGATCCCGCCAGAACCGGAGGGATCTACCCAGGGACAATCCACTAATTAGTGTAGAAGTCCTTAGGTATGATTAAAAAAAAAGGAGAAAAGTGAATGAGGGAAGAGTGCCGACTGAGATGGAGCTAGTACTGGAACAAACCCAACAAGGTACTAGTAATGAAGTCTCGGTAAGCACTGAAGGGGTTGAAGAATGAAAAAGAAATGTAAAGATAAAGGGTGAAAAGAAAGAAGCCCTGCTTACACTTTAGGCAGAAACCGGGTCAATACATATGCCGTCAGAATCACTTAGTTGATTGCTGACATTGAAGACAAACTATCATGGACCCAGTGATACGCTGCACAACCCTCCCTAGCCACTCAAGGTCCCTCAAAGGATTCTTGTTTCAATTGTCACAGAGTTCAATACATTTCTATCGTTTCTCTCACTCCGAGTTAGATGATATTGAAAAGGTGGCAGTTCTCTCCAGCCTCCGATCACCAAATCAAAACGCACAATTGATTCTAGAGCCACGAGATGCATAATAAGATCTCATAGGGACACGAATTATTTCTACACTGGTTGTTCAACCTTAAGGACAACAGTTCTAAACTTATGAGTCCTACGCAGATCTTAGCAATCTGCCAGAACATTTATGAGAGAATTTACAAATGTAATTCTCAATGATTGAATGGAAATTCCCGCCAAGGTCAACATCAAACAACCCTGAAAGCAGGTCACTTCGGTAATTCCTTGTGGATTACACTTAGTGATCGCGGCGGTTTCAAACGGTCTACAGTCGTGGAGTGATCTCCAGCGACTCACCTAATCGTTGATTTGCTACGGTAAATCTTTAAAACCCACAGTGGGTTTCCGATTTAGGAACGGTCTTGGTAAGGATTAGAGAGAGTTTTCACACTATGCTGTTAACAATCTCGAAGTCCGAACCTGTAAGTACCGGACGTTTTATTGCTAACTGTCATATGCAGGAACACCAGGCGGTTGTAGCTGATTGCTGTTGCAGCTGATAGCGGTTGTAGCTGGTTGCTGAACAAGATGCCAATCCATCACCACATGCTCACACTACACCATCATCATTACAATCAAAGAGGTCATGATAAACTAAAAGACCTTCAACACAGCTTCTGCAAACTCTGATGCTGAAAGATCATGACACTAAATAGTGTGAGCATGTCGACTCTATGTATATTTCATCACATGGAGACATACCACTGAAAGATGACTTGGATACACATGTTGGATGATAACTTCAAAGAACCACCAAAGATCATCCAAGACAGAAGAACAGTCATCTAAAGTTCACTGCTATATGCACAATGATCAAGGAAGTTGAAGGATCAATGTATTCAAGCTATGAAGTCAAGATCCAAGGATGAAGTGCTAAGAATTCAGAACATTACTTCCGGGGTGACCTCCCTTAGGCGGAGATTATTAGGAATATGAATATTCAGTTGAAGACTCGGTCACCCCGAGTACTTAATAGCACATCATAGCTCGTAGGATAATTAGTAATTTTAGTAGTAGTTTAGTTATTAGTAATATTGTGGAGTGGGTCGGGTCTTTACCCACTGTCAGCTCGCTCCACAGCCCACTAGGGGCGCCTAGTTAGTAACTATATAAAGCCCTTCCCACACTTGGGAAGGGTTGGACCTTTCTACACATTCAATCTAATATTACTAAGTTTCTCTCACAAAGGTTCCACTTTCTATCTCTACATTCTACTAGTCGATCCATCTACAAGTCCTAATCTTGTGTTTCTTTATTAGTGAATATACTACAAATTGCATATATATAGAAAGATAATTTAATTCTTGTCACGATGGTATGATTTTTTTTCGCGTAACGATTAACGGTTTGCGAGATATTTAATTTTTTTTAAAAAAGGTGAAAGTTTATTTTTTTATTTTGATAAAAAAAATAAATGGCTAATATTAGTTCATTAAATCTTTGACAAATATAAGATGTATATTGAATTTTTGGCATTTTAGTAATGATGACACAAGTATATAATACATGAGCACACATAAATCTCCATCCATATATCATGTTCAAAATAAATTTTGGAGGATCTTGATCCTTATTTAAATGTCATTATCTTGTCATATATTTATGCTAGTGCTATAAATTTGTGAACAACAAAAGTTTTGATCTTCAAATTGATGAAAAACGTGGCCAATACTATATGTGTTTTAGCAATTAAATACGTAGTACAGTTTTTCGGGAAAAGGCACATGGAGGTAGAAGAAGCACTATATTGGTTAATTAAAGTTTAAGTTTACGACTTGAACATGTATTGCTTTGTTAACTTAATAAAACGTGGCCAATACTATATGTGTTTTAGCAATTAAACGAGCGGGTTAGCCCGCGCGTTGCTGCGGGGCGTCCGTGTTTATGTTTATTATAAATATGTTAAACTTTTTTAGAGTAAAAAATGCAACAATAACGTTGCCCAAAAGTGATGGTTACCTCATGATCACGCAATGCCTTAGTTACATGTATCTATACATATATGTTTCAAGACTTTATGCGTCATGGAGTTGCAACGTCAACATCGACAACTAAGACAACTTTGAGCAGGTATGGAATGATGTTGCTAGGCTGAACTTCTGTGAGCTTCGTCAGCTGGTCTCCTGTTGGTACTGGTGTAGGAAAAGGAACCTCATATATAACATACATGTCACCCTTTATGCTCCTCATATACATTGGCATCCTTTCATCTTCAAACTTCCAGACCTTATTTGGTTTTGCGGAATCCTGCATAATCAAACATTCGTTATTTGATAAAATCAAAAGGAAGTGGAAAATTAATGGATGAAGAACTGATATTTTCCAACATATTTACCTTTGTCCGCGTATGTTTGCGTCTTTTAACTCTACCTCAGTAACGCAGCATCACTTCCAGCATTCAAGATAACCAAAAGTGATTTGAGTAAAAACTATGAATCTGAAAGTTTCCTTTTAAGAAATTCATGGCCTACATTGAGGATTTTTAGAAGAATGTTGCCTTTTTATACAAAATAAGCAAATCCAAACACTATTTGTAAAGGTAATTTTCAGCTTATAAGTGGTCAGCGCAAAAATAAAAATAATAATAATAATAATAATAATAATAATAATAGTAATAATAATAATAATAATAATAATAAAAAGAACAAACTTGAATGCAAAGATAACCTGGAGTCGTCATATTGATTTTGCGGTTGGTGTGCTGGTGTTTTGATTTTTTGGTTAGCAAGCTGCTGTTAAGGGAAATTGGTTAGCTGTCGCCAAGAATGTTTGGCTAATTACTGAGATAAGTGTTTGATTTGCTGCTGAAAATTGTGTTTGGATTGCTTGTTGTTCTTCATGCTCATGAGACCCTATTTTGATGGAGTACGTGCGTGTTCTCTAAAGTTACATTTTTTGCTACAGCCTCTATCTTCAACTACTCCTTGCACATATGAAGGTAAAAAAACATATCATAACCAATATCAATCAAAATATACTAAAAAAACATAGTTAGACTGTTAGATTAAAGGGTGCATACTTAATTTCATAAAAAAAAATGTTTCAATACCCTATTTCAACAGCCATTTAGCATCCGAAACATGTTATTCAGGGCTGTTTGGATAGCTTTATTTACAGCAGCCCTTTTTCCATAGCCACTTCGATCTTGATTTCCATTAGAATCTGAAATTGCAGAAGACAAAAACGCAGAGAATAGGAGAATAACATATAGCACAAATCATTAGAGAACACATATTAAAACACCCCTCTGTCCCATGATCAACATACATATTTGGGACATATTATCAGCCAAAACCCCTCGGTAGTACCGTATACTACTCATTTGAATCTCTGTAGGATCTATTATTCCCCTGTGCCCATACTTACCCTTTTGATCAGCCACAGATGATATATTCACACAAAACTGTAAATCGATAAAGTAATGTCAGGTTTGCAAAAATGCATTTTTTTTTTTTTTTTTACCTTGGCTAGGAAATGGTCAGGTTTGCCAAGATTGTAAAGAACAGCAATGAGAGCTATCTTGTTGTCGATGCTGAGGTGGACCATATGTACTTCAAAGTCATACATACCTATTCATATATTCATGAGTTTGCTAAACAACTTAACTACTTATTTAAGAGCATGCAATCAATCAAAATGTGTCACAAAATAAATTAACATGTGATGATAAAACAAACAGTCCCACCAATAACATGGTTATAATTGACTTTCAGTATAAATAATGAAGTAAGTCAAATAAACCTCATCCAAATTATGTGGTAAATCGATGTGAGGGTGATATCCAATTCCAATAAGTCATACATACCTATTCATATATTCATGAGTTTGCTAAACAACTTAACTACTTATTTAAGAGCATGCAATCAATCAAGATGTGTCACAAAAAAAATTAACATGTGATGATAAAACAAACAGTCCCACCAATAACATGCTTCTAATTGACTTTCAGTATAAATAATGAAGTAAGTCAAGTAAGCCTCATCCAAATTATGTGGTAAATCGATGTGAGGGTGATATCCAATTCCAATTGCCTTGCCACTAAATACTCATGTATTTGGTCAAACAAAGCTGAAATTTGTATCCTTATCGTTGGGTAATCACTGTTAATTTTGTAATGTGTAGCATAATGGAGAAGCAAACTCAACTAAAAAGCAGACATGCACCAATTGAATTATGGTTCAAAATCTGTTGTCCGCTAAGTTTAACTGTGCATTGCATATAAGGTTCTTAACGGAAACATAAAAATGTTAAATTACTTTTATTTAAGAAAAATCAATTTGCGTCAAACTCATTTGAATCTGAAAATGCTCTTTTTAGAAAATTAAAAATCAAGAGCTAGTTTTAATAAAATCTGGAACTAATACTAATAATATTATGATATAGTTGTTAAATTCAGATGGCCTACACATAATGTAATTGTTCAGACCTGAACTCAGTTCATTATATATTTTTAGCCTATTTTTGTATCCAAACTTAGGTGACTTTAGGCTCAAATTACTCCATATAATTCCGACTTATATGCATGACTATGCAAACTGATGAGAACATGCGCAAATTATATGCAGAGATGATCTTCTAACAGAAGCAAAAGTGAATACTTGGGCACCGAAATATGCAAGTTCAGGTGCTTAAAAAAGTTTAAAGATACTTACAGATTTTGGTTCTATATTTCATAACAATAACAAAGCAAGTAACAATGATCTATGTACCTAAAAAGTATGTGTAGAGATTCTCCAAAAGCTCAACAAACTTTAGCTATTTTAAACCTTTATACTACTGATTTAAACCATTATACTATTGATTTTCTACAGCAACTGAACTCAAAGGTATCATGACAAAGTTGTTATAATAATGTACAATATAATCATAAATCTGGGCATACATATAGCTTGGCAATCGTCACATAGTATCCAGAGCCACCAAATTCGTAAATCACAATACTCATAAATCATAGTCACTTCAATAATTGGTAAATCGCAATAGCAACATACATGGCCTCTATTACGTATTACATCCTAAAAAAATATTATGTGTTCTTACATATTATATATAGTTTCAAAACTGTGACCACCGTAAAACACCATTGTCAAAGTTGTATTAAAGAGTACAAAACACCACATTTTTAAATAGCTGCATCATCCGGACAAATATCAAGGGTGTCATATAAAGAAATGCTTACCGATATGTGAAAAATGGTAAATTTCCCTAATATTTAATTCATGGCAATTCATTTTTCTGTGACTAGAACACCTGACTAGACCAATATATGTTTAACACGGATAATAGACCTGCACATTATGTCACCCGGAAATTATCACATCTCATAATTTACTCACTATATTCTAATGGAAACGGGAGGTTATCCCAGTTTCACTCAGACTGACACCACACGCAAACCATAAATAAATCTGAGACTCAGGAATTATAGTGAATACTTAAAAACTCAAAAATACATTCAAGTATTATAAAACGACTCCGAAAATACAATCTCCCATATTTATGACGGTTCCGGGAAGGACCCGAGTTTGACTCAGTTTAACGGGACAGGGGTATAATGTATCACTCCTTTAACTAAACTAAACTTCAATACTTAAATTAAATCACCCCTCACCCACTCACACCCTTCCCAAACACCTGCTTCATCTAAACCTAGGTATTTCCCCTCTTTTGTCCGCCCCCTTTTCTTCCCCAAATCTCTTCGACCCATCTCTATCCTTCACCACTGATAATGTTTTCTTTTGACCTAGAAATCCTTGCCATGTTCACGGGTCTAGAAATCTACCCAAGTCAAACCTAGGATAAACACCATTGAAGTAGAAATAGCACACGAATGGGAAGTTTATCTCTCCCATATTCGAAAGCCTCAATGGAGTTACTCTCCAAAATCCTCCATTTAATCCGCCTCTCCAAGAGATATCGAACCACAACTCAACAAACATACACTAAAAATCTAAGAATCACTCAAGAAAGGTTAAGTGTGGTGGTGATTGTGGTTCGGTTTGGAGTATTGGGATTAATCGGATTGGAGTTTCATTCGAGACCTTCATCTCTCAAGAATCATTGCAAGGCTTAGATTAGATTCGGATATGTTTTTTTTATTTCTTTCAGTTCCATTTATGTTGAGGTTTCTTAGATCAAATGAAGGATTAAAATAGGTAAAGTTTAGTTTGGTTGATTAAATTTTCAGAAATGATGATTTTTATTGAGAAATTGTTAGTGTTGTTGTTGTTGGTGTGGCATAAGAAGCTAGAAATCATATAACTTGATTAATAGATTTTAAGTTTACTAGTCATTGTGGCTATGTTGCGTTCGAATGCCTCTAGGAAACACAGATTCATGGCTTGAATTGTGGTAATAGACAAACCATGTAGGATGGTGTGTTCTTGCTAGGTTGGTGTTAACGACCCTTGTGACTAACCATAGCCGAGAAATGACCACCCAAACTAGGTTCATTGGTGATAAATGTTGGCTGGAAAACCACCTCGCATAGGGGAGGTTTTAGTCAAGTTAATTAGTGACAAGTTAGACCCAACCCATGAGGGTTATACCCTCGGTTCAAGTTATGTAGAGACTCACTCGAACCTAAAACCAAAACCCCAAGAGATAGCACCAATTCACCCCAACACAAACCCACCAAGGGTTGTTACTGATCGAATGGGGTACTCTTTCTTTATGGGAATTAGGCTTCAATGGTAAAGGATATAGAAAACTTTGGTCACAAGAACTTAGGTGATTTCCACTCCTTGTCGACACATAGGGTGTGCCAAGAGCCAAAACCTTTGTTACACCGGTACTCCAAGGCCTCGGATTCGAGTAGTACTCGAAGCCAAGCCAAGGAGATGAATCTTAGACCTATGTTAGTAACCCTTTTAAGCCAAAGGAAATTCCAGGAAAGGAGCAACACAAGTCTTTTAGGCTTGTGAACACTCTGTGTTTCTTTGTAGTTGGTACCCGGCCGAACCCCCACTGTCAAAGCCCAATTAGAACCTAAGTTAGAGCCCAACCAAAAACCCCTTTATTTTAGTCCATGAGAGGGGTCTGTGAACAAGAATTTTGGCCCACCAGAACCTTTGTAGCTATTAGTGAAGCCCAACCCATTAGAGAATTTATTCCCCCTCCACAAATTCAGTGGGCCGCAGCCCAACTAGTGATAAAAATACAAAAATTTGATTAACCCTTATAAGATTAGTTGTCGCCAAATTTAAAATTTACATAAGCCGGCCATGAGAACATTTTGTAGTAACTAACACATATACATATATAAAACTTGTATAGCCAAGAACATAAAATGAAACTTCACTTGAACTAGCATATACGTACATAGAACTTGAATAGCCGTAATATAAAGCACGACAACAATAACTAAACCATCTAGATTATACTAGCACTATATATGTTATTTCACGATTTCATAAATAGTAGAACATAAAATCGGCAAAAAGGAAATATAAGTACAAACTCATATGTAGTTAAAAATGTGAAACACAAGTGAAATAAATGACGAACCCACTTACACGTTAAGTTTAGGCTATAACACACGCCGGGATATATATAAATTGACACTTACATTTGTTATTTTAAAACTAAGTCAAATAATATAAACGTCACTAAATGAAAACTAGGAATGATATATCAAACCTAACTTGAACAAATTTGACGATATATATTGTTCTAAACTAAAGATGTATAAAAATGAATCATAATAAATTAATAATGCACACTTAGTTAAATTATCCAAGTTTTTAAAAATTTACGTTATATTAAATTTTCTCAAACCATTTAACTAGTAGGTAATAAACGTCACATACGTTAGGTCTTACTTTTAAAATCAACATAATCGGACATGACGAACAAATTACACAACTACAATGTATATATATACATATCACATCCCGATTTAATTCATTCGTACTTTAAACTGTCCAATATCCCCAATTCCTCATTACCGTACCTTTAGGTCATTCGTAGAGCTACATCTTACCATTCCTTAGAAAAATCCTTAGTAACCACAGTTGCCGCCACACAAGTGACAACAACATAAATACACTAAAACATTGAAATTTGATTATGAAAGGACTTGAAATTAATACTTGAAACTAAGACATGGTTATTTAATCTAGGTTGCGTGTTGGTGCCGTGCACTCCTTAATTTCACAGCATTCACTGTTCAGGCCATTAAAGGTGAGTTTATAGCCCCATTTTACTTATATTTGTTATACAAATATGGGTGAGAAACATGCAAATCTTTTTATGGACCATAATATTATAATTGTTTCTCAAAACTATTGCGTAGTTAGCCTAAGCCCTAGAACCCACTATCATGCCCATTTTCATGAGCTGTTAGTTCCCTTTGGGAAGCGCGATAGCTTTAGATAGATCTATTGGGGTGACTCCCTTGTTCGGTTGGCCAGACAGATCAAAGCGGACGTATAGCAAGTCGGACTTCGAATGTATTGGGTTAAACACTCGCTAAGGGCCCCTTGACTATTATTTATGTGTTAGAGATTAGCACACTAAACTGTCGAGCTTCGGTTGCATGAACTTAGTGCTAGCGCGATAGATACTTTTGTATGACATTATATGTGTTGTAATGATCATGCTGGTCCAAATTAATTATTTGATGATTTTATTTAAACCTATGAACTCACCAGCTTTTTGCTGACTTTTTAGCATGTTTTTCTCAGGTGTGTAATTTGATTTATTATGGCATGATTTGGCAAGACAAGGGTCGTGGAGTTTTTCAGTAG
Source organism: Artemisia tridentata subsp. tridentata (assembly GCA_021014915.2). NCBI lineage: Eukaryota > Viridiplantae > Streptophyta > Magnoliopsida > Asterales > Asteraceae > Artemisia > Artemisia tridentata. Next base: position 205,175,404 of record CP139508.1, read on the forward strand.
ACTTGTTTTTATGTGGGACCACTGTACTTCAATGGGCCTAACTTTTATCTAAACAATGAATTATCTTTTGTAAAACTCTAAATGTTGATTTAATTAAAAACGGAGTATGTATTCCGTTCTTTGTTACCTTGTGTTGTGATTTCCAATCGTTGCACCCTGTAGCACCCTCAAAGTTCTGTATGCTTCCGCGACTGTTGAAAATTTTGGGGGTGTTACACGATATTTCAATTCCACTACGGCTATAAGCTTCATAATGCTTCCTGTATTTCCTATCAATCCTGGCAGGACCCAGCCACAGAAACACGATAGTATGTTGGGTAGTCTTATGCAGATAAGTGTGCTGACCAAACAGCGACTCAGAAGCATATTAAACCAAAAAATAGTCATGTGCTAAGTGAGACAATAATGTTTTTGAAACTTTACTAATTTTCAGTCGGTGTTCCAGTAGACGCAATATTTTTAGGATCAGTATGAAATCCAAACCAACCATCAGCTCAGATAGGTGAATAATCGACTATTAACCACGTTTTGCGATGGATTAATGATACTATGATGTACCATTTCTGGTTTATTTGAAATTTTATCCATGCTATACTAACATGTATGAGTAAACAAAATATTTTAGGCAAGTTGTATGTAGTTGCGTACATAGGTCGTGTAGAATCACATAGTAAACATCTATTTTTTTGCAAAATCATGTGTGAGTAAGTAGTGCAGCAATCATAAGACACCAAATTAGATTAAATATACTACAATATAAATAAGTTTAAAGAAACAAACGGTATAAACTAAGCAAAGAATGAATTATGGCATGCATGGGGAAAGCATACAGTTAATAATGCGTCACAAACATACCTTTGTGTCAAATGCGGTGAACTTTAATTGTTGCAACTTCTCTTAACACCACAAATATCTGTAAAACCACTTTCTGCAACGAACGTAGCCTGGACTTGGATCTTTATTTTATTTTATTTTTTTAATTGGTGTCGCCTTGATTTTCTTTTTTATCTGGTTTTTTTGGTTTAACTTTAGATACAAAGAACAAAGTACGTTCGGGAACCTTCTTATTCAGATTTAGTGACAACATCGTACACCATCTTCAAAGAACAAAAGAAAGCAAAGGCAAAAAGGAAAAGAGATGTCAAACCAACCTTTATATCAGCAAACCTAAATGAAGCTTCGAAGTGAAATTGAGCAATCCTGAATCTGAAAAAACATTTGAAACTAATGAGGTGTTATACCCAAAACCACTGTTGTTAACTTTATTGTAGAGAAATAAGCAGGGATTTATCGATCCTGCAACTCTTTTATGAGAGAAACACATGATGTCTCCATATCATTAGCTAATGATTAAGAATTTACCCTGATCAGTTGACACATATTATAAATGTTGAAAAAAATGCTAGGCGCTAGTCGGGCGGTCGACCACCGCCTTGCGCCTAGACCGCCTAGGCCGGATTGAACTTTTCTATATAATAAATTTAAAATTATATGTATTTTGTTTAAAATATTCATAATTTATATATTTTTTAAATAATTTTATTAATGTTTTTATTATTTTTATTTATATATTTTTTGTATATGTTATAAAATTTACATTATATGTGATTTTGATAAAGATTTGGTCTATTTTTATTAAAGCCCACTCACTTAGTTGTTGGGCCTATTGTATGTGTTTTTTAATGGGCCAATAAATTATATATTAGTAGGGTTAGGGTTACACAACATTAAACACATAGCATCCACTTCACACTTTACTCTCCCCTTCATCTTCTTCAACCCTAGATCTGAACTTACACCGGCATTGACCGACCGGCCGCCTAGGCCGATTTGGCCGATTTTTCCCCTCCTAGGCGGTTTGTTGACCGCCTTTTGACCAAAACGCCTAATTTGGCCGATTTGGTACAAATCGGGGCGGAATAGCACCGCCTAGCGCCTAGGCGGCCGCCTAGAACGATTTTTACAACACTGCATATTATAAATTATGACAGAAGCATTATGTATATACCATTTGAAACTCAAATAAGGTTAAAGGAGCAATACCTTCCGATTGGATGAGTCATACCCTATTGCACCTGCCACACAAACCTTGGAAGTTATAGAGACAGAAGTGTAGAATATTAAGATACAATGTTTGTATTCGAAACATTGAAAGGCAAAGCAATCGTAATGAAATATGAATAACATTTTCATATAGAGAAAGGGATATGTGAATCATAAAATTGTGAGTCATAAGCTTGAAAACACAAAACCATACCATCTGAACCAAACATCCCTAATTTTTTACTATAACAATCTTGCATAATTTTTTACTATAACATATCAGCTTGGGTTGCCTAATTTTTGACTATATCAAACCCATCAGTTGCTCTTGCGCCATTCTTTTAGTTAACAACTTGCATGACTTCATCATAATGGTTGAATCCTATACGGCAACACATAAAAAGTTGAAGTTAGTACAACTACAAATTTTTAGGTTCAATCATCATTCAAATAGAATTTCTACAAACACGTTGAGAAAAAGGAAAATGTCCACAAAGTTTTTTTTTTTTTTTTTTTTTTTTTTTTTTTTTTTTTTTTTTTTTTTTGTCTAATAAGCAAACTCAAACACCACTGAAAACCTCAAGCATTTTAAAACACTCAAAATGTGGATAAGCATATCGAATAGTCAACCTTCATCTATAACCAAACACGACCAAATCACTCCAAACCAAAATCATTGAAAATTTGAGTTGGACCAAAACAGTAGGAAAAATTAAACATAACGTACACTCAGCTCTTCAGCCGCAAATGAAAAAACATACCTTTATTCTTGGATCGAGTATAAACGCCGCCACGAAAAACCCCCACAGTTGCAACCCAAATTCTTGTTTAACCGAATCTTCAAAGGAAAAAAAATATAATCATATTCTAATCCAATCAACTGTAAAAATATAATTAAACCTTCAGATAAGAGACACTTACCAGCTTTATTAAGGTGTGGACTGCCTTTCTTGAGGCCGCCGGAATCGTTGCTACACCGGCGCCTCTGCTTCACATCAGATATAAGAAACCCATTATTTTTTGTAGGGCTGATCGAATGAGAATTCATTGATGGATGTGTGGATTTGTGTTGTCATGGGTGTTCTTTGGCCTTTTGATAATCAAATTAGTTGTTTTTTTTTTTTTTTTTTTTTTTTTTTTTTTTTTTTTTCAAGATATTTTAGGTTAGTGGTTTTGATGAAATGGATAAGAACAATCAAAGCGCTGGAAATTTCTAGGAGATGATAGAAAGGTTCCATAGTACCGATGTGGTATACGTATGTTATATATTAAAGGGTTAATGACTCTTGTATTCATATAGGGTTTAATTAAAAGGAAATAATGGTGAACAGTAAAACCATCCCCTCTTTTCAACCCATCATAAGTGCACACACATGCTTATATTACTGTACAGAGGTTTATGGACCAATAGATTTTGAGATTACAACTCTTAATTGCCCCCTCCCCCCCCCCCCCCCCCAACTTTGCCTATTAGTATATAGTATAATATAATACGTAGTTCAGTTTTTCGAGAAAAAGCACATGGAGGTAGAACAAGCACTATATTGGTTAATAAAAGTTTAAGTTGACGACTTGAACATGTATTAATTTGCTAACATAACCAAGAGGTCAACGGTTCAAATCTTACTAAGTGTGTACGTATGAGGATGGCCATGTTTCCTATGGAGGTCTTCGGGTTCGAAGCATGCCAATGGGGTTTTCCTCTTAGGCGAAGCGGAAAAAAGGAGTGGGGTTTATTCACCAAAAGCGAACGTTCGAGGAAAGCATACTGCCTGCTTGGATGTCACTGCACGACTCGAACATAATTTGAAAGGCGATTATCTCATGATTAGGAATCACGGCAACAATTTGTACGCTATAGACATTAATCAAATAGCCTCTTCATCGCCAATTTGTCTCATGACAAGAGCATCCGAAACTAAGTTCTAGTTGTGGCATCGACGTTTATCACATCTTAACTTCAAAACCATTAACTAGCTTGCCCGAATAAAATCGTCGTTGGTCTTCCAAAGTTCAAATACGCCAAAGATCATTTATGTCCATCCTGCGAGTAAGGCAAAAGAAAAAAGGCATCATATAAACCGAAACCCATACCCAGTTCGGAGAAGAGGTTTAATATGTTACATATGGAATTATGTGGCCCAAAAGAGTTGAAAGCATAAACAGGAAGAGGTATATTCTGGTGATTGTTGACGACTATTCCATATATACTTGAGTTCATTTTCTAAGGTCTAAGGACGAAGCACCAGGCAACATCATCACCTTTCTGAAACGTAATCAAGTCCTTCTAAAAACTAAAGCCAGAATTGTTAGAATGGAAACGACACATGATTCACCAATCCAGAGTTACAAGCTTATTTTGAAGATGTTGGCATCACATATCAGACATCCGTTGTTAGAACTCCGCAGCAGAATGGAGTAGTTAAAGAAGAAATCGCACTCTTGTGGAAGCTGCTTACACAATGCTGATTTATTCTAGTGCACCATTATTTCTATGGGCTGATGTTGTATCAATTGCGTGTTTCACACAAAACTGTTCCCTAATCCACACAAAGTAAACAATAGGAAACCTAATATCTTTTACCTACATGTCTTTGGAGCACTATGTTATCTGATGAACGACGGAAAAGATCTAGGTAAGCTGAAAGCTAAGGGTGATATTGGTATTTATATCATATATGCAAATAACTCGAGGGTTTACCCGGCGGTGTATAATCGAAGAACCAATAAGGTCATGGAGACGATGAATATAAAGTTCGGCGAAATCTTAGCAATGGCTTCTGAACGCTGCAGGTTAGAACCCGGGCTTACACTAATGGATTCAGAGAGACTCGCTCTAGAACCCGCGCTTAATCCAGTGGCTTCTAATAAACTCAAATTAGAACCCGCACCAAACCCACAGAGTTCTACACATATTAGTTCAAGACTCGTACCTCAAAAAGCTCCATCAACAATTATTGAAAAACCTTCAGAACATGAATTGGAAACTTTGCTCTAGTTAATGTATGATGGCTACATGGGTGGAAACTTGACAAATGCATCAAGACTTCATTTGGCTGCACCCGCTCCTAATCATCCACCACAACCACAAGATGCATCCACAACCGTCGAAATTGAAGCAACTACACCAAATACCTCATTTACTGCACTCACAATACTCCAAGTACCTCACAAAGCAACACACAAAATTTTGATGAGCAAAACCAAATCATACCAACTCAAGAAGAACAAGCACAAAACCACAATGATGTAAAGTTTGAAGAAGTCTTTGTTATTCTGGGCACACCGTCAAAGGAATCTGCTGAATCTATTAATAACTTCGATTGTGTGTATGTAAACTATTGATAACTTCGATTGTATGTATGTAAACTATTAATAACTTCGATTGTGTGTATCATTATGGTGAGATTATTACGTAACCTATGTAATCATTTCATGATTAATATATACATGTTTCCTTTAAATTATACGAGTTACATTTTAACCACATTTACCCCCAAACATCACATTCAGCCGGTTAAAGATGAATATTTGTGGTTTATTGTAGGAGATGACTTAGAAGTTAGGTGGGAAAAAGAGGGGTTAACTTGGTATTAAGTGCGAGAATGAGATGTTTGAGGTATCTGTGATCAAAATATAACAAATATAATTTAAACAAAAAACATGTATTATATCAAAAGGGAAAGATTAAGTAGTGTCACGTAATACACACAATAAAAATTATTAAACGTTTACGATACAAACAATAAAAATTATTAAATATTCATGTGTAAAATTAAAAAAAAAAATGACCCACACAAAAATATTTATTCAATAGTTGAACACATTTAAAAGTAAGTAAAAACTTACTAATTGACCGTAAAGCCTAGGGGTGGCAATTTCCGACACGAACTGAAACCCGACCTGTGACCGACACGAAAATTAGCAGGTTAGGGTTGAGACTAAATAGGTTTCAGGTCGGTTTTGGGTCGACCTGATTGACCCGTTTATTAAACGGGTCAGGTTCGGGTTGAAGGTTTCTGACCCGCGAACCCACTAACCCGAACCCGTTAACCCCGTTAACCCGAATTAACCCGCTAACCCGAACCCGACCTGAGACCGACCCAAAAATTAGCAGGTTAGGGTTGAGACTAAATAGGTTTCAGGTCGGTTTTAGGTCGACCTGATTGACCCGTTTATTAAACGGGTCAGGTTCGGGTTGAAGGTTTCTGACCCGCGAACCCGATAACCCGAACCCGACCCGAATTGCCACCCCTAGTAAAGCCCAATAGCCACCAATTGCAAGTGGCAACAAACACATTGCAATCAGTATGCATGAAACTTTGACTCCTTTCCATATAGGTACTGTTGATGGATGCTTTTCACTTGAGGGTGTCGTTGCCTGCAGTTAGGGGTGTTATAAAGGTCGACCCAATCCCAACTCGATCCGAACCAAAATATGGCTTTTCGGGTCAGTCGGGTCAAAAATTATATTCGGGTCAATCTGAATTGACCCGAGTTCTAAACAAGGTCGGGTTTGGGTATGTTTTTATTAGCCTCAACCCGAATTGACTCGAACCCGACTAACTCGGCTCAACAAACACTTTTACAATGTAAAAATACTCGGGTTGACCCGAACCCGAATTGACACGACCCGAGTTGACCCGACCCGAGTTGACCCGAACCCGAATTGACCCGAACCCGAGTACTAAAACAAGGTCGGTTCGGGTATGTTTTTCTTGATTCCTGACCCGAATTGACCCGACCCGATTGACCCGAACCCGACCGGGTCGACCCGAATAACACCACTACCTGCAATAATGAGATGGGATTGGTTATTGGTACCTTAAAACACTATCGATAATCTCTTTTGTTTTTTTTTTCTTTATTTTTTTTTTTGTTTTTTTTTAATGTTTCTAATAATGTTTTCGTTGTAAAATTGTAAAACTAAAAGTACGAAACAGAAAATATAAAGTTTAACAACTTAAAACTATGAACTGTTTAAAAATACGAGACAAAAACTAATAAAAAACTGTGTTATTCTCTAGTGGGTCAGAGAAGGTATAGATGGTAAAAAGTAAAGTAAAAAGATCCTAATAACACAACCCTATTTTTAAAGATTAGCATGGCGGCAAAATGGTTTACGACTATGTACATTAGTGACTTTTGACCATTCTAATGTTGTGTGCTCAATATTCTAGCACGTAAGGCTGCCCACAATGGGCCTGAATTTTTCGGTCGTTCGCTGCCTTCAACCGATTTGGGAATCGGTTGTCACCATTGTGGAGCTTGGTCGAAGTATCGGTCGACGGATCAAAAAAACTATAATCGGTTGGCAAAACAACCGATAGTAAAGAAGCTTTTGTATCCCATAATTCAAAAACAAACCGTTTGAGTATAAAAAAAAAAATTTATTTTAAAAAACTTTACCACTTTTCATCCTATAAATACCAACATCAAATACACTTCTAAACACAACATTTCAAACAACTTCTCATCCATATTCACCATGTCGTCTTACGAGCTATTGTTTGGTTCTTCGTCTTCCGACGATGATGAAGTTATGAGTGAGTTTACGGAGTTTGTGAAGTTTGCGGAGTTTGCTTGGAACGCTTATTAAGTCCATTTCAAATCATCCCACGGGTGATGAAAAAAGAATATTGTACAAGAGGAAGCACGAAGCAGCAAGGAAAGATGTGGAAAGGGCTTTTGGTGTGTTGAAGAAGAAGTGGAAAATGCTTAAAGTTCCGGCTCGAGGGATGAATAAAAATGATCTCCGAGATATTATATATACATGTATCATATTACATAATATGATCATTCAACACAAGCAACGGGCGATATGTCCTACATGGTTCGAAAATGAGGGCCACCAACCACACGATCCCTTAAGAACATTTGAAGAATCTTTAGTCGTTACTCAGGAGATCCAGGACTCATCAACTCATCTACACTTAAAATCTGATTTGATCGAACACATTTGGAGAAATCGTAGAAATCATCAGCTCAATCAAGAAAATGAAGACGAAGATGAGGACGATGAGGAAGACGATGAAGAATTTCTATGATCTTTTTAATCTTATTTGAATAATTTACGTAATGTTTTTAACGTTTATTTGATTTAGTATTGTAATGTTTTTTATTTTTAATGAATTTTAAATTTGTTTTTTAAAATGTTTGAATTAAAAAAAAAAAAAAAAAAAAAAAAAAAAAAAAGTCGGTCACCACTGTGGCACTTGGGTCATGTCTGGTCACTGGAGAGAGAAAGCTGACGTGGCAGCCGGAAACTTGGGTCATCCAGGGTCACCACTATGCCCAGCCTAAGTAAAACGAATTAATTTTTCTTATGAAATAAGCTGCAAAACACTACAATAAAACGAGTTAACTACAAAGGATTGAGATCCTCTAAGGTTCCATTTAAACATGAGAGGTCATGTTGAAGTTTTATGTGAGTGAGTAAAAATAAATAAATTAATCATTGTAGGACCACTATTTTATAAATTAATTATTGTGAAGAAAAAAGTAACTAACATGACCTCTCATTCCAACTACAAAACATGGCATATCTACTTTTTAACAGTTATATTTAATATTAACAGAGGCAATTTTTTTTTGGACGGTGACTTTCATTTTTTGGATTATAGTCGCACCTGCCACCTTGGCAGGCCCTCATCCACCATATACCCGGACTATGTTGTCTGAACCAGGTCCACGCTGGCGTAGTGGGGACTTTTATTGGCGTCCGTCCGGAAATCGTACCGCCTCCACACGAGTTTTTACTCGCTGGAGTAATGGCCGGATGAAAACCGGGGCCGGCTCAGATTCGAACCTACGCAGCATTGACTTACAGGCTCTCCTCTTCATTGCCTAATACCAACAGAGCATTGTGGCCCATATGTGAAGACTTCCCGGTAGATCACCCATACCGGTACTACTTTCACACGGGTTCACTTAACTGCATAAGTGATACCCACTAGACCACAAGCCTGTTAAGTAACAGAATGGCAACTCACTTGTTATTATTTAAAAATCCAGGCATGTGTCACTATAAAATATCTAAAAAAGAATTCACTTCACTGGAGAGTTAAGATCAATGTAGACCCAAAATTATTTAACGATCCAATGAATCAATATTAGCCACTCATTAAAAAAAAAAAAAAAAAAAAAAAAAAAAAAAAAAAACTTTCCACCTCTTTTTTAAAATAAAATATCTTCCAAACCTTAAATCGTCGAGTGAAAAAAATACACCATCACGACGAGTATTTTTTTTTATCTTTAAGTAGACGGACAATTTGATATACTTTTGACGAACTTTTTATTCAATTTTTTTCCTGTTATGTCTGAAAAAATCACATGTGAATTATATCACGTATCACATGTGACTTAATAAATCACATGTGTGATTTCATAAACCACATGTGATTTATTCAGACATAAATGAAAAAAAAATCTAAAAAAGGTTCGTCGAAATTATATAGAAGTGTCATTCTATAGAAGTATAATTTAATTCTCGTCGCAATAGTATGATTCGTTTTGCGTAACAATTAACGGTTTGTAAGATATTTAATTTCTTAAAAAAAAATGAAAGTGGTCTTTTTTAATTTGATGAAAGAATGAATGGCTATGATTTGTTTATTGGATCTTTAATAAATTTTTGGTCTAGATTGAACTTTCCTTCTGCAAAGAATGTTGCACGGGTCACACTTTTAACGTATTTTATCTTGGAATAGAAAAGGTGATCGCATTTTTCTCACCTTTCACATAAACGTTATCTCAACTTTTTTTTCTCTTTTCACATTCTCTCACTCTCTCTCGCCTTTTACAATTGGGATAAGTTATTTGTACCCTCTAAAACAACAACAATTCCCTTCATTTTTTTATTTATTATTTTTTAAATAATTTTGTTAATATTAAAAAACTATAAAATTGAAATTACGGAACACAAAATATAAAGTTTAATAAGTTAAAAGTATTAAACTGACAGAAATACGGAAAATAAACTGATAAAAAAACTATGTTTTATTGTAAAAAAAAAAAATAGTGAGTCTGGAGGTGAAAAATGTAAAAAGTGGGGTAGGAGGTATTGATAGTAGCACCATTCACAATTTTAAGATAATAGCACTATTGGTACCCCTACTTTATAAATACAAGTGATACCCCTCTTATTGCCGATTTTATTGGATCTTTAATAAAATTTTGGTCTAGATTGAACTTTCCTTCTGCAAAGAATGTTGCACGGGTCACACTTTTAACGTATTTTATCTTAGACTAGAAAAGGTGATCGCATTTTCTCACCTTTCACATAAACGTTATCTCAACTTTTTTTCTCTTTTCACTTTCTTTCACTCTCTCTCGCCTTTTACAATTGGGATAAGTTATTTGTACCTTCTAAAACAACAACAATATCCCTTCATTTTTTTATTTATTATTTTTAAAATAATTTTGTTAATATTAAAAAACTATAAAATTGAAATTATGGAATACAAAATATAAAGTTTAATAAGTTAAAAGTATTAAACTGACAGAAATACGGAAAATAAACTGATAAAAAAAACTATGTTTTATTGGTAAAAAAGAAAAAAAAAAAAAAGAAAAAAAAAAGTGAGTCTGGAGGTCAAAAATGTAAAAAGTGGGGTAGGAGGTATTGATAGTAGCACCATTCACAATTTTAAGATAATAGCACTATTGGTACCCCTACTTCATAAATACAAGTGATACCCCTCTTATTGCCGATTTTATTCATAGCATAAGATAATTTTTTATGTTTTTTATTCCATATTGTCTTTTACTATTTTTTACTTATTAAATTTTGTAGTTTTTGTTTCGCATTTTTTTCGATAGTTTTACCAACTTTATTAATAGGACAAGGCAATTTTTTTTTTATAGTTTTCTGCTTCGTATTTTTTTTATATTTTACTACTTTTAACTTATCAAACTTTATATTTTCCATCCTTTTTTTTAACCTTTTTTTTTTTTTTTTTTGCAATTTTATAATAAAAAATTATATAAAAAAAGTTAGAGGGTATTACTTGCACTTTAAGAGATACTAATAAACAACCTCTTTTAAAATGAGAATTGATTTCATTGATTTCAACACCAAGGGTTTTGAGTGAAACACTCTATTTTGTGCATAACATAATTGTACAGTGTTTACAGTGTGCTCTATATACTTATACAGTGAGTGTCTCCATCAAATTATAAAATATGCAAATCATCTCTATTCTAAAATAGCCCATGTATATGTTACTTGCTTATACTAAAATCAGTTATTAAAGTGTTATTATAAAGCAATTTGTATATACTAGACGAGTACCTGTGCATAGCAACGAGATTTTATAGTAGCAGATAGTTGTAGTGATAAAAAAAAGGTCTATATGTTATAAACGAAAAATAATAAAAGTTTGAGGATTTGAGGATTAAACATAATGTTTTGAAACCCGGTTCGACCTATAAATCAATTTTCAAACTTTAGCTCAGTTTTTTCCAGTTTTATAACTCATTTCAAAGACTATAATATTTTCAATTTTACAAATGAAACACATTCAAACTTTAAATGAAAAAAGTGCACAAATAGATGTTCTCTAAATTAGTTTGTAAGCCGATTAATACTTTCTAAAAGCCACAAGCTTTCAAGTGTGTTCATTTTTCATGTTTGACCAAATTAAGTTTTTTCACTTTTCAAGATTGACCATTTTTGCATTATAGATAGTATAGACTAAGTTATTGTTATCTTGTGTGAGTTATTAACAGAAATGATAATCCAAATTGAAAATCCTTTATACAAATTAAAATTGCTTATTTATAGCTGAAAATTTACAAAACTAGTTGATAGTTAGTTATGATTAAAGCCTACCGGGGCATAATTTCAACCATTTTCTTGATGAGACTAATATGTCGAATGACAAAATTTCAATTATATCAAGTTATTGAATATGTAATGATAAAAATTATATGTGTTATTGCAGAGTAATACTATTGGTATTTCATGGCCCACAAAAAAGTAAAAACTAAGTACACAACATCCCTTCTAACCTTTTCGTTAACAGTAGAACACAGTTTTTAATCAGTTTATATTCATTTTTTTTTTATTTTTTTATTTATTTATTATTTTTTTTTTTATCAATTTAATACTTTTGACTTGTTAAACTTTATATTTTATGTTTCGTACTTTTTATTTTGTAGTTTTATAATAAAAAGAAAATTTATAATAAAAGAAATGATTTGCTAACGGATACCCATTGAACACTTTTATTAAGATGTAAATGAATGAAAGTTTGAGCGTATTTAGAAGAAAATCATATTTAATTTTACTAATTTAAAACTTAATTAATATTTATTAAATGCATATTTGATTCAAAAAATGAAGTTTTAGTGTATTAACTAAACGTTAAATGCATTTTTTACGTATTATAAGATGTCCAATGGGCATTTATTAGCAAACATTATATATATATATATATATATATTATATATATATATATATATATATATATATATATATATATATATATATATATAATGTTTGCTAATAAATGCCCATTGGACATCTTATATATATATATATATATATATATATATACACATACATATATACATATATATATATATATATATATATATATATATATATATATATATATATATATATATATATATATATATATATATATATATATATATATATATATATATAAGGTGGGGTTATAATAAAAAGGGGTTTAAAATAAAAAGGGTAGGAAGGAATCCTAGCCATTGGATCAAATTTGGTGAGATCAAAACTGGCGGTGGCATTTTTGTAAATAAATAGAACTTTAGGGTCATTTGTAAAATAACCAAAAATCAATAACCGTCCTTTTCTTTTCCCAAAAACTTCCCGATCAGTTTTCATTTCAAACAAAACACTCTCTCTCTCTCTCTTCCAAAACACACACTAACTACACACACAAAAACCTAATTTTTTTCTGATCAGATCTATTAAATCCATGATGGTTAGAACAAATCTACCTGATCTTACACACCATTGTAAGTTAATCTTACTGCATATATTTGTTAATATTTTACTGCATTGATTACTTTTTTTTTCCTTAAATCGTGCTTATGGTTAATTATTCGCAAATACAAGGAGTAAAAAAAATAAAAAAAATGGTTGGAGTGGAAAAATCAAAAACCATCTCTACAAATAAGTTTTTAATTTTAATTGAGATTCGGTAGGTTTTAATTTTAAGTCAGATGTAGTAGGTTTTGTAAAATTGAGATCAAGTATGGGGAAAAATGAGTGTGTGTGGCTGATTGTGTGTGTGATGTATTAGAATGTGAACTGAGATGCAGTAGGATGTATGTTGATGTTCATAGGCAAGATTTAGGCTAAATGGGGTTTGTCGTTTGTCTAAAAATGATTGTGTGTGCCTGATTGTGTTTGTTATGCACTAGAAAATGAACTGTAATGCAGTAGGATGTAAGTTGTTGTTCATAGGCATGATTTAGGCTAAATGGGGTTTGCCGTTTGTGTGAAAATGAATGTGTGTGCCTGATTCTCTTTGTGATGTATTAGAATGTGAACTGAGATGCAGTAGGATGTATGTTGATGTTCGTAGGCAAGATTTAGGCTAAATGGGGTTTGTCGTTTGTCTAAAAATGATTGTGTGTGCCTGATTGTGTTTGTGATGCACTAGAAAATGAACTGTAATGCAGTAGTAAGTAGGTTGCACGATTTGTTATGATTTATGTTTGTAAGTTTTGTTGTTTGTGTGATGTACTGGAATGAGATCTATGATGCAGTAGGTGTTGAGTTTCCGCGTATAAATATGTATACAAGGTGTTTGATAAAATATCTCAATAGGACTTTATAATTGTGTTGCACTAACTTTACATTTTGATGCACTTGTAATGAAACTATAATGCACTAATTTTGAACTAAGATGCAGTAGGTTTTCAGTTGTCGCGTGTAAGGATGAAATAGGCTAAGTTTAGGCTGTTTTATGAATGTAAATGTGTTTGTAACATTGGTTGTGTATGTGATGCACTATAATTAAAATTTAGATGCAATAGGTATTTAGCTGTTGCTTGTAAAGATGAAATAGGCTAAGTGTAGGTTGTTTTATGTGTGTAAACTTGTTTGTATGTTAAGTTTTATGTCTGATGCACTGCAATCTGAACTGAGATGCAGTAGGTGTTCAGTTGTCAAATGTAAGGATGAAGTAGGCTAAGAGTAAGTTGTTTTATGTATTTAAATGTGTTTGTATGCTTGGTTGTATGTGCAATGCATTGAAAAATGAACTGAAAAGCAGTAGGTGTTCAGTTGTCGCATGTAAGGATGAAATAGGCTAAGCTTAGGCTGTTTTATGTGTGTAAATGTGTTTAAATATTGATGCAGTAGACTTATTTGAATGTATGATGCAGTTGATGCAGTAGGTTTATTTAAATATTGATGCAGTAGGTTTATATAAAGTCTGATGTAGTAGGATTATTTAAATGTATAATGGAGCTGATGCAATAGGTTTATCTAAATATTGATGCAATAGGTTTATATAAAGTATGATACAATATGTTTATTTGAATGTATAATGCAATAGGTTTATTTAAATACTGAATTTGTAGGTTTATATAAACACTGATGCAATAAGTTTATTTGAATATATGATGCAGCTGATGCAGTAGGTTTATTTAAATAGTGATGCAGTTGTTATATTGATTGATGCAGTAGGCAGATGTTAGTTATTTGTATAATTACATTATGTTAGGCTATGTGAGATTTATCTGCTTAAAAGCTATTTTATTTGTCGAAATTTTGTTGTGTGTATGTTTGTGTTTGTGTGCTTGGTTGTATGTGTGATGCCCTTGAATTTTAACTATGATGCAGGATGTGTTGACTTTTTGCGTATAAAGATGAATTAGGCTAAACGTTGGTTATTTTATATGCGAAAATGTGTTTATTTGCTTGGTTGTATGTGTGATGCACTTGAAGTTGAACTATGATGTGGTAAGTATTCAGTTTGCTATGACAGTTGATAACATAACAATATAGATTAACTAGTATACGTTGTTTGCTTATGTTGAACTTGTGATCATCATATCCATAACCTTATAAACTATTGTTTGCATACAGGTTGTTGAAGTTGAGAATGCGGAGAAAAATGATACCATGGCACCTAAAGCAGATGATGGTACTTATAACGAGTTGGTCAACCTCATTAATCTCGACTAATTTAATGTAGGTGCATCACCTAGTGGTTCTAGCCATGTTGTACACATGTTCGACAAGCCTCTTGATGGTCTCGACTTCAACCTGGGGACATTTTATGTTGACTCACAAGAACTGGAAGCGTTGATTTGAATCTCACTCCCTAAAAAAAGATGTTATAATGCTCTGGTGGCCCGTGTATATGTGGACTTTTATTTAGGAAGTTAATAGCGCTTTTGGTTTTTGAATTATTGGATGTTTGAATAACACTTTTCATTTGTTATCTATCGTAACATGTAAGTTATGGGATGATCGTGTTTGCTTTGTCGTTATATGATGAATACTTGTTAGAAAAAATCTTGTATTTTCATATCTTAATTAGAGTATTTACTTGAATACCAAGTACTTTTGATTACTGGATCAAAATCTTGAGTTGCCACTGGATCAATGTTTGTTTAATATTAACTTTTGATTGCTTTGGATTACTGAATAATGACAGATATTAAATTATAAATTAAGATGCACTAAATTATAAACTGTGATGCACTAATTTGTCAACTCTGATGCGCTTTCAATATTGATGCACTATATTATTCCTAGTGCATCACAGTATATACCACTGTAATGCAGTAACACAAAAACTGTGATACACTACAACACAATAATACTTTAGTGCATCACTGTATTATTATACTGCATCACAATGTATAATATACTGCATCACTATGTATATTCTACTGCATCACAATACAGTAAACAAAATAACACAATGAATTAAATGCTTTAAAATGAACATAATGATACTGAATATATTTCAGAATCACTGACGTACTAATGTATTGTTGTTTGGTAATAAATGATATACGTCTCACAACCGAAAACATGTCTAGTAAGTAATGCTTTAATATCAATACAATAATATTTTTTTAATTATAACATGTCTTGTAAAAATGAACGGGTTTCCTATCCATGTTCCTGGAGCTCTTTAGTGCTGAAGTTGGTGTTGGAGCAGCACCTGCCTATGGGAGGTTACAGGCCCCAAATATCATGTTTGGCTGCAAAGCAATAAATTTGTATCTCAGCAAAGCTTTTTTGGTCCACTTATATTGTTGTGATAGTAATCATAATGTGAAGTATGTGAAAACAGTATAAATATTATTAGTATTGATGTTTCGTACCTGCACACTGATATATTGCAGCGGCAACAGACTAGTTACCCGTTAGCCTTATCTACCGCAGCATGTGACCCTCCACCATTGCTCCTCTACAAAATTTGATTTCCAATATAAGTTATATTTCGAATACAGTAGGTACTACAAACACATCATGTATAAGGCTCAACTGCATCCCCTTCTCTTGTAAATGGGTCATTTATGTTATATATTTTCTCTAATGGGTAAAACGGGTAAAATTTAGAGTCCTTAAATTTGACTAAAAGGAAAAAAATTGAAAAGTAGCTCAAAATGTAATTTAATGTATATCTCGCAATATGGTCTGTTGATAATCATGTATAAAAACTAGTTTTCATAAATAAACTAAAGAACGTTAAACAAAAAGTGTTTCGAGTGACTGCATCATGTTCTGACCAATGAACCAACACTCTCATTTTTCCCCTACAATGTATATCAAATTACATCAAATTAAAAACCCAAAAAATTATGGTGCATACCTTATATAAGTCGACATCAATGAAGTTGGCCACCGTTTACCAGCTACATCATGACATGTGTTCATCATGCTTATCCATGGGGCTGAGTTGTACTAGCAAGATTGGGTGATATATGGGGTATCAGGAAAATAGTTTATTAAAACTAATGACCTTAACGTAGTGTTTGTAGCAGCCAAATCAACATGATTATGGCATAAACCACTATTCATCCCATCTGTTCCATCTGAAATTCCAGAGTCCAGTAACATGTTACACAACTAAGATAACCAATTTTTCCAAAATATAATTTAGGTATCCAGCTTTTATATCCGAAACAAAACTCTCAAATTAAAGTGCATCGCAACTCAAATTCAAGTGCATCAAACAAACAACCTAGCATACGAACACATTTTCGCAAATAACACAACCTACGCTTAACCTAATGTAACCTTATACACGACAACTAAGAACCTACTGCATCACACTGAAATTCAAGTGCATCACACAAACATCCAAGCATACAGGCACATTTTCACACATAACGCAATCAATGTTTAACCTAATGCATCATTGTAAAAGAAAACTGAGAAACAACTGCATCACAGTTCAAAATCAAGTGCATCTCACAAACATCCAAGCATACATACACATTTTCACAAATAACGCAATCTACATTTAAGCTAATGCATCATTATAAAGGACAACTGAAAACCTACTGCATCACAGTTCAAATCAAGTGCATCTCACAAATACCCAAGCATACAGACACATTTTCACACATAAGGCAATCTACGTTTAACCTAATGCTTCATTATAAAAGACAACTGAGAATTGCATCACAATTCAAAATCAAGTGCATCTCACAAACATCCCAACATACATGACATATTTTCACACATAAGGTAATCTATGTTTAGCCTAATGCATACTTATAAAGGACATCTGAGAACCTACTGAATGTCACATATCTAAATCAGTGAATCACAATTTTAGCAAGAAGATCATCACAAGGTGTATGAACAACTGGTGCATCACTGTACGAAACTAGTGCATCACAATTATAAAATATCATGTAGACATTTTATCAAACACATAGTGTACAGGTTTCATGATGACGTATAGTCTATACCCGGGTCACGAACCCGGTTAGTGAACAACACTAACAATTAAGCCCACCACGTATGGGCCGCAACTGGACTACCAGTTATGCGGCTTGGGTCGACAAGGCCCAAGCCCAAAGTTATTTCCGGATAATATATAGAATATCTTCTAAATAAAGAAGATATATACTATATACCCGATGTCGGCTAACACGCCGAAGAGTAGGGAACACGAAACCCACTAGGGTTTCATGCATATATATAGGGCACCCAAGCCCTCGGTAAAGGTACGATCTTCAATAAACCCTAACCATAAACTAAACCCTACGTTCGATTACTTACTCTCACGCCGGAGGATAATCGGGGGAGACAATCCCTCGATAAGCCTAACGGTGTTTGTTCTTTTTCTTAGTGCGCAGGTCTCATCAAGCATTAAGATTCGAATTGGTACGAGAATAGAAGTCCTATCAAGGAACGCCCAACTTTTGTATCAACAAGTGGCGCCATCCGTGGGACCCTACACTAAGGATTTTACCAAAAAACTAGAATGACGAAACACGGAAGTCATAAGAGTCCGCATGGGAAGAAAACGCAGGACGATCCACTAGGGAAGAAGCATCAAGTCGATACAGCTTCTAAACAGGCCTCTGGACAACCAGTACGCCTCAAAGCTTAGGAGCGCACCCAAATCAGGTCTTTCCTGCAGTGGAATCGCTTACCAGGTTTACTCCCGCTATTACGACAAGTACTAGCGAGATAGAACTGGAGCGCACGCCTCTTGCCATGCCAGAAGTGAACTTCACTGAGCCTCCCAAAGCGCCTATACGAAACAAGGATCCAGTTTTGGAAACCGACTCTATCGCGCTAGAAGGAGTTACCTCCGAATTAGCCCCAAGTGACTTCGTATCTCAAAACTACGAAGCCTTGACTGCGCTCATGCGAGAGGAAGCAAAGAAAAGGTCAAGCCAAAGTCTGCACGCCAGACTCAACTTTGACCCTAATCCTGACGCATCCCCGCCGCGCTACCGAAAGGAAAGACGCGAGAGGGATAGCTGTAAACAACCAGTGTTCGCCAGGATTGGAAGGAAGATTGTGGATGATGAAGCAGCCGACCTTCAACATTTGGAAGAGCCTGAAGAGGGGGAGCGGCGCGCCAATGTCCACGCCAGGCTTGGCAAACGCAGGATCCAAGATAGGCTTGGGCGACGATGTTCCCCAAGCGAAAGCCCCTCAAGTTCTGACTCTGAGGATAGTCGGCGCAAGCGCCGCAGAGGCGCGAGCTCAGACTCGGATGATAGTCGACGCAAGCGTCACAAAAAAATCCGCTCATCCTCGAGTGATTCCTCGGACAACGAGGATAAAGAAACCGGACACTGGAAATCAAGAGGGAAATACCGCGACCAGGAAGATGAAGACATGTCTCTTCCCTGGCGTCGCCAAAAGGTTGATGCGTTTACTAGGCGCATCAGCGACTTTTCTGAGAATAAGAAAAGGCGCATGCCTGCTAATGTCAAAACATATGATGGGACAGGTGATCCTGACGATCACCTAAAAATTTTCGAATCGGCAGCAACTATCGAAAATTGGCCACAGCCTGTGTGGTGCCATATGTTCAACTCTACACTAGTAGGGAATGCGCGCAACTGGTTTAGTAAGCTTCCACGCAGAAGCATTGATGGGTTTGAAGAGTTGCGCAGAGCGTTTCGCTTAAACTTCACTCAAAGGAAGAAGTGCGCTAAAAACCCTGTCGAACTCGCTAGGGTTAAACAGCGACAAGGGGAATCTACAAGCGCTTTCATGGAACGCTTCAAGGATGAGTGCATGAAAGTCAAGGCGTGTCCAGAGATACTAAAAATATCGGGTTTTATGAATGCAATCAATAACCCAGATCTGATAAAAAAGCTAAATGATAAGGTTCCCCTAACCTTTGATGAACTCATGAAGCGCACGAGGTCTTTTGTTCAAGGAGAAGAAGCCGCTGCGGATAGCAAAAAAGGCTATTCGAACCATAGACCACAAGAAGAGTCAAGGAGACAATCCAATGACCAGGGTGGCAATCGTAGCAGCCGCAGCAGAGGTTATCGCAACCAAGGAAGTGGAAGAGACAATGATAGATACACGCCCCTCACAAAAACCCCAAGGGAGATATTTGTGACGGAGGGTGCGAACTTCCCAAAACCACCACCAATCCGCACCCCAGAAGATAAGCGCATAGGGAATGGTTATTGCGAATACCATGGACAGAAGGGCCACACAACCAACGAGTGCGTCCAAACTACGCCAATTGATTGACAAATTGGTAAAGGAAGGAAAGATGGACCATCTCGTGAAAAACATCAGAGAAGGGAAAGAAAAACCAAAACCAGGGGCCAAGAAGGAGCCGCCAAGAGAAAAGGCAGATATCATCTACATGATACAGTCATGGCCGCGCACGACAAGACAAAAGGTCAGCCAACGGTTCTCTAAGGGAAACGAAATTTCTTTCCCCTCCCTGACTGCGAACAACGCAGTAGTGGATCCACTCACCATTGAAATACATACGGGGGGTCACGACATCCGTCGCATGTATATAGATGGAGGTGCATCCGCTAATATCATATACGAACACTGTTTCAAGAAGCTGCGACCTGAGATACAGAGTCAGCTGATCCCAGCCACAACGCCGCTCACCGGCTTCACAGGGGAGAAGATATGGCCCACGGGGCAATTACGTCTATTTGTAGAAGTTGGTGACAAACCACACTCTACAACTACCTGGATGAACTTCATGGTAATCAGATCCCCCTCTCCATATAACGGTATTATTGGGAGACCTGGAATATCATCCATCCGCGCCGTGCCATCCACAGCGCACGGAATGCTCAAATTCCCAGTGGAAGGAGGTATTGTCACTCTTTACAATACCACCATACCACCCAACGAATGCAACGCAGTGACAAGTGACGTAAGCGTTGTTCCACAACAGCGCGCAATCAAAGTCCCTAACCTAACGGTCGCCATTCACCCTGAATACCCGGATCAACAGGTATCTATTGGCGGGTCTCTGTCTGACAAAGGCAGATCAGCTATATGCGCACTCCTGCAAAATAATTTGGACATTTTCGCATGGGAGCCAAAGCATATGACAGGAGTACCACGCTCCATTACAGAACATAAGCTGCAAATCCGACAAGGATATCCTCCAATACGACAGAAAAAGCGTGGACAAGCTCCAGACCGCGCAAAAGCCATCCTGGAAGAAGTACATAAACTAGTAGACGCAGGCATCATGCGTGAAGTCTACTACCATGACTGGCTCTCTAACCCAGTGATGGTAAAGAAGAGCGATGGCAGTTGGAGGATGTGCGTAGACTTTACAGATCTCAATAAAGCATGTCCACAGGACTGCTACCCGCTCCCGGAAATAGACTGGGAAAATTGAGTCTCTATGCGGATATCCCTTCAAATGCTTCCTGGACGCATACAAGGGATACCACCAAGAATCAACAAAAAACATATTAACTATTCTAATTAACATAAGTAAATTAACAAAAAAAAAATTAAGATCATACTATTATTATTCGTTGATGAAGAACAAGTTGTTGATGATTAACACTCGTAATTAGTTCATGATGAACTATCATTATTCGTTGACAATGAGCACTCGATCGACATCTCAAATTCACAATGGAGAAGACGGTGGAAGATGGGGGATATCACGGTGGAGATAGGCGGTAAACTCGTGGAGAAGATGGTGGAGAAGGCAGTTACCTAATGTAGTCTCTGTGTGTGTGTCTGTTTATGTGTGGAGATGCGGATCTGTGTGAGAGATGTAAAAAAAGGAGTTATATAGGGTATTGTAAATTGACGAAAATACCCCTGCAGTTATGAAAAAAGCGGGAGGACTTTTTGGGACACGTGGCAGGCTGTGGGGACTTCCTACACTTTTTATTATAACTCCCTTTTTATTTTAACCCCCAAACCTATTATATATATATATATATATATATACACATATATATATAGATAATACATATATATACATATATAAAATTTATATATATTATATATATATATTATATATTTATAATATATATATATATATATATATTATATATATATATATATATATATATAGAGATATGTTCTCTATATATATATACATGTGTATATATATGTATATATAGAGACATATTATATATATCTTTATATATATAATATATATATATATATATATATATATATATATATATATAGTATATATATATTAAAATTTTATACATGTATATTACATGTATATACATGTATATTACTATATATAATATAATTTATAATTATATTTATATATATATATATATATATATATATATTATATATATATATATATATAATATTGTATATATATATACATGTATATACATATACAACATATATGTATATACATATATATATATACATGTATATACATGTATATACATATACATATATATATATATATATGTATGTATATATATATATATGTATGTATATATATACATGTATATACATGTATATATAATATATATATATATATACATGTATAAACATATACATATATATATATATTATATATATATTTTAATATATAAAATATATATATATTATATAATATATATATATATATATATATATATTATATATATTTATTATATATATGTACATATAATATATTATATACATCTATATATATATATATATATATATATAAATATAATAATATATACATATATTATACATATATGTATATATTATGTTTATATATATATGTATATATATATATATATATTATATATATATATATATAGATGTATATATATATTTTATATGTATATACATGTATATATATAAATATATGTAAATATACATTTTGTAGGGGGACTTTCTACGAGAACCATTTTATCTGCGGGGAACTGAGAGAACCACAAAAAAACATACATGCACGCTTTTTAAAATAAAATAAAAAATACATGCAATAATCATCAATAATCGTAAAGTATCCACCTATGTTCTTCAATATCATCATGAACTCATCCTCTTTTTTCACAAAAACCTTACACAAGGGCCGCAATATTGTCGTTGCACGCCTTATAAGAACATACATGCACACCTTCAAAGAAAAATGTTGTATTTCCAATTTCTTATCAAATTCTTTAGAACAACTATGTTTTTTAAAAGGGTTAATACATATAGATGTTACTAATGTTTACAAAAAATTTGATTTAAGTTTACTTTTCTTTTTTTTTTTGTTTAATTAGGGCACTAATGTATACGGGTTTGATTAATTAGGTTTACTTTGTTGAATTTTGGTTAAAAAAATGTTACAAAATGGTCCTTGTCGTTAGTCTGGCATCACGAAATTAGTCCTTAGACCACAATATCGGTTAGTTTGAACGTTTTTCGTCAAGGAATTAGTCCCTAGACCAATATTTCGGTTAGTTTGACCATTTTTCTTACGTTTTTGTTTGTTTTCTTACGTTTTCATACGTTTTCGCCTATTTTCTTAACTTTTCACACATTAAGCGACCTTTTTCGAAATTAATTTTTTTTCGAAATTAATTTTTTTTTCGAAATTAATTTTTTTTTCGAAATTAATTTTTTTTTCGAAATTAATTTTTTTTCGAAATTAATTTTTTTTTCGAAATTAAATTTTTTCGAAATTAAAATTTTTTTTTCGAAATTATTTTTTTTTCGAAATTAATTTTTTTTCGAAATTAATTTTTTTTTTGAAATTAATTTTTTTTTCGAAATTATTTTTTTTGTCGAAATTAATTTTTTTTCAAAATTAATTTTTTTTTCGAAATTATTTTTTTTTTTGAAATTATTTTTTTTTTCGAAATTATTTTTTTTCGAAATCAATTTTTTTTCGAAAAAAAAAAATTTCGAAAAAAATATTAATTTCGAAAAAAAAAAAATTTCGAAAAAAAAAAATTTAATTTCGAAAAAAATTAATTTCGAAAAAAAAATTAATTTCGAAAAAAAATTAATTTCGAAAAAAAAAAATAATTTCGAAAAAAATTAATTCGAAAAAAAAATAATTTCGAAAAAAAATAAATTTCGAAAAAAAAATTAATTTCGAAAAAAAAATTAATTTCGAAAAAAAATTAATTTCGAAAAAAAAATTAATTTCGGAAAACAAGTCGCTTAATGTGTGAAAAAGTTAAGAAAATAGACGAAAACGTATGAAAACGTAAGAAAACTAACGAAAACGTAAGAAAAACGGTTCAAACTAACTGAAATATGGTCTAGGGACTATTTCGTGACGAAAAAAACGGTCAAACTAACCGATATAGTGGTCTAGGGACTAATTCCGTGACGCCCCGACTAACGACAAGGACCATTTTGTACTTAAAATCTAACGAACGTTAACGTAAGTAACCTAATTCAACAAACTCGTATACATAAGTAACCTAATTCAACACACCCGTATACATTAGTGCCCTAATTAAACAAAAAAAAAAGAAAAAGTAACTTAAATCAATTTTTTGTAAAAACATTAGTAACATCTATATGTATTAACCCTTTTTAAAAACATATATGTTGTTTTTAGAACATATGTGCAAAAATACAATTATTGAAAGCGTGCATATATGTTTTTGGTGGTTCTCTCAGTTCTCGCAGATAAAATGGTTCTCGCAAGAAATTCTCACTACATATGTATATATACATATTATATATATACATATATTATATATATACATATATATATGTAATATATATATATATATATGTATATATATGTATGTATTATATATATATATGTATATATATATGTATATATGTACATATATATATGTACATATATATATATATGATATATATATATATTATATATATATATATATATATATTTAATATATATGTGTATATATATAATATATGTGTATATAATATATGTGTATTTTATATATATATATATATATATATTATACATATATATATACATATATATATACATATTATTATATAACATATATATTATATACATATATATATATATATATATATATAGGGGGACTTTCTTGTATATATGTACATAATATATATGTACATATATATATATATTTATATATATTATATTTATATATATATATAATATATATATATATGTGATATTATATATATATTTGTATATATATATATATATCTATATATATATATATATATATATATATATACATATATATAATATATATATATACATATATATACATATATATATATATATATACATATTATATATATAATATATATATAGGGGGACTTTCTTACGAGAAACCATTTTATCTGCGAGAACTGAGAGAACCACAAAAAACATACATGCACGTCTTTTAAAATAAAATAAAAATAACATGCAAATCATCAATAATCGTAAGTATCCACCTATGTTCTTCAATATCATCATGAACTCATCCTTTTTTTTTCACAAAAACCTTACACAAGGCCGCAATATTGTCGTTGCAACGCCTTATAAGAACATACATGCACACCTTCAAAGAAAAATGTTGTATTTCCAATTTCTTTATCAAATTCTTTAGAACAACTAATGTTTTTTTAAAAACATGTATGTTGTTTTTAGAACATATGTGCAAAAATACAATTATTGAAGGCGTGCATGTATGTTTTTGGTGGTTCTCTCAGTTCTCGCAGATAAAATGGTTCTCGCAGAAAGTCTCACTATATATATATATATATATATATATATATTATTATATATATATTATATTATATATATATATATATATATATATATATATATATTTATATATAATGAAAAAGCATGAGAGGGTATAAATGATATTTAAGAAGGGCCTTAATAATCTATCTCAAAATCTATTGCATTCATTATTATACTTTTAGACGACATAGCGCCACCTTACATCCATGTCACTATAAACTTGTTGTATAAACATGTGTTGGTCTACTAACTAAGGTGCAGTTTGGTTCATGGTGTTTTAGTGGGTTTAGGATTTAAAATTAGAAAATCTTCGTTTGGTTCGAATTGATGGGCTATGCAACAATGTTTTATTCCCCTTATTGATGGGTTTTGACAAAAGTCACCACCTCCCTCTGGCTTTCTGACATGTATTTTTTTTTTTTTTTGACTTTTTCGTTTTTAAATATCTCCCAGCCACACATTATTTGTCAATTTTTTTAGCTTTCATAAAGTATAAAAATAATATATTAACCCAATCAAATAAAATAATATTAATTTTATAATATATTTTCTCTTTCTAAATCTAAATCCTAATCTACAACTTTCCATTCAAATCCAAATCCTAATCTACACCCATCTACAAACCAAACGGGCCCTAAATACCAAAAGATTATGATTTAAGATCATTTGAGGACCAAACTTTGTTTACAAACCAATGGATCAATCTCCACCTTCCATCCTCATTTGATCTAATGGTCAAGATTAAACCCAACATTTACACTACAAGGGTATACTGGTCAAATATTAAAACCAAAAATTAGATATTAAAATCTCATAAAACACACACAAACACACTTTAGTGCATGTTCTTTCTCTCTCTGGTTCTCTCCATTCGACCGAAACTTCAGCAACTACTTTATAAAACCCAATTTCCATATTTAATCATCAATTGATCATCAAAATCATCGCTTTTCTTTATCACCGTTATTATCATGCTTATAAACAACCACGATTTAGATTTGATTCGATTTCTGATATGTTTCATTAAGGTAATCGATCACAATTTAATTGTTAATCGTCAAATCTGAAGCTATATGATCAAATTATAATCTAATTTGTGGAAAACTAGAAGGGGGGTTGAATAGTTTTACCGTTTTATTTTTAAATCCTTTTTGTATTTTTGTTAATTCAACGGATCTTTTCATAAACAAATAATCACACAATATAAATAAAGAGTGAAGAGAGGAAAGATCAAACCAATCAACACAAGTGTTTATAGTGGTTCGGCTTGCTATGCCCTACTCCACTTCCTCGGGCTTTGTCCCCGAGAGATATCTTTCACTAAGAAACAAACTCCTTCCAAGGTGGAGAAAACCTTTACACGTGGCTTACTTCCTTTTCCGGTACTAAGCTAAACACCGGGTTCTATTCCCAGGCAGAAACCAACTTATCGTCGCCTATACACTTTACCGACACTAAGCTAAATGTCGAGTTCTTTTACACGGGTACAACCACTCCCTACTCTCTTTGTGCTTTGTGGACTAAAGCACTAACCACACTCACTTATTACAAATGATAAATGATAAGACACACTTCTAATGATTACACAGAACGTTTACAACTACTTCCGAACAGCTTGTTTGGTTTAAGCTTGTTCTCTTGATCTTCTTTGCTACAAAAGAAACATCAATGATGATATAACTACTGAGGTTAGTGAATATGATGAATGTATGTTTTTTTTTTTTTTTTTTTTTAACTATCTAAGTGTGTGTTAAGCTCAAATAAGAAGGCTGCTATTTATAGGCAAACAAGCTAAACAGCCCACGGATCCGGCGGATCCTCAAAAGGGATCCGTCTTTGTATGGATTTGGATCCGTGGGTATGACAGCTAGCATATCACATGAAATCTTTCCAAATCTTCCATATCTCACCAAATCTTCCAAAATCCACAAATGTCAACTATATAACTTGTGAATCTAAACAAGATATTTCACAATCTATCAAAGATATCATATGTGATGTATGCAATGATGTCATGGTGTGATTTTCAAACTAAAGTTTCTATTTAAGGAAATATACACGTATATGCATATGTTGAATAAAAGTGATCATGTTAAATGAGAAATGTGTTCTTAGAAGGTTTTATCTAGTGCTTGTGTTTATTTAAAAGATGCATTGTGTATAAGTTATTATACAACCAAACTTAAAATAAAGTTTCCTTTTTAGGAAATACTTTTGTGAATGTACCTATTTAAATACTTTGTAACTTATAAGAGTTGTCATGAAAAATTACTTTAACATATATTTATGGTTTGCTTAGAAGATATACTTTGTGATTGTCATAAACAAAACTTAAGCAAAGATCGTAAAATATAAATAACGTTACTAGTACGATATTTGTATTAACAATCTCACCCTTTTTGTTGATGACAAAACCTAAAGTATATTTTTAACCAAACGAATAAATATAGTTCAAGCCCCTTTTAAAAATATGGATTAAGTTTGATTTGTTTAAATTTTGATTATGAGGGACTTTGTGCATGAATGCAAACTTAAATTAACTTAATCTTTTTCTCCCCCTTTTTGTCGAAACAAAAAGAAGAGTAGCGTAGCGGAATGCGATTTTGAGAACTTTAAAGCTCCCCCTTGTTTTATACTCCCCTAGATGGTGTAACAAGGTAATGAACCTACAAAACAAATGGTTAGAACATGAGATACTCCCCCTCAAAGTATACCATTCATTATTTGAGTGCTTATGTATACTTTCTTACGATATGAAGTGTTAATGATGTAAGGAGTAACTGGGTAATGAAGTATGAACCTACAAAACAAACGGTTAGAAAATGTAATGCTCCCCCTCGAAGTATACCACTCATTATTTGAGTGCTAAGGTATACTTTTAATGATGTGAAGTGCTGCAAATGAAATGTTAGTTCACTATGAATAAGTACAATGTATGAGAATGGATATTCCAAACAATATGACTAATGAGGTTTGACTTTTAAAAGTCAAAGTAAGTGTTTGACCACTTTTTGTACCTAAAACAATCATAATCAAGATATACTATACTAACCTATATAAGAAAGTTAGTTATCAAGGAAATATTTGATCACTCATAATGCATACCATCATTATATTCATAGTTAGAAAATTTTGTGACCAAAAGCCTTAATGATAAAATACAGAGACAGCATCCTACAAAGTTCAAGATCCTAACGCAACATTTAAAAGGAGATCATAGAAGTCCTATTGCGGTGGAGGTGATTGATGGTTTGGTGGTGGTTGTTGTTTTATGATCATTGATTAAGGGTGTTTGGTTAGAGTTTTTAAGGACGATTTGGAGGTCCATAGCATGATTGAGTCGGTGACCTTTCATACTCGAGAGAAGATTATTTTTTCTTGTGTAATGGCAACAGGAGTGGTGGAGAATTCTAGTTGGAAGATGCTTATGATAATCTTGAGAGTTAGTATATCATTCTTATTAAATCAAGGGTGTTTTATTATGACTTAACTAACCATGTGTTAAAAACATGGTAATACTAGATAACTTATTAAACAAAGTATAATGCATGAGATGTGAATTTTCAGATCATTAATGTGGTTGACTTAGAGAAGTCAAAGTAAGTATTTGATCATTTTTGGCACCTAATGTGACCATGATCATGGTTATAATATGGATTAATATGAGAATGTTAGTTATCAAGGAATTATGTAAAATGAAGATTACTTCTATATGTGTATTATGTGGCGATGATCATTGATATATATATATATAAAAGAAAATTCTAATAAAAATAATCTCCTAATTTACTAGATATATCCTACAAAGTGGTTCAACATGATCCTTATTTTATTTTGGACCTTGTGTACTAAAATGTTTGTCCGTTTGAGCTTTAGTGAGTGTTTCTTATTACACATCATTATGGAAGAAATGGTATATATTAGATTTTTGATTATTGATGAGGTTGGTGATTAAGTACTTATGACAATATCAATATAACTTTTATTATATTAAACCAAATATGTTTACTATGTATGACTTTAAATAAAAGTAGGATTAGTTGGATTATGTGTCAATATGAGATACTAGATAACTATCAATTATATCAAGCATAATCATTCATTGAAAATTTGTTTGCGACAAATGTCTCAAACGTGAGATTACACATGAAGAGAATAAGAATGAAATCCTAGGGACATCCTAATGAGTACATTGTGATGATACTAAAACTTGTATGAAGATGACTAAGGAGATGACTTTGGAGGTGATTTAGCTTGTTTTGATGATGCCGAGATACGTGCGAGCCACTTAGTTTCTAGATCAATAGTGTCATAGTGATTTATGACAAAAGTGTTGTCATCTTGAGTGTTTGGTTGACAAATCCACATTGATTCATCCAATTGTTGAAGTGTAGTAATGAAGTCATGAGTTGTAATGTTTAGTGAGTTAGATAGTGATAATGAGTTGCTTTCCTTAGGTTGTAAAGCATCACAGTATGATGGATCATGAATCTCCGGATTGAAAGAAATGGGTTCCAAGTTTTCTAAGTTCATTTGTGGTGGATTAGTAGACTTAGTGTGAAGATCTTCAATGTATGGTTGTGGTGACTGTGGTGAGGAGTCAGATGGTGTAGAGTGGACTAATGCAGTGTTGCGTATGGGTGATGTTGCTGTTGTACCAAATGAACTTGCAACGGGTGAAGGTGATCTTGGAGAGGATATGTTGACTATAGGAGTCATTATAGGAGTTGTTGTGGTGTTGGTGGATATAGTAGGAAAGATGATATTAGGAACAGGGTTCACATACCAGTAAGGTCTAACACTAATTCTAGCCGTTCGTCTATGTGGTCTAGACATGTGAGGTTGGTTGGACTTGTGCATTGTGAGATTTCCAGGAGATGGTATGTGAATAATGCAGAAGTTTGATGTGCTAAGATCATATCTAAGGTTCTAATTTATACTCCTAATTGTATGGAAACTAGTGTTTGGATTAATGAAGTGTGAATACCTAAGACTAGAAACTAGATAAAGTAATTTGTCCTATTGACAAAGTCAATCCATAGAAATGGAGTTGACTTTGATATGTGCAGGAATATGACTCAAAAGAAAGAAAGGTGATTGATTCATGGATACCAATGGTAGCAAGTGCAGTCTGTAATGTAAGACAGAACATAATTCAAATTTTGGTTAGAAATTAAATTTTGGTGGGAAGTATTTTTAGTCCGTAAGTGTTCCTAAATGAGTTTAAGATTATCAATGAAGAGTTTACATTACTGTAAATGTTACTAGATGGTGAATTCTAAAAACCGGGATGAGTTTAACTATTTTGAGAATATTGGTGTGTAGCATACGGATCCAAATGTTACCAAATACTGAACCAAAATATGGGATTCGCCAAATCCGTAAGATGAAGGATGGCGGAACCAACGATAACATATGGCGGATCCAAATTTTGGGATCCGCCAGAGATCCGTCTGGAAATTATCAATTTTAAACAGAACATGTGTCATTTTTCTCGTTTTTCGACGAAAACCCGAAAATTCTCCTAGAACTTATTTATTATCTAGTATGTATCTCAAAATAACTAATTGCAAGGAATAAAACACAAACATGTATAAAGATAAACTAAATTGTTAAACTTCATCATAAACGATGTTATGCCAAACGGTGGCATAGATCAGGAAAATTGATAACGATATGCGTTATCATTAAGTAGAACATAAAACACATAAACATAAAGTACTTCAGATATATCTTATCAAACATAGAAATATGACCACATAAGACTAAAAGAACAATTGTTCCAAACGCTCATTTATTCTTGCTTTTCTTTTAACAGCTTGAGAATTTTCTTCTGATCTTTTCGAAGTTTCATCATCCAACGTCCTGCACACTTTAAAAGTCCCTTTGTTTGTCGATCTCCCGCAGATTCATTTTTGAGAGATGGGAGTTGACTCAAGTAGTCGAGTAGCGGGAGACTTGAGTTGGGTAATCCATCTTCGTCACTAGCTGATGAAGATGATGAGGATGAAGATGAGACGTAAGTTCGTTTTCCTTTTCTCACTGCCACTCTATGGTCACTAATTGGGAGAAAGGTGTGTTTGATTTCAGGATAATCTGGGACAAAGCCAACAATGTTTGGAAGAATAGGAGTGCAAGCTTTGAACAGACGAGTGAGTAGCATTCCATATGGCAATGCAGTTTTCCCTAGGACACGTATATCAACCATCCTTTTGGCGATATAGTAAGCAAGATTGAACCTTTGACGAGTTGAAATACAATAGAGCATATAGCACAATCCAGCATTCACGTGATCCTTGTTACCAATAGTACTAATGACATTTGATCTTAGAATTTCTTCTAGTTTCTTGAACTCGGGTTTGAGCTCATTGAGTTCCATAGCAAATGGATCTCGATTGACATCTTTGCCCCGAAGTCTCTTAATTGGGTTGGTTCTAGGTTTGAAGAGATGATCTCGGATAGTTTCTTTAGGAGTTAGGGGAGTGTCATATGGATGTTCCCGTCCTAGGTTTGAATCAAGAATGGTCAAGGGCCATTTGTCTGAGTAGAAGCATGTGCCTTCACTTGGGATGTGTAAAACTTCCCCGAACTGATCTAAAGGAAAATTGTAGGAGTTTTGGTTCACATTGAAGTTGATGCTAAATGATCCACTATCATCAGTAATAAGTTTTACTGAGGCATAAAATTCGAGAATGAATCGGGGAATGATAGGCTCATCTATGTCAAGAAGTGAGTCAAACTGAATGGCAGCCATTTGTTCACGAATGTTTGATTCTTCTAGAAATGAAGAATCCACGGTTCTTCCTTCATTAACATACCGGTTTTCTAATGCTTTGAAGATTTTGATTTGAGCTTTAGTAAGTCCCTTTGTTTGATGGTGGTTGGGTAAGTACTTCTTATTTTTCTTGTGATCGAAATTAGTGACAGGAGGCAAGATTTACCTAGACATAAAGAATTTTATAGTTTTAGTTAAGATGATCTAAGATGCATGAACTGTATACTAATATGAGAACAAAAATGTAGGTGTGGTGATCTTGACCCATTTTGAAAACACGTGTTTTGTGAAAATTAAGTTGCAACTTAAACATTTCTATTTGACAGTTTTTGATTTTGTATTAACAATGTTCAAAAAAATCTTAGTTATGAAGATTTGACCAACAGTGGGGTTAGATTAAGATGACGTCCAAGTGAGCAGAGATTTCTTAGGTGTTTAAAGTTTATCAAAATACAATTCCTAATTAAGATGAACCATATATTATGAATCTTAGTATGTTTTGAAAAGACTTTGTCTAATTTAACTATCTGATATGAAAATGCATTATCCCTAATTGTGAAAACAAGAAATTAACATGAATTGGTGAACTTACAGTGAGTGATTAAGCACGAGTTAATATGAGATGAAGAACCTAATTTTGAGTTTTGGGATGGTAATGGTCGACTATGAGTTGGTGTTTGAGGGTTTAATTAAGTTTGTGATGCAGTAAGGAGTGTTTGGTAAATTACAATCCACCTTTTTCAACATACAGATCCGGCGGATCCCTAAAAAGGGTTCCGCCCTTGTTGTCAGTTGGATCCGCAGGATCAGAATAAGGATTTGGTAATTTCGTTTTTGTTTGAACTAAGATTTTGGACGAAGGTTCAGATTGCTTCTAGGTTTTAATAAATTTTAGATGGAAGGGAGAGTCCTCTTTTTTAGGGGAATTTTGCAAATGATATTCTTTTTGAGAAACTTTCTCAAAACGGAATGTTTTATCATTCGAACATTGTCAAAACATAAATGAAGAAAAGTCGATCTAGGTTTTTACTGAGATAAATAGTTTCGAGAATTTTGAAACAAGAAAACTAGTTATAGAGGTTATAAAAATAACCTATGGAAATTTTCTCCACATTCAACCTTAACCAGTTAAGTATTAAGGAACGTTTGTTTCTTAGTGAATTGTGATGCAATGTCTCACATTAGCACACAAGTAGTTTGATATTATCCTAATGATCATATGTACACTATGACTCTTACCATTTATCTCCTTGGGGTCTAAAGAATTAGGGTGTGTTTGGTATGCAAAAATGGGAATCAAGTAATACTTTGATAGGCATTAAACATGTTTGTTTTACTACTATCACAATCAAACAATCATTTCATAGTCATAGATCCATTGAAGTGGGTAGAGGTGGGTTTTTAAAGGATTCCCATGGGTCCCTCTACTTTATTTATTAATCATCACATAAACTTGACATCTTTTCGAAAAAATTTCAAAAAAAAAGTTTTCGAAAATAATTTTTTTTAAACTAATTTATAAAAAAAAAAAAAAAAAAAAAACTTTTTTGAAATTTTTTTTTTGAAAATAATTTTTTTTGAAAAAAAAAATTTCAAAAAAAAATTTTACTAAATAATTTTTTTCAAAAAATTTTCAAAAAAATTTAAAAAATTTTAGAAAAAAAACTTTAAAAAATTTTTAAAAAAATTTTCTAAAAAAAAAATTATCAAAAAAATTTTAAAAAAAAATTCGAAAATAATTTTTTTCAAAAAAAAACTTTTTTCTTTGAAAATAATTTTCGAAAATAATTTATAAAAAGAAACTTTTTTTAAAAAAAAAATTTCAAAAAAAATTTCTAGAAAAAAAATAATTTTCTAAAAAATAATATTTTTCTAAAAAATAATTTCGAAAAATAATTTTTTTTCTAAAAAATAATTTAGAAAAAAAAAATAATTTCGAAAAAATAATTTCTAAAAAATAATTTCTAAAAAAATAATTTCGAAAAAAATAAATTTGAAAAATAATTTTTTTTCTAAAAAATAATTTTGAAAAATAACGTGGATTATTTTTATTTTCTAAAAAATAATTTCGAAATAAATTTTTTTTTTCGAAAAAATTTATAAATTTTTTTTTGTGATTCCCGTGTCCCCACAAAACATACCAAACAACACTAATCATACTTTTCTATCAATCTCATACCATCCATTTATCAAATGCATAGTGATTTTGATTCCCGCTTACAAACCAAACGCACCCTTAGTCTTTAATATGTTCTTAGGTAACTAATGATGAAGGAATAATTTGAGAGTATATACTAATGTACTACTACCTTCAAATTCATTTTATGAATTTACAAATTTGATTCTTAGAATACGAGTGTATTTCTCATGAATTATCTTCATTCCAAATTTGCATAACTGAAATGGTTGAAAACGTTCTCTTTTCTAGTTAGGCATCTAGAGTGAGATTCTATTAATTTTTATTAAAAGTTATTATGCATGATTTTGATCATAGTAAATATGTTGATCATGGGATTTGGTTGTTCTTATCAAGAAATAGTTTGATGTACTTATCTTTTGATGTTTGTACATAGGAATACCGGGAGAATGTATTCTTCCTATTTTGCTTAATACTATCAAATCCAACTTATTCTCCTATTCCTTAAATTCTTGCTTAGATCTATAAATGTGTTTTGTTATTTAGAGAATATTTATCATTCATCAAGGATGTGGTGATTTTTATTTGAATGTTGACTTCATCTACTTTGAGGTTTCTATTATTAAACTAAGGTATATCTTATGTATCTAAATGTGTTGATATTGTCCTAAAGAAGTTGTGTATTTTAAGATATCTTAAAACCATAAGAACTTAATCAGGAGTTTATCAGGTTATCGCAAGCATGTTGATCATAGCTTGATGAAGATCCTAGCAAATTTCTTTGAGTTTAACTTTTCACAAGTCTCATTTAAGTGTTTGTTTAATATTTGTCTTTTAAGTCTAATTTTTACAAAAGTTTGATATTCTCTTTTGGTTATCATACTATCTTTTTGGATACAATGTAATTACCTTAGAGATATAATCCAGAATTATAATTTCAAAAATGAATTTAGAGTTATCTATACGAACACTTAATATGATGAGAAGTAGAGTTATGAGAACACTTACCTTCTTCCGATTGTTTATTTAGCAAGAGTGCTATAAACCATAATGTAACCTTTGTTGAGCGTATTTTGAGAGAATACTTCTGTTTTCATCAATGTGTCTTGAGGATGGTTTGTTCATCAAGATTAACTTCTTTTGTGCATACCTGAAGAAAAACTTAAGTTTCTGGTCCCCAATATTTCATGGGTCCTTAATTTGTCAATCAAGAACATTTACCAAGGTTCACTCATATCTCCAAGGCAATCAAACGGAACTTGTTTATTAAGCATGGTTTCTTTGTATACAGATACTTCATCCTTATCTATAGATGTATTAGTTTTAGACTTTCTTAATTTTTGCTCAACTCTACCTACAGATCCTTTAGCAAAGCTATACGGATCCATATTTTTGGATCTGTGGGTTACCAACTCAGTTGGTGAGGTTTCTTTTATTATTTGATTCTCAAGATCACTTAATTGACAATTTTTCATAAAGTCAGGCTTGAAATAATCATGAGATAATTCAAGTATTCTCATAGTGTCATCTGCACAGTTAATGAATTTATCGAATCTTTGGAATTTAGAATTTTGTTTTAAGTATTTCCTTAGTTTAAGCCTATGTGAGTCTAATTCAAGTTTTAGTTGTTGACATGATATACACGTTTTAGTTTCCTTATCTTCATCCAAACTTTTAACCTTTTCTTTTAACTTGTGTATCTTGTTTTGTAAATATTCTTCTTTGGTTTTTAAGAACTTATTTTTCTTTGGTTTTTAAGACGCGTCGCTATAAACCACCATATCTTCGGTCCCCCCCGGCAATACTAGAACCAGTGCTTCACACAACTTCCTCCGTAGAGTACAAAAGGCTTTGTCTTGTTCTTCACCCCACTCGAAGGTAGCATTCTTCTTAGTAAGTTTTGTTAGAGATGACGCGATTTTGGAGAAGTCTTGAATAAACCTCCTGTAATATCCCGCAAGGCCAAGAAAACTTCGAATCTCACCAACATTCCTCGGTGCATGCCATTTCATTACGGCTTCTACCTTTGAAGGATCAACTTTGATACCATCGACATTAATAACGTGACCGAGGAATTGAACTTCTTGCAACCAAAATTCACACTTTGAGAATTTAGCATACAATCTTTCTTTTCTCAAAGTCTCTAAAATCTCCCGCAAATGTGTGGTGTGCTCCTCCTTACTCTTCAAGTAAATAAGAATGTCATCGATGAACACTATGACGAACCTATCCAACATCGGTCTACATACGCGGTTCATAAGGTCCATGAAAACCGCAGGCGCGTTCGTGAGACCAAAAGGCATAACCGTAAACTCGTAGTGTCCATAACGGGTCCTAAAGGCCGTCTTAGGAATGTCTTCTTCTCGAACCTTCAATTGATGATAACCCGAACGGAGATCGATCTTGGAAAACCACCGCGCACCTTGAAGTTGATCAAAGAGGTCATCGATTCTTGGTAACGGATACACATTTTTCACCGTGACTTTATTCAACTCGCGGTAGTCGATGCACATCCGCATACTACCATATTTCTTTTTAACGAAAAAGATTGGAGCTCCCCATGGCGAACTACTAGGACGAATAAAACCCTTGTCAAGCAATTCTTGAAGTTGACTCATCAACTCTTTCATTTCGGATGGAGCAAGGCGGTAGGGAGTTTTAGCAATAGGGGTAGCACCCGGAACAAGATCAATACGGAATTCAACTTGCCTTTCGGGTGGAATACCCGGCAAGTCCTCCGGAAAAACATCACAAAATTCATTCACAACCGGAACATCATCGATACTTTTCTTCTCAAAGCTCGTATCTACCACGTGAGCCATGAAGGCATAACATCCACGTGATAAATATCTCCTAGCCTTCATCACGGTACATAACTTTAGTTCACCTTTTCTTTTATCCCCATAAATAATCATTTCACGACCGCTAGGATTCACAACTCGAATGATCTTTTGGCTACAAAGGATAGCCGCGTTATATTTATCAAGCCAATCCATACCAATAACAATATCAAATTCCCCGAGCATAATGGGAATTAAGTCGATCTTAAAGACACTTTCATCAATCTCTATCTCTACGTCTCGATATACATTAGTCACAACAACGATTTTACTATCGGCTATTTCGACTTCTAGGGGTATCGGAAATTTAGCTAGTGGGGAAGTTATTTGCTTGCTAAAATCATAAGACACGAAAGAAACACTAGCACCCGAATCATACAAAACCCGAGCGGGTATGGAATTAACAAGATGAATACCTGTGATGACATCGGTCCCCGATTTGGCTTCTTCGACACTCATTTGATAGACTCGAGCTGTTGGTTTTGGAATCTCCACTTTCTCTTCCTTGACGCTTCTCAAAGGCTTTGCTTCAATCGCCTTTGTTTTCGGGCAATCCCTCAACCTATGCCCTATCCCGTTACACCCATAGCATACTATCATCGGCTTGGTACAATCTTTGCTTTGATGATCTAAAGCTCCACACTTGTAACAACCCGGCGTATTTCGCCTACATTCCCCAAGATGGAACTTGCCACACTTAGAACATGCTACCTTAGCTTTGTTTCCCACACTCTTTTTGCCATGGTCAAATTTGGCTTTCTTCCCATCCTTATCCGCAAACTCTAGCTTCCTTTTTGGTTCTTTCGCCTCCTTCTCCTTCCTCCTAAGTAAGTCCGCTTCCCTTACCCTAGCTCTACTCAAAAGATCCTCCAACGTAGTGCATTTGAATGGTGAAATCACTTCACGAATATCATCCTTGAGCATCCTTTGGAACTTGTCAACCTTAAGCTTGTCGTTCCCAAGGTATTCGGGACAATAAGGAACCATATCATTAAACGTCCTCCACAACTCATTTACCGTCTCATTAGTTTGAGTGAGAGATTGGAATTTCTCTCGAATTTTGTCAACCTCCTCAATCGGAGCATACTCGGCACTAAACAACTCCTTGAATTCTTTCCACGTACAAGTTTCCACCCAAGGTTCACCTTTCTCACACACCTTTCCTTCCCACCAAGTCTTTGTACTATCACGAAGAAAGTTAGTAGCATAGATAACCTTCTTCCTTTCTTCGCAACCACTAGTACGAAAAGCGCCTTCCACCGCCGTGATCCACCTATTACTAACAATGGGGTCAAGAACACCGGTAAACCGTGGCACATCACAAGCCGTGAAGTCCTGGTAAGTAGCTTTGTCATTCTTAGGTTCTTTTGCCACTCCACATTCTTTCTTAAACTCCTTAAACTCTTCCTTCATTAGCTCCTTAAGATTTTGCGTCGTTTGTTGAACATAGAAGGGCATTGCTTGTTCAATAGCCTTACCCACTCTTTTTGCCAACATTTTGTCTAGGGCTTTCATTTCATCTCCCGTGAAGCCTCTAAAGTCAGGGCCTCCGGAGTTTGAGGAAGAACTTTCATTATCCTTATTATCATTACCCGGATCACTTGCCAAAGTTTCGGCATGCTTGGAAGCCGTGGCTTTCGCGACTTCCTTCGTGAGAGGGGTTTCCATTTCTTCTTACTGAAAATTAGCAATTCACAACATTAAACACAATTATGTATACTTAGCCAATGCATGAATGACATTTCTATCTTGTTCTAGCACCCTAGCTTGTCACTCATGTATGATCTAAATGATTTCAATTTCACATATGTCCCGTATTTTCATCACTACGGTGGCCAGGCGTAGTCATGAAAATATTGAACATATGGGTCCTCAAAACCATCCAAACAATACACAAATAACAAACACTAGTTCTAACCGCATCTACACAAGGCCTAAGTCTAGGAAATCCTAAAGTGAAATCCTAAATCTCTTAGACCGAAGCTCTGATACCAAGTTGTAACGCCCCGTGACCACTTATACCAAAAATTTTGAACTTTATACGTGGAAACGATTGACTAAAACGGACTCATACAAATTCTTCATTTAATGACCAGAACCTATAACATTTAACCTTTTAAACATACTTGCAAGAACATATACTCGAAGACACTTCAAAACATTTCACACAATTTTCTAACACAACCAAACAATCCCTTCTGAGACCAAGATACGCCGTATCCTTTTTAGGGATACGCCGTATCAAAGCTGAGAGACAATACGCCGTATCAATCTGAAGTGATACGCCGTATTATCTTAAACTTCTGATACGCCGCATCTATTATATTAGATACGCCGCATCGACCCACTGAGACAGAAAATTACAAGAAAATGGGATACGATGCGCCATATCTCAAAAAGGAGATGCGCCGTATCACCTGATACGCCATATCTCAAAAGGAGATGCGCCGTATCACCTGATACACCATATCTCAAAGGAGATGCGCCGTATCTACCCTACACAACAGAAATTCTGGACAGACCTACTGTCCCAATTTTGCAATTTCGCCAGGCCCGCTCAGAAACCCGACCTTCCGGACTCGAAACTTGACGAAACTTTCCAGAATCCTTTAGTATGTCCATAAGATTATTTTAATACAAAAACATCACCCGTTTGACCACCCGAAATAGTACCTCAAAATTGGACGGATTATGCATAAGACCCGTTATGACCCGCTTGCACTCCAAATCATTAAAAACACATCTTTTACCCATCATACCTGAACTACATACCTATTTTAACATACCAAATTTGTTCCAAGGGTACATATCCCATTTACATTCCAAAATAACGAGGTAGGCTATTTACCAAACACTCCCTTAAAGCGTCTAGAACTACCAACATGTACCATAGAGACTTCGTGACTTACACACATAGTTAAACCATAATTTAGACATCAAGACATGACCGTGAACTAACAAAATGACCATATAAAATAAAGTGTACCCACGACGCAAAAGAACACTTGGGGGCTTTCAACTTCAAAAGCGTTTGGTCCAAAAGAATTCCGATCTTCTAAACTACCTTTTATGCTATAAGCTAGGCTATACCCTTACCCTTGCTTCCTCCGCTAGAACCTACAAAAAACATTAACATCTAAACCGTAAGCGAAAACGCTTAGTAAGTATACAAGATATAATCAACATCACATTTACATAAGGCTGGTGAATCACACCAATCATAACATTAACAAGGAGCATCAAGTAGGATTATTACTCACCTTGACCGGGCAAGTAATTATTTAACATTAACACAACTAGCATTGGATCCAAGCTATCACACATTCACAAGCTCCATAATAATTACATTAACGCAAGCATAACATTAACAACATAACATTAACAAGGATTATACTCATATACTTACCTCAAATTCCTACTAGCTTCTTACTTGCTTGAGTTGGGCTTCTATAGGGATTCCTATTACACAATTAACCTTAATTAGTACTAGTAACTATGGGAATCATAGTTTTTATCACCTTAATTCATTATACCCAAAATCTATACATGAACCCTAATTTCTCACTTTGGGAAAACAACTTACTTGATGAAAGGAACACAATTAAGGCTTCCTTAAAGCTTCTTGATCACTTCTTGATGGCTAAAATGGCTAGAATGATGACTTCAAGTATTCCCTCCTTTTTCTTGCTAAATGTCGACACACATGAACACTCCAAACTTTTCCAGACAATTCTAAAACTAGATATTTAATAAGTGCTAGTTACTAGTTTGGCCTCTTGGCAATTATGGTCCTTCTAGTTCTATACTTCTCATTTAGCCACACATTAAGTTATAAATAATCCCTAACACATTCACTTAGCATAATATTTACTTAAATGGTACCTTGTCGGGGTACGGGTGTAACAATTCTCCCCTCCTTAAAATGAGAGTTCGTCCCCGAACTCTACTCGTGAAATAAATGAGGATACTTGGTCTTCATTTTCTCTTCTATTTCCCACCTAACACTTGTACCCTTACGATGTCTCCACTGGACTTTTACTAACGGGATCTCTTTATTTATCAATTGTCGCACTTTTCTCCCTAGTATGGCTTCTTGCACGTCCTCTTGAGAAAGCAACTCCGGGTCTATTTCAATGTCGTCTAAGGTGACCACACTCGTTTCGTCCGCCAAACATTTCCTTAAGTATGACACGTGAAAGGTATTGTGAATACCCCTCATTTCTTCGGGGAATTCCAACACATATTCTACTTCGCCTACTCGTTTCAAGATTTTGAAAGGTCCTATAAACCGAGGACTAAGTTTCCCTTTGTTTTTGAACCTAAAAACGCCTTTCCACGGGGAAACCTTTAACATAACCAAATCACCTACCTAAAATTCGATTGGTCTTCTCCGATTATCGGCATAGCTTTTCCACCTATCTTGTGCCGCTTTTAGTCTTGCACGAATCATTTCTATCTTTTCCGTTGTAGCCAACACTACATCCGTGCTCGCCAATTCCCTTCTTCCGACTTCTTCCCAACACACGGGTGTCCTACACCTCCTACCATAAAGCATTTCATAGGGTGGCATATCTATACTCGCATGGTAACTATTATTATAGGCGAATTCGACTAAAGGTAAATGATCGTCCCAATTGCCTCCAAAATCGATCACACAAGCTCGTAACATATCCTCCAAAGTTTGAATCGTCCTCTCGCTTTGCCCATCGGTTTGAGGATGAAAGGCCGTGCTCATATGAAGTTCTCGTAGCTCTGAATCTTTTGCCCAAAAGTTAGATGTGAAACGTCCGTCCCTATCGGAGACTATAGAAATGGGCACTCCATGACGCGCGACTATTTCGTTAACGTAAATCTTAGCTAGCTTATGAACGGGCATATTTTCTCGGATTGGAATAAAATGAGCACTCTTGGTTAGGCGATCTACTATGACCCAAATCGTGTCGTTCTTCTTTTTCGTCCTTGGCAATTTCGTAATGAAGTCCATCGTGATCTTTTCCCACTTCCAAACCGGAATATCCAAAGGTTGAACTTTTCCATACGGTTTTTGATGCTCGGCTTTGACCTTTAAACAAGTCAAACACTTCTCAACGTACTTTACACAATCTCTTTTCATACCCGGCCACCAATAGTTCTTCTTCAAATCGCGGTACATCTTTGTAGCTCCCGGATGAATGGAATATTTTGACTTGTGTGCTTCCCCTAGAATCAATTCTTTGATGTTACTACGAAAAGGGATATAAACCCTTCCATACCGAGTCTTAATTCCTCGACTATCTTCCTCAAGATGCGGAATGTGGGAGGTGATACGTTCGTTTTCTCTATTTTCTTCCTTTAATGCCTCCTCTTGAGCTAACTTGATCTTATCAAAAAGGTCGATGGTGACAATCATTCTCAAGGAATGAATTTTAGTAACCTCATTTTGATCTTTTCGGCTCAACGCATCCGCCACAACATTCGCTTTACCGGGATGGTAGAGAA
The DNA here is from genome assembly GCA_021014915.2 of Artemisia tridentata subsp. tridentata. Lineage (NCBI taxonomy): Eukaryota > Viridiplantae > Streptophyta > Magnoliopsida > Asterales > Asteraceae > Artemisia > Artemisia tridentata. Next base: position 205,218,277 of record CP139508.1, read on the forward strand.
TTTCGCAATCATAATCCTTCAACAAGTCTAACCATCTTCGTTGTCTCATGTTGGGATCTTTCTTATCAAGGAAATATTGAAGGCTTCGATGGTCGGTGTAAATTACAAACTTGACACCATACAAGTAATGCCTCCAAAGTTTTAAAGCAAAAACCACAGCCGCAAACTCAAGATCGTGAGTCGCATAATTTTCTTCATGCTTCTTTAGTTGTCTCGAGGCGTAAGCAATCACTTTTCCCCTTTGCATAAGAACACATCCAAGACCGGAATAAGACGCGTCGCTATAAACCACCATATCTTCGGTCCCCTCCGGCAATACTAGAACCGGTGCTTCACACAACTTCCTCCGTAGAGTACAAAAGGCTTTGTCTTGTTCTTCACCCCACTCGAAGGTAGCATTCTTCTTAGTAAGTTTTGTTAGAGATGACGCGATTTTGGAGAAGTCTTGAATAAACCTCCTATAATATCCCGCAAGGCCAAGAAAACTTCGAATCTCACCAACATTCCTCGGTGCATGCCATTTCATTACGGCTTCTACCTTTGAAGGATCAACTTTGATACCATCGGCATTAATAACGTGACCGAGGAATTGAACTTCTTGCAACCAAAATTCACACTTTGAGAATTTAGCATACAATCTTTCTTTTCTCAAAGTCTCTAAAATCTCCCGCAAATGTGTGGTGTGTTCCTCCTTACTCTTCGAGTAAATAAGAATGTCATCGATGAACACTATGACGAACCTATCCAACATTGGTCTACATACGCGGTTCATAAGATCATGAAAACCGCAGGCGCGTTCGTGAGACCAAAAGGCATAACCGTAAACTCGTAATGTCCATAACGGGTCCTAAAGGCCGTCTTAGGAATGTCTTCTTCTCGAACCTTCAATTGATGATAACCCGAACGGAGATCGATCTTGGAAAACCACCGCGCACCTTGAAGTTGATCAAAGAGGTCATCGATTCTTGGTAACGGATACACATTTTTCACCGTGACTTTATTCAACTCGCGGTAGTCGATGCACATCCGCATACTACCATCTTTCTTTTTAACGAACAAGATTGGAGCTCCCCATGGCGAACTACTAGGACGAATAAAACCCTTGTCAAGCAATTCTTGAAGTTGACTCATCAACTCTTTCATTTCGGATGGAGCAAGGCGGTAGGGAGTTTTAGCAATAGGGTAGCACCCGGAACAAGATCAATACGGAATTCGACTTGCCTTTCGGGTGGAATACCCGGCAAGTCCTCCGGAAAAACATCACAAAATTCATTCACAACCGGAACATCATCGATACTTTTCTTCTCAAAGCTCGTATCTACCACGTGAGCCATGAAGGCATAACATCCACGTGATAAATATCTCCTAGCCTTCATCACGGTACATAACTTTAGTTCACCTTTTCTTTTATCCCCATAAATAATCATTTCACAACCGCTAGGATTCACAACTCGAATGATCTTTTGGCTACAAAGGATAGCCGCGTTATATTTATCAAGCCAATCCATACCACTAACAATATTGTTGGGAATTATATTTTCATAGATTTGATGATACAAAAACTAGAAGAATGAAACATGAAGAATGCTAAAATGATAAGCAAAATACACTAACATGACTCTACTGATTAGTACAATGACTCTGCTGATTAGTGCAATGACTCTGCTGATTAGTGCAATGACTCTGCTGATTAGTACAATGACTCTGCTGATTAGTGCAATGACTTTGCTGATTAGTGCAAACGAGCTGCTGCTGATCAGTGAGTCATACTGCTGCTGGATGGATAAGGATGAAAAAGATATTTTGTATTTGAGTCAAGTATATCAAGTAGATAATATCTAGATATGTTCTCAGTCAACAAAGTTGTAAAACAAGATACATGTTGTATCTTAATGACTGACACATACACAAGCAAGTAGTAGACTAAAGCTTATCAATTTTGTAATGATCTCTTTTATACTATAAAAAGGAGATCACACCCTTAGATAAAAAGTGTGTCACTATGTGATTAGTGATCACCAAAGTGCTTAGTACTCTCAAATTACAACAACACAAAGTTGTGTTAAAATGTAAATCACTTAAAGAGTGTGTGTGTGGGAACATCAGACGTGGGGTCTGATGAACATTAGACATGGGTTTTAATGTTGTTTAGGTTTGTTTAGCCTCAAGGATCTTCGATCCCTGATTAGATAGTAATCGTGTTATAATTGATCATGTAACATTGGGGCTTAGTTGGAATAACAAAGAGAAAGTTTGGCAAAACCTTGTTGTGATAGTATTGTTTCTTTCATAGAATATTCCGTCAATATTATCATCCTGCTTTTCATAGTTAATCCTAGATCAAAGGCTTAACAACCTAGAGCCCATAAACGATCACGTAACTTGTTTTAGTACATGCAAGCAGGTCTAAAACGAGTTTCCACAGTTGGTATCAGAGCGGGGGGGCTCTGGATCTAGAAAAGAAAAGGTTTTAGCTAAAGAAAGAAGAAAAATTCTGATCTGGTTTGTATTTTCGTAACTCACTGCAGGGCTATTTTCAAAAGGCGATAACTCCTTCGTTAACCGTTGGATCGAGCTGAAATTTTTGTTGAAGGTTCTTGGTATATCAAGGTAGATTCTCACCGGAGGGATCTTCAATCTGAGCCTTAGGTTGCAAGATATGCATCGTTGAAAACTGCTGCAAAAACAGTTGAGGTATGGTCGAATTTTTGGTTTTTCTTTCTTGGTTTACACACACATAGGGGAAGAATCACACACAAGAGAAGAGTTGGTTCTTAAAAGATAAAAAGGCTTGTTTATCAAGGTATTATTGGTAAAGAAGATTAGTTGTTACTTATTTGAAGTTGAGGTGGAATTTTTCAAAATTGTGTTTTATCATATCTTTGGAAGAAAAGATAACTTGTTTGTGCTACAATTTCATATGCTACGACTTGTTAAATCTAGTTTTCATAGGTCAAGGGGAGGATGGACGAAGACCTAGTTAACTATCACTTAAAAGGAGTTACTTTGTAGTGCTCAGTGTCTCATTGAAGATGAGGATTTTATCAAGAGATTTCGATCTACTTATATGGTGTTAGTGTAAGTTCAAAGTCAGTTTTAGTACAAGATATAGGACACAAGATTGGTTTATTTTACTTCATCAACGAATTGGTAATGGTTGGTTTTTCTTCATCGTCATAAAAGCCTACAGATTTGAAGAATCAAGAAATGGTTAATATATTAGTTTCAGGGGAAGCTTCAATGTTCAAGATGTTTAACCATTTATTTATTGTATATGTGCATCACCATAAGGGAAAGTTATTGATTCTTACTACTATTGATTAATTTTAGTTTGTAGTTGTAAAGATCATATTTGTAATATTTCCTATTTGTTGATAACAAAAAGGGGAAGAGATGTGGTGGATAGCATAGATTAAGGGGAAGACAATATGATTTCATTCATGGTGAGATTTAATTATCTCAATTTCTCTACTTCGTCTAGGGAAATTCGTACAAGAACGTATTTGTTTTGTAATCATCAAATAGGGGAAGATTGTTGGGAATTATATTTTCATAGATTTGATGATACAAAAACAAGAAGAATGAAACATGAAGAATGCTAAAATGATAAGCAAAATACACTAACATGACTCTGCTGATTAGTGCATATGACTCTGCTGATTAGTACAATGACTCTGCTGATTAGTGCAATGACTCTGCTGATTAGTGCAAACGAGCTGCTGCTGATCAGTGAGTCATTACTGCTGCTGGATGGATAAGGATGAAAAAGATATTTTGTATTTGAGTCAAGTATATCAAGTAGATAATATCTAGATATGTTCTCAGTCAACAAAGTTGTAAAACAAGATACATGTTGTATCTTAATGACTGACACATACACAAGCAAGTAGTAGACTAAAGCTTATCAATTTTGTAATGATCTCCTTTTACTATAAAAAGGAGATCACACCCTTAGATAAAAAGTGTGTCACTATGTGATTAGTGATCACCAAAGTGCTTAGTACTCTCAAATTACAACAACACAAAGTTGTGTTAAAATGTAAATCACTTAAAGAGTGTGTGTGGGAACATCAGACGTGGGGTCTGATGAACATTAGACATGGGTTTTAATGTTGTTTAGGTTTGTTTAGCCTCAAGGATCTTCGATCCCTGATTAGATAGTAATCGTGTTATAATTGATCATGTAACATTGGGGCTTAGTTGGAATAACAAAGAGAAAGTTTGGCAAAACCTTGTTGTGATAGTATTGTTTCTTTCATAGAATATTCCGTCAATATTATCATCCTGCTTTTCATAGTTAATCCTAGATCAAAGGCTTAACAACCTAGAGCCCATAAACGATCACGTAACTTGGTTTAGTACATGCAAGCAGGTCTAAAACGAGTTTCCACAAATATCAAATTCCCCGAGCATAATGGGAATTAAGTCGATCTTAAAGACACTTTCATCAATCTCTATCTCTACGTCTCGATATACATTAGTCACAACAACGATTTTACTATCGGCTATTTCGACTTCTAGGGGTATCGGAAGTTTAGCTAGTGGGGAAGTTATTTGCTTGCTAAAATCATAAGACACGAAAGAAACACTAGCACCCGAATCATACAAAACCCGAGCGGGTATGGAATTAACAAGATGAATACCTGTGATGACATCGGTCCCCGATTTGGCTTCTTCGACACTCATTTGATAGACTCGAGCTGTTGGTTTTGGAATCTTCACTTTCTCTTCCTTGACGCTTCTCAAAGGCTTTGCTTCAATCGCCTTTGTTTTCGGGCAATCCCTCAACCTATACCCTATCCCGTTACACCCATAGCATGCTATCATCGGCTTGGTACAATCTTTGCTTTGATGATCTAAAGCTCCACACTTGTAACAACCCGGCGTATTTCGCCTACATTCCCCAAGATGGAACTTGCCACACTTAGAACATGCTACCTTAGCTTTGTTTCCCACACTCTTCTTGCCATGGTCAAATTTGGCTTTCTTCCCATTCTTATCCGCAAACTCTAGCTTCCTTTTTGGTTCTTTCGCCTCCTTCTCCTTCCTCCTAAGTAAGTCCGCTTACCTTACCCTAGCTCTACTCAAAAGATCCTCCAACGTAGTGCATTTGAATGGTGAAATCACTTAAACGAATATCATCCTTGAGCATCCTTTGGAACTTGTCAACCTTAAGCTTGTCGTTCCCAAGGTATTCGGGACAATAAGGAACCATATCATTAAACGTCCTCCACAACTCATTTACCGTCTCATTAGTTTGAGTGAGAGATTGGAATTTCTCTCGAATTTTGTCAACCTCCTCAATCGGAGCATACTCGGCACTAAACAACTCCTTGAATTCTTTCCACGTACAAGTTTCCACCCAAGGTTCACCTTTCTCACACACCTTTCCTTCCCACCAAGTCTTTGCACTATCACGAAGAAAGTTAGTAGCATAGATAACCTTCTTCCTTTCTTCGCAACCACTAGTACGAAAAGCGCCTTCCACCGCCGTGATTCACCTATTACTAACAATGGGGTCAAGAACACCGGTAAACCGTGGCACATCACAAGCCGTGAAGTCCTGGTAAGTAGCTTTGTCATTCTTAGGTTCTTTTGCCACTCCACATTCTTTCTTAAACTCCTTAAACTCTTCCTTCATTAGCTCCTTAAGATTTTGCGTCGTTTGTTGAACATAGAAGGGCATTGCTTGTTCAATAGCCTTACCCACTCTTTTTGCTAACATTTTGTCTAGGGCTTTCATTTCATCTCCCGTAAAGCCTCTAAAGTCAGGGCCTCCGGAGTTTGAGGAAGAACTTTCATTATCCTTATTATCATTACCCGGATCACTTGCCAAAGTTTCGGCATGCTTGGAAGCCGTGGCTTTCGCGACTTCCTTCGTGAGAGGGGTTTCCATTTCTTCTTACTGAAAATTAGCAATTCACAACATTAAACACAATTATGTATACTTAGCCAATGCATGAATGACATTTCTATCTTGTTCTAGCACCCTAGCTTGTCACTCATGTATGATCTAAATGATTTCAATTTCACATATGTCCCGTATTTTCATCACTACGGTGGCCAGGCTAGTCATGAAAATATTGAACATATGGGTCCTCAAAATCATCCAAACAATACACAAATAACAAACACTAGCTCTAACCGCATCTATACAAGGCCTAAGTCTAGGAATCCTAAAGTGAAATCCTAAATCTCTTAGACCGAAGCTCTGATACCAAGTTGTAACGCCCCGTGACCACTTATACCAAAAATTTTGAACTTTATACGCGGAAACGATTGACTAAAACAGACTCATACAAATTCTTCATTTAATGACCAGATCCTATAACATTTAACCTTTTAAACATACTTGCAAGAACATATACTCGAAGACCCATCAAAACATTTCACACAATTTTCTAACACAACCAAACAATCCCTTCTGAGACCAAGATACGCCGTATCCTTTTTAGGGATACGCCGTATCAAAGCTGAGAGACAATACGCCGTATCAATCTGAAGTGATACGCCGTATTATCTTAAACTTCTGATACGCCGCATCTATTATATTAGATACGCCGCATCGACCCACTGAGACAGAAAATTACAAGAAAATGGGATACGATGCGCCATATCCCAAAAAGGAGATGCGCCGTATCACCTGATACGCCATATCTCAAAAGGAGATGCGCCGTATCACCTGATACGCCATATCTCAAAGGAGATGCGCCGTATCTACCCTGCACAACAGAAATTCTGGACAGACCTACTGTCCCAATTTTGCAATTTTCGTCAGGCCCGCTCAGAAACCCGACCTTCCGGACTCGAAACTTGACGAAACTTTCCAGAATCCTTTAGTATGTCCATAAGATTATTTTAATACAAAAACATCACCCGTTTGACCACCCGAAATAGTACCTCAAAATTGGACGGATTATGCATAAGACCCGTTATGACCCGCTTGCACTCCAAATCATTAAAAACACATCTTTTACCCATCATACCTGAACTACATACCTATTTTAACATACCAAATTTGTTCCAAGGGTACATATCCCATTTACATTCCAAAATAACGAGGTAGGCTATTTACCAAACACTCCCTTAAAGCGTCTAGAACTACCAACATGTACCATAGAGACTTCGTGACTTACACACATAGTTAAACCATAATTTAGACATCAAGACATGACCGTGAACTAACAAAATGACCATATAAAATGAAGTGTACCCACGACGCAAAAGAACACTTGGGGGCTTCCAACTTCAAAAGCGTTTGGTCCAAAAGAATTCCGATCTTCTAAACTACCTTCTTATGCTATAAGCTAGGCTATACCCTTACCCTTGCTTCCTCCGCTAGAACCTACAAAAAACATTAACATCTAAACCGTAAGCGAAAACGCTTAGTAAGTATACAAGATATAATCAACATCACATTTACATGAGATTGGTGATTACCACCAACCATAACATTAACAAGGAGCATCAAATGAGATTATTACTCACCTTGACCGGGCAAGTAATTATTTAACATTAACACAACTAGCATTGGATCCAAGCTATCATACATTCACAAGCTCCATAATAATCACATTAACGCAAGCATAACATTAACAACATAACATTAACAAGGATTATACTCATATACTTACCTCAAATTCCTACTAGCTTCTTACTTGCTTGACTTGGGCTTCTATAGTGATTCCTATTACACAATTAACCTTAATTAGTACTAGTAACTATGGGAATCATAGTTTTTATCACCTTAATTCATTATACCCAAAATCTATACATGAACCCTAATTTCTCACTTTGGGGAAAACAACTTACTTGATGAAAGGAACACAATTAAGGCTTCCTTAAAGCTTCTTGATCACTTCTTGATGGCTAAAATGGGCTAGAATGATGACTTCAAGTATTCCCTCCTTTTTCTTGCTAAATGTCGACACACATGAACACTCCAAACTTTTCCAGACAATTCTAAAACTAGATATTTAATAAGTGCTAGTTACTAGTTTGGCCTCTTGGCAATTATGGTCCTTCTAGTTCTATACTTCTCATTTAGCCACACATTAAGTTATAAATAATCCCTAACACATTCACTTAGCATAATATTTACTTAAATGGTACCTTGTCGGGGTACGGGTGTAACAATTCTCCCCTCCTTAAAATGAGTGTTCGTCCCTGAACTCTACTCGTGAAATAAGTGAGGATACTTGGTCTTCATTTTCTCTTCCGTTTCCCACCTAATACTTGTACCCTTACGATGCCTCCATTGGACTTTTACTAACGGGATCTCTTTATTTCTCAATTGTCGCACTTTTCTCCCTAGTATGGCTTCCGGCACGTCCTCTTGAGAAAGCAACTCCGGGTCTATTTCAATGTCGTCTAAGGTGACCACACTCGTTTCGTCCGCCAAACATTTCCTTAAGTATGACACGTGAAAGGTATTGTGAATACCCCTCATTTCTTCGGGTAATTCCAACACATATTCTACTTCGCCTACTCGTTTCAAGATTTTGAAAGGTCCTATAAACCGAGGACTAAGTTTCCCTTTGTTTTTGAACCTAAAAACGCCTTTCCACGGGGAAACCTTTAACATAACCAAATCACCTACCTCAAATTTGATTGGTCTTCTCCGATTATCGGCATAGCTTTTCCACCTATCTTGTGCCGCTTTTAGTCTTGCACGAATCATTTCTATCTTTTCCGTTGTAGCCAACACTACATCCGTGCTCGCCAATTCCCTTCTTCCGACTTCTTCCCAACACACGGGTGTCCTACACCTCCTACCATAAAGCATTTCATAGGGCGGCATATCTATGCTTGCATGGTAACTATTATTATAGGCGAATTCGACTAACGGTAAATGATCGTCCCAATTGCCTCCAAAGTCGATCACACAAGCTCGTAACATATCCTCCAAAGTTTGAATCGTCCTTTCGCTTTGCCCATCGGTTTGAGGATGAAAGGCCGTGCTCATATGAAGTTTCGTACCTAGCTCTTCTTGGAAATCTTGCCAAAAGTTGGATGTGAAACGTCCGTCCCTATCGGAGACTATAGAAATGGACACTCCATGACGCGCGACTATTTCGTTAACGTAAATCTTAGCTAGCTTGTGAACGGGCATCTTTTCTCAGATTGGAATAAAATGAGCACTCTTGGTTAGGCGATCTACTATAACCCAAATCGTGTCATTCTTCTTTTTCGTCCTTGGCAATTTCGTAATGAAGTCCATCGTGATCTTTTCCCACTTCCAAACCGGAATATCCAAAGGTTGAACTTTTCCATATAGTTTTTGATGCTCGGCTTTGACCTTTAAACAAGTCAAACACTTCTCAACGTACTTTACACAATCTCTTTTCATACCCGGCCACCAATAGTTCTTCTTCAAATCGCGGTACATCTTTGTAGCTCCCGGATGAATGGAATATTTTGACTTGTGTGCTTCCCCTAGAATCAATTCTTTGATGTTACTACGAAAAGGGATATAAACCCTTCCATACCGAGTCTTAATTCCTCGACTATCTTCCTCAAGATGCGGAATGTGGGAGGTGATACGTTCGTTTTCTCTATTTTCTTCCTTTAATGCCTCCTCTTGAGCTAACTTGATCTTATCAAAAAGGTCGATGGTGACAATCATTCTCAAGGAATGAATTTTAGTAACCTCATTTTGATCTTTTCGGCTCAACGCATCCGCCACAACATTCGCTTTACCGGGATGGTAGAGAATTTCGCAATCATAATCCTTCAACAAGTCTAACCATCTTCGTTGTCTCATGTTGGGATCTTTCTTATCAAGGAAATATTGAAGGCTTCGATGGTCGGTGTAAATTACAAACTTGACACCATACAAGTAATGCCTCCAAAGTTTTAAAGCAAAAACCACAGCCGCAAACTCAAGATCGTGAGTCGCATAATTTTCTTCATGCTTCTTTAGTTGTCTCGAGGCGTAAGCAATCACTTTTCCCCTTTGCATAAGAACACATCCAAGACCGGAATAAGACGCGTCGCTATAAACCACCATATCTTCGGTCCCCTCCGGCAATACTAGAACCGGTGCTTCACACAACTTCCTCCGTAGAGTACAAAAGGCTTTGTCTTGTTCTTCACCCCACTCGAAGGTAGCATTCTTCTTAGTAAGTTTTGTTAGAGATGACGCGATTTTGGAGAAGTCTGAAATAAACCTCCTATAATATCCCGCAAGGCCAAGAAAACTTCGAATCTCACCAACATTCCTCGGTGCATGCCATTTCATTACGGCTTCTACCTTTGAAGGATCAACTTTGATACCATCGACATTAATAACGTGACCGAGGAATTGAACTTCTTGCAACCAAAATTCACACTTTGAGAATTTAGCATACAATCTTTCTTTTCTCAAAGTCTCTAAAATCTCCCGCAAATGTGTGGTGTGCTCCTCCTTACTCTTCGAGTAAATAAGAATGTCATCGATGAACACTATGACGAACCTATCCAACATCGGTCTACATACGCGGTTCATAAGGTCCATGAAAACCGCAGGCGCGTTCGTGAGACCAAAAGGCATAATTGTAAACTCGTAGTGTCCATAACGGGTCCTAAAGGCCGTCTTAGGAATGTCTTCTTCTCGAACCTTCAATTGATGATAACCCGAACGGAGATCGATCTTGGAAAACCACCGCGCACCTTGTAGTTGATCAAAGAGGTCATCGATTCTTGGTAACGGATACACATTTTTCACCGTGACTTTATTCAACTCGCGGTAGTCGATGCACATCCGCATACTACCATCTTTCTTTTTAACGAACAAGATTGGAGCTCCCCATGGCGAACTACTAGGACGAATAAAACCCTTGTCAAGCAATTCTTGAAGTTGACTCATCAACTCTTTCATTTCGGATGGAGCAAGGCGGTAGGGAGTTTTAGCAATAGGGGTAGCACCCGGAACAAGATCAATACGGAATTCGACTTGCCTTTCGGGTGGAATACCCGGCAAGTCCTCCGGAAAAACATCACAAAATTCATTCACAACCGGAACATCATCGATACTTTTCTTCTCAAAGCTCGTATCTACCACGTGAGCCATGAAGGCATAACATCCACGTGATAAATATCTCCTAGCCTTCATCACGGTACATAACTTTAGTTCACCTTTTCTTTTATCCCCATAAATAATCATTTCACAACCGCTAGGATTCACAACTCGAATGATCTTTTGGCTACAAAGGATAGCCGCGTTATATTTATCAAGCCAATCCATACCACTAACAATATTGTTGGGAATTATATTTTCATAGATTTGATGATACAAAAACTAGAAGAATGAAACATGAAGAATGCTAAAATGATAAGCAAAATACACTAACATGACTCTACTGATTAGTACAATGACTCTGCTGATTAGTGCAATGACTCTGCTGATTAGTACAATGACTCTGCTGATTAGTGCAATGACTTGCTGATTAGTGCAAACGAGCTGCTGCTGATCAGTGAGTCATACTGCTGCTGGATGGATAAGGATGAAAAAGATATTTTGTATTTGAGTCAAGTATATCAAGTAGATAATATCTAGATATGTTCTCAGTCAACAAAGTTGTAAAACAAGATACATGTTGTATCTTAATGACTGACACATACACAAGCAAGTAGTAGACTAAAGCTTATCAATTTTGTAATGATCTCTTTTATACTATAAAAAGGAGATCACACCCTTAGATAAAAAGTGTGTCACTATGTGATTAGTGATCACCAAAGTGCTTAGTACTCTCAAATTACAACAACACAAAGCTGTGTTAAAATGTAAATCACTTAAAGAGTGTGTGTGGGAACATCAGACGTGGGGTCTGATGAACATTAGACATGGGTTTTAATGTTGTTTAGGTTTGTTTAGCCTCAAGGATCTTCGATCCCTGATTAGATAGTAATCGTGTTATAATTGATCATGTAACATTGGGGCTTAGTTGGAATAACAAAGAGAAAGTTTGGCAAAACCTTGTTGTGATAGTATTGTTTCTTTCATAGAATATTCCGTCAATATTATCATCCTGCTTTTCATAGTTAATCCTAGATCAAAGGCTTAACAACCTAGAGCCCATAAACGATCAGGTAACTTGTTTTAGTACATGCAAGCAGGTCTAAAACGAGTTTCCACAGTTGGTATCAGAGCGGGGGGGCTCTGGATCTAGAAAAGAAAAGGTTTTAGCTAAAGAAAGAAGAAAAATTCTGATCTGGTTTGTATTTTCGTAACTCACTGCAGGGCTGTTTTCAAAAGGCGATAACTCCTTCGTTAACCGTTGGATCGAGCTGAAATTTTTGTTGAAGGTTCTTGGTATATCAAGGTAGATTCTCAGCGGAGGGATCTTCAATCTGAGCCTTAGGTTGCAAGATATGCATCGTTGAAAACTGCTGCAAAAACAGTTGAGGTATGGTCGAATTTTTGGTTTTTCTTTCTTGGTTTACACACACATAGGGGAAGAATCACACACAAGAGAAGAGTTGGTTCTTAAAAGATAAAAAGGCTTGTTTATCAAGGTATTATTGGTAAAGAAGATTAGTTGTTACTTATTTGAAGTTGAGGTGGAATTTTTCAAAATTGTGTTTTATCATATCTTTGGAAGAAAAGATAACTTGTTTGTGCTACAATTTCATATGACTACGACTTGTTAAATCTAGTTTTCATAGGTCAAGGGGAGGATGGACGAAGACCTAGTTAACTATCACTTGAAGGAGTTACTTTGTAGTGCTCAGTGTCTCATTGAAGATGAGGATTTTATCAAGAGATTTCGATCTACTTATATGGTGTTAGTGTAAGTTCAAAGTCAGTTTTAGTACAAGATATAGGACACAAGATTGGTTTATTTTACTTCATCAACGAATTGGTAATGGTTGGTTTTTCTTTATCAGTCATAAAAGCCTACAGATTTGAAGAATCAAGAAATGGTTAATATATTAGTTTCAGGGGAAGCTTCAATGTTCAAGATGTTTAACCATTTATTTATTGTATATGTGCATCACCACAAGGGAAAGTTATTGATTCTTACTACTATTGATTAATTTTAGTTTGTAGTTGTAAAGATCATATTTGTAATATTTCCTATTTGTTGATAACAAAAAGGGGAAGAGTTGTGGTGAATAGCATAGATTAAGGGGAAGACAATATGATTTCATTCATGGTGAGATTTAGTTATCTCAATTTCTCTACTTCGTCTAGGGAAATTCGTACAAGAATGTATTTGTTTTGTAATCATCAAATAGGGAAAGATTGTTGGGAATTATATTTTCATAGATTTGATGATACAAAAACAAGAAGAATGAAACATGAAGAATGCTAAAATGATAAGCAAAATACACTAACATGACTCTGCTGATTAGTGCAATGACTCTGCTGATTAGTGCAATGACTCTGCTGATTAGTACAATGACTCTGCTGATTAGTGCAATGACTCTGCTGATTAGTGCAAACGAGCTGCTGCTGATCAGTGAGTCATACTGCTGCTGGATGGATAAGGATGAAAAAGATATTTTGTATTTGAGTCAAGTATATCAAATAGATAATATCTAGATATGTTCTCAGTCAACAAAGTTGTAAAACAAGATACATGTTGTATCTTAATGACTGACACATACACAAGCAAGTAGTAGACTAAAGCTTATCAATTTTGTAATGATCTCCTTTATACTATAAAAAGGAGATCACACCCTTAGATAAAAAGTGTGTCACTATGTGATTAGTGATCACCAAAGTGTTTAGTACTCTCAAATTACAACAACACAAAGTTGTGTTAAAATGTAAATCACTTAAAGAGTGTGTGTGGGAACATCAGACGTGGGGTCTGATGAACATTAGACATGGGTTTTAATGTTGTTTAGGTTTGTTTAGCCTCAAGGATGTTCAATCCCTGATTAGATAGTAATCGTGTTATAATTGATCATGTAACATTGGGGCTTAGTTGGAATAACAAAGAGAAAGTTTGGCAAAACCTTGTTGTGATAGTATTGTTTCTTTCATAGAATATTCCGTCAATATTATCATCCTGCTTTTCATAGTTAATCCTAGATCAAAGGCTTAACAACCTAGAGCCCATAAACGATCACGTAACTTGGTTTAGTACATGCAAGCAGGTCTAAAACGAGTTTCCACAAATATCAAATTCCCCGAGCATAATGGGAATTAAGTCGATCTTAAAGACACTTTCATCAATCTCTATCTCTACGTCTCGATATACATTAGTCACAACAACGATTTTACTATCGGCTATTTCGACTTCTAGGGGTATCGGAAGTTTAGCTAGTGGGGAAGTTATTTGCTTGCTAAAATCATAAGACACGAAAGAAACACTAGCACCCGAATCATACAAAACCCGAGCGGGTATGGAATTAACAAGATGAATACCTGTGATGACATCGGTCCCCGATTTGGCTTCTTCGACACTCATTTGATAGACTCGAGCTGTTGGTTTTGGAATCTCCACTTTCTCTTCCTTGACGCTTCTCAAAGGCTTTGCTTCAATCGCCTTTGTTTTCGGGCAATCCCTCAACCTATGCCCTATCCCGTTACACCCATAGCATACTATCATCGGCTTGGTACAATCTTTGCTTTGATGATCTAAAGCTCCACACTTGTAACAACCCGGCGTATTTCGCCTACATTCCCCAAGATGGAACTTGCCACACTTAGAACATGCTACCTTAGCTTTGTTTCCCACACTCTTCTTGCCATGGTCAAATTTGGCTTTCTTCCCATCCTTATCCGCAAACTCTAGCTTCCTTTTTGGTTCTTTCGCCTCCTTCTCCTTCCTCCTAAGTAAGTCCGCTTCCCTTACCCTAGCTCTACTCAAAAGATCCTCCAACGTAGTACATTTGAATGGTGAAATCACTTCACGAATATCATCCTTGAGCATCCTTTGGAACTTGTCAACCTTAAGCTTGTCGTTCCCAAGGTATTCGGGACAATAAGGAACCATATCATTAAACGTCCTCCACAACTCATTTACCGTCTCATTAGTTTGAGTGAGAGATTGGAATTTCTCTCGAATTTTGTCAACCTCCTCAATCGGAGCATACTCGGCACTAAACAACTCCTTGAATTCTTTCCACGTACAAGTTTCCACCCAAGGTTCACCTTTCTCACACACCTTTCCTTCCCACCAAGTCTTTGCACTATCACGAAGAAAGTTAGTAGCATAGATAACCTTCTTCCTTTCTTCGCAACCACTAGTACGAAAAGCGCCTTCCACCGCCGTGATCCACCTATTACTAACAATGGGGTCAAGAACACCGGTAAACCGTGGCACATCACAAGCCGTGAAGTCCTGGTAAGTAGCTTTGTCATTCTTAGGTTCTTTTGCCACTCCACATTCTTTCTTAAACTCCTTAAACTCTTCCTTCATTAGCTCCTTAAGATTTTGCGTCGTTTGTTGAACATAGAAGGGCATTGCTTGTTCAATAGCCTTACCCACTCTTTTTGCTAACATTTTGTCTAGGGCTTTCATTTCATCTCCCGTAAAGCCTCTAAAGTCAGGGCCTCCGGAGTTTGAGGAAGAACTTTCATTATCCTTATTATCATTACCCGGATCACTTGCCAAAGTTTCGGCATGCTTGGAAGCCGTGGCTTTCGCGACTTCCTTCGTGAGAGGGGTTTCCATTTCTTCTTACTGAAAATTAGCAATTCACAACATTAAACACAATTATGTATACTTAGCCAATGCATGAATGACATTTCTATCTTGTTCTAGCACCCTAGCTTGTCACTCATGTATGATCTAAATGATTTCAATTTCACATATGTCCCGTATTTTCATCACTACGGTGGCCAGGCGTAGTCATGAAAATATTGAACATATGGGTCCTCAAAACCATCCAAACAATACACAAATAACAAACACTAGTTCTAACCGCATCTACACAAGGCCTAAGTCTAGGAAATCCTAAGGTGAAATCCTAAATCTCTTAGACCGAAGCTCTGATACCAAGTTGTAACGCCCCGTGACCACTTATACCAAAAATTTTGAACTTTATACGCGGAAACGATTGACTAAAACAGACTCATACAAATTCTTCATTTAATGACCAGAACCTATAACATTTAACCTTTTAAACATACTTGCAAGAACATATACTCGAAGACCCTTCAAAACATTTCACACAATTTTCTAACACAACCAAACAATCCCTTCTGAGACCAAGATACGCCGTATCCTTTTTAGGGATACGCCGTATCAAAGCTGAGAGACAATACGCCGTATCAATCTGAAGTGATACGCCGTATTATCTTAAACTTGTGATACGCCGCATCTATTATATTAGATACGCCGCATCGACCCACTGAGACAGAAAATTACAAGAAAATGGGATACGATGCGCCATATCTCAAAAAGGAGATGCGCCGTATCACCTGATACGCCATATCTCAAAAGGAGATGCGCCGTATCACCTGATACGCCATATCTCAAAGGAGATGCGCCGTATCTACCCTGCACAACAGAAATTCTGGACAGACCTACTGTCCCAATTTTGCAATTTCGCCAGGCCCGCTCAGAAACCCGACCTTCCGGACTCGAAACTTGACGAAACTTTCCAGAATCCTTTAGTATGTCCATAAGATTATTTTAATACAAAAACATCACCCGTTTGACCACCCGAAATAGTACCTCAAAATTGGACGGATTATGCATAAGACCCGTTATGACCCGCTTGCACTCCAAATCATTAAAAACACATCTTTTACCCATCATACCTGAACCACATACCTATTTTAACATACCAAATTTGTTCCAAGGGTACATATCCCATTTACATTCCAAAATAACGAGGGAGGCTATTTACCAAACACTCCCTTAAAACGTCTAGAACTACCAACATGTACCATAGAGACTTCATGACTTACACACATAGTTAAACCATAATTTAGACATCAAGACATGACCGTGAACTAACAAAATGACCATATAAAATAAAGTGTACCCACGACGCAAAAGAACACTTGGGGGCTTTCAACTTCAAAAGCGTTTGGTCCAAAAGAATTCCGATATTCTAAACTACCTTCTTATGCTATAAGCTAGGCTATACCCTTACCCTTGCTTCCTCCGCTAGAACCTACAAAAAACATTAACATCTAAACCGTAAGCGAAAACGCTTAGTAAGTATACAAGATATAATCAACATCACATTTACATAAGGTTGGTGAATCACACCAATCATAACATTAACAAGGAGCATCAAGTAGGATTATTACTCACCTTGACCGGGCAAGTAATTATTTAACATTAACACAACTAGCATTGGATCCAAGCTATCACACATTCACAAGCTCCATAATAATTACATTAACGCAAGCATAACATTAACAACATAACATTAACAAGGATTATACTCATATACTTACCTCAAATTCCTACTAGCTTCTTACTTGCTTGAGTTGGGCTTCTATAGGGATTCCTATTACACAATTAACCTTAATTAGTACTAGTAACTATGGGAATCATAGTTTTTATCACCTTAATTCATTATACCCAAAATCTATACATGAACCCTAATTTCTCACTTTGGGGAAAACAACTTACTTGATGAAAGGAACACAATTAAGGCTTCCTTAAAGCTTCTTGATCACTTCTTGATGGCTAAAATGGCTAGAATGATGACTTCAAGTATTCCCTCCTTTTTCTTGCTAAATGTCGACACACATGAACACTCCAAACTTTTCCAGACAATTCTAAAACTAGATATTTAATAAGTGCTAGTTACTAGTTTGGCCTCTTGGCAATTATAGTCCTTCTAGTTCTATACTTCTCATTTAGCCACACATTAAGTTATAAATAATCCCTAACACATTCACTTAGCATAATATTTACTTAAATGGTACCTTGTCGGGGTACGGGTGTAACAGTTCTCCCCTCCTTAAAATGAGTGTTCGTCCCGAACTCTACTCGTGAAATAAATGAGGATACTTGGTCTTCATTTTCTCTTCTGTTTCCCACCTAATACTTGTACCCTTACGATGTCTCCACTAGACTTTTACTAACGGGATCTCTTTATTTCTCAATTGTCGCACTTTTCTCCCTAGTATGGCTTCCGGCACGTCCTCTTGAGAAAGCAACTCCGGGTCTATTTCAATGTCGTCTAAGGTGACCACACTCGTTTCGTCCGCCAAACATTTCCTTAAGTATGACACGTGAAAGGTATTGTGAATACCCCTCATTTCTTCGGGTAATTCCAACACATATTCTACTTCGCCTACTCGTTTCAAGATTTTGAAAGGTCCTATAAACCGAGGACTAAGTTTCCCTTTGTTTTTGAACCTAAAAACGCCTTTCCACGGGGAAACCTTTAACATAACCAAATCACCTACCTCAAATTTGATTGGTCTTCTCCGATTATCGGCATAGCTTTTCCACCTATCTTGTGCCGCTTTTAGTCTTGCACGAATCATTTCTATCTTTTCCGTTGTAGCCAACACTACATCCGTGCTCGCCAATTCCCTTCTTCCGACTTCTTCCCAACACACGGGTGTCCTACACCTCCTACCATAAAGCATTTCATAGGGCGGCATATCTATGCTTGCATGGTAACTATTATTATAGGCGAATTCGACTAACGGTAAATGATCGTCCCAATTGCCTCCAAAGTCGATCACACAAGCTCGTAACATATCCTCCAAGGTTTGAATCATCCTTTCACTTTGCCCATCGGTTTGAGGATGAAAGGCCGTGCTCATATGAAGTTTCGTACCTAGCTCTTCTTGGAAATCTTGCCAAAAGTTGGATGTGAAACGTCCGTCCCTATCGGAGACTATAGAAATGGACACTCCATGACGCGCGACTATTTCGTTAACGTAAATCTTAGCTAGCTTGTGAACGGGCATATTTTCTCGGATTGGAATAAAATGAGCACTCTTGGTTAGGCGATCTACTATAACCCAAATCGTGTCGTTCTTCTTTTTCGTCCTTGGCAATTTCGTAATGAAGTCCATCGTGATCTTTTCCCACTTCCAAACCGGAATATCCAAAGGTTGAACTTTTCCATACAGTTTTTGATGCTCGGCTTTGACCTTTAAACAAGTCAAACACTTCTCAACGTACTTTACACAATCTCTATTCATACCCGGCCACCAATAGTTCTTCTTCAAATCGCGGTACATCTTTGTAGCTCCCGGATGAATGGAATATTTTGACTTGTGTGCTTCCCCTAGAATCAATTCTTTGATGTTACTACGAAAAGGGATATAAACCCTTCCATACCGAGTCTTAATTCCTCGACTATCTTCCTCAAGATGCGGAATGTGGGAGGTGATACGTTCGTTTTCTCTATTTTCTTCTTTCAATGCCTCCTCTTGAGCTAACTTGATCTTATCAAAAAGGTCGGTGGTGACAATCATTCTCAAGGAATGAATTTTAGTAACCTCATTTTGATCCTTTCGGCTCAACGCATCCGCCACAACATTCGCTTTACCGGGATGGTAGAGAATTTCGCAATCATAATCCTTCAACAAGTCTAACCATCTTCGTTGTCTCATGTTGGGATCTTTCTTATCAAGGAAATATTGAAGGCTTCGATGGTCGGTGTAAATTACAAACTTGACACCATACAAGTAATGCCTCCAAAGTTTTAAAGCAAAAACCACAGCCGCAAACTCAAGATCGTGAGTCGCATAATTTTCTTCATGCTTCTTTAGTTGTCTCGAGGCGTAAGCAATCACTTTTCCCCTTTGCATAAGAACACATCCAAGACCGGAATAAGACGCGTCGCTATAAACCACCATATCTTCGGTCCCCTCCGGCAATACTAGAACCGGTGCTTCACACAACTTCCTCCGTAGAGTACAAAAGGCTTTGTCTTGTTCTTCACCCCACTCGAAGGTAGCATTCTTCTTAGTAAGTTTTGTTAGAGATGACGCGATTTTGGAGAAGTCTTGAATAAACCTCCTATAATATCCCGCAAGGCCAAGAAAACTTCGAATCTCACCAACATTCCTCGGTGCATGCCATTTCATTACGGCTTCTACCTTTGAAGGATCAACTTTGATACCATCGACATTAATAACGTGACCGAGGAATTGAACTTCTTGCAACCAAAATTCACACTTTGAGAATTTAGCATACAATCTTTCTTTTCTCAAAGTCTCTAAAATCTCCCGCAAATGTGTGGTGTGTTCCTCCTTACTCTTCGAGTAAATAAGAATGTCATCGATGAACACTATGACGAACCTATCCAACATCGGTCTACATACGCGGTTCATAAGGTCCATGAAAACCGCAGGCGCGTTCGTGAGACCAAAAGGCATAATTGTAAACTCGTAGTGTCCATAACGGGTCCTAAAGGCCGTCTTAGGAATGTCTTCTTCTCGAACCTTCAATTGATGATAACCCGAACGGAGATCGATCTTGGAAAACCACCGCGCACCTTATAGTTGATCAAAGAGGTCATCGATTCTTGGTAACGGATACACATTTTTCACCGTGACTTTATTCAACTCGCGGTAGTCGATGCACATCCGCATACTACCATCTTTCTTTTTAACGAACAAGATTGGAGCTCCCCATGGCGAACTACTAGGACGAATAAAACCCTTGTCAAGCAATTCTTGAAGTTGACTCATCAACTCTTTCATTTCGGATGGAGCAAGGCGGTAGGGAGTTTTAGCAATAGGGGTAGCACCCGGAACAAGATCAATACGGAATTCGACTTGCCTTTCGGGTGGAATACCCGGCAAGTCCTCCGGAAAAACATCACAAAATTCATTCACAACCGGAACATCATCGATACTTTTCTTCTCAAAGCTCGTATCTACCACGTGAGCCATGAAGGCATAACATCCACGTGATAAATATCTCCTAGCCTTCATCACGGTACATAACTTTAGTTCACCTTTTCTTTTATCCCCATAAATAATCATTTCACAACCGCTAGGATTCACAACTCGAATGATCTTTTGGCTACAAAGGATAGCCGCGTTATATTTATCAAGCCAATCCATACCACTAACAATATTGTTGGGAATTATATTTTCATAGATTTGATGATACAAAAACTAGAAGAATGAAACATGAAGAATGCTAAAATGATAAGCAAAATACACTAACATGACTCTACTGATTAGTACAATGACTCTGCTGATTAGTGCAATGACTCTGCTGATTAGTGCAATGACTCTGCTGATTAGTACAATGACTCTGCTGATTAGTGCAATGACTCTGCTGATTAGTGCAAACGAGCTGCTGCTGATCAGTGAGTCATACTGCTGCTGGATGGATAAGGATGAAAAAGATATTTTGTATTTGAGTCAAGTATATCAAGTAGATAATATCTAGATATGTTCTCGGTCAACAAAGTTGTAAAACAGGATACATGTTGTATCTTAATGACTGACACATACACAAGCAAGTAGTAGACTAAAGCTTATCAATTTTGTAATGATCTCTTTTATACTATAAAAAGGAGATCACACCCTTAGATAAAAAGTGTGTCACTATGTGATTAGTGATCACCAAAGTGCTTAGTACTCTCAAATTACAACAACACAAAGCTGTGTTAAAATGTAAATCACTTAAAGAGTGTGTGTGGGAACATCAGACGTGGGGTCTGATGAACATTAGACATGGGTTTTAATGTTGTTTAGGTTTTTTTAGCCTCAAGGATCTTCGATCCCTGATTAGATAGTAATCGTGTTATAATTGATCATGTAACATTGGGGCTTAGTTGGAATAACAAAGAGAAAGTTTGGCAAAACCTTGTTGTGATAGTATTGTTTCTTTCATAGAATATTCCGTCAATATTATCATCCTGCTTTTCATAGTTAATCCTAGATCAAAGGCTTAACAACCTAGAGCCCATAAACGATCACGTAACTTGTTTTAGTACATGCAAGCAGGTCTAAAACGAGTTTCCACAGTTGGTATCAGAGCGGGGGGGGGGGGGGGGGGGCTCTGGATCTAGAAAAGAAAAGGTTTTAGCTAAAGAAAGAAGAAAAATTCTGATCTGGTTTGTATTTTCGTAACTCACTGCAGGGCTGTTTTCAAAAGGCGATAACTCCTTCGTTAACCGTTGGATCGAGCTGAAATTTTTGTTGAAGGTTCTTGGTATATCAAGGTAGATTCTCAGCGGAGGGATCTTCAATCTGAGCCTTAGGTTGCAAGATATGCATCGTTGAAAACTGCTGCAAAAACAGTTGAGGTATGGTCGAATTTTTGGTTTTTCTTTCTTGGTTTACACACACATAGGGGAAGAATCACACACAAGAGAAGAGTTGGTTCTTAAAAGATAAAAAGGCTTGTTTATCAAGGTATTATTGGTAAAGAAGATTAGTTGTTACTTATTTGAAGTTGAGGTGGAATTTTTCAAAATTGTGTTTTATCATATCTTTGGAAGAAAAGATAACTTGTTTGTGCTACAATTTCATATGACTACGACTTGTTAAATCTAGTTTTCATAGGTCAAGGGGAGGATGGACGAAGACCTAGTTAACTATCACTTAAAGGAGTTACTTTGTAGTGCTCAGTGTCTCATTGAAGATGAGGATTTTATCAAGAGATTTCGATCTACTTATATGGTGTTAGTGTAAGTTCAAAGTCAGTTTTAGTACAAGATATAGGACACAAGATTGGTTTATTTTACTTCATCAACGAATTGGTAATGGTTGGTTTTTCTTCATCAGTCATAAAAGCCTACAGATTTGAAGAATCAAGAAATGGTTAATATATTAGTTTCAGGGGAAGCTTCAATGTTCAAGATGTTTAACCATTTATTTATTGTATATGTGCATCACCACAAGGGAAAGTTATTGATTCTTACTACTATTGATTAATTTTAGTTTGTAGTTGTAAAGATCATATTTGTAATATTTCCTATTTGTTGATAACAAAAAGGGGAAGAGATGTGGTGGATAGCATAGATTAAGGGGAAGACAATATGATTTCATTCATGGTGAGATTTAGTTATCTCAATTTCTCTACTTCGTCTAGGGAAATTCGTACAAGAATGTATTTGTTTTGTAATCATCAAATAGGGGAAGATTGTTGGGAATTATATTTTCATAGATTTGATGATACAAAAACAAGAAGAATGAAACATGAAGAATGCTGAAATGATAAGCAAAATACACTAACATGACTCTGCTGATTAGTGCAATGACTCTGCTGATTAGTGCAATGACTCTGCTGATTAGTACAATGACTCTGCTGATTAGTGCAATGACTCTGCTGATTAGTGCAAACGAGCTGCTGCTGATCAGTGAGTCATTACTGCTGCTGGATGGATAAGGATGAAAAAGATATTTTGTATTTGAGTCAAGTATATCAAGTAGATAATATCTAGATATGTTCTCAGTCAACAAAGTTGTAAAACAAGATACATGTTGTATCTTAATGACTGACACATACACAAGCAAGTAGTAGACTAAAGCTTATCAATTTTGTAATGATCTCCTTTATACTGTAAAAAGGAGATCACACCCTTAGATAAAAAGTGTGTCACTATGTGATTAGTGATCACCAAAGTGTTTAGTACTCTCAAATTACAACAACACAAAGTTGTGTTAAAATGTAAAGCACTTAAAGAGTGTGTGTGGGAACATCAGACGTGGGGTCTGATGAACATTAGACATGGGTTTTAATGTTGTTTAGGTTTGTTTAGCCTCAAGGATCTTCGATCCCTGATTAGATAGTAATCGTGTTATAATTGATCATGTAACATTGGGGCTTAGTTGGAATAACAAAGAGAAAGTTTGGCAAAACCTTGTTGTGATAGTATTGTTTCTTTCATAGAATATTCCGTCAATATTATCATCCTGCTTTTCATAGTTAATCCTAGATCAAAGGCTTAACAACCTAGAGCCCATAAACGATCACGTAACTTGGTTTAGTACATGCAAGCAGGTCTAAAACGAGTTTCCACAAATATCAAATTCCCCGAGCATAATGGGAATTAAGTCGATCTTAAAGACACTTTCATCAATCTCTATCTCTACGTCTCGATATACATTAGTCACAACAACGATTTTACTATCGGCTATTTCGACTTCTAGGGGTATCGGAAGTTTAGCTAGTGGGGAAGTTATTTGCTTGCTAAAATCATAAGACACGAAAGAAACACTAGCACCCGAATCATACAAAACCCGAGCGGGTATGGAATTAACAAGATGAATACCTGTGATGACATCGGTCCCCGATTTGGCTTCTTCGACACTCATTTGATAGACTCGAGCTGTTGGTTTTGGAATCTCCACTTTCTCTTCCTTGACGCTTCTCAAAGGCTTTGCTTCAATCGCCTTTGTTTTCGGGCAATCCCTCAACCTATGCCCTATCCCGTTACACCCATAGCATACTATCATCGGCTTGGTACAATCTTTGCTTTGATGATCTAAAGCTCCACACTTGTAACAACCCGGCGTATTTCGCCTACATTCCCCAAGATGGAACTTGCCACACTTAGAACATGCTACCTTAGCTTTGTTTCCCACACTCTTCTTGCCATGGTCAAATTTGGCTTTCTTCCCATCCTTATCCGCAAACTCTAGCTTCCTTTTTGGTTCTTTCGCCTCCTTCTCCTTCCTCCTAAGTAAGTCCGCTTCCCTTACCCTAGCTCTACTCAAAAGATCCTCCAACGTAGTGCATTTGAATGGTGAAATCACTTCACGAATATCATCCTTGAGCATCCTTTGGAACTTGTCAACCTTAAGCTTGTCGTTCCCAAGGTATTCGGGACAATAAGGAACCATATCATTAAACGTCCTCCACAACTCATTTACCGTCTCATTAGTTTGAGTGAGAGATTGGAATTTCTCTCGAATTTTGTCAACCTCCTCAATCGGAGCATACTCGACACTAAACAACTCCTTGAATTCTTTCCACGTACAAGTTTCCACCCAAGGTTCACCTTTCTCACACACCTTTCCTTCCCACCAAGTCTTTGCACTATCACGAAGAAAGTTAGTAGCATAGATAACCTTCTTCCTTTCTTCGCAACCACTAGTACGAAAAGCGCCTTCCACCGCCGTGATCCACCTATTACTAACAATGGGGTCAAGAACACCGGTAAACCGTGGCACATCACAAGCCGTGAAGTCCTGGTAAGTAGCTTTGTCATTCTTAGGTTCTTTTGCCACTCCACATTCTTTCTTAAACTCCTTAAACTCTTCCTTCATTAGCTCCTTAAGATTTTGCGTCGTTTGTTGAACATAGAAGGGCATTGCTTGTTCAATAGCCTTACCCACTCTTTTTGCTAACATTTTGTCTAGGGCTTTCATTTCATCTCCCGTAAAGCCTCTAAAGTCAGGGCCTCCGGAGTTTGAGGAAGAACTTTCATTATCCTTATTATCATTACCCGGATCACTTGCCAAAGTTTCGGCATGCTTGGAAGCCGTGGCTTTCGCGACTTCCTTCGTGAGAGGGGTTTCCATTTCTTCTTACTGAAAATTAGCAATTCACAACATTAAACACAATTATGTATACTTAGCCAATGCATGAATGACATTTCTATCTTGTTCTAGCACCCTAGCTTGTCACTCATGTATGATCTAAATGATTTCAATTTCACATATGTCCCGTATTTTCATCACTACGGTGGCCAGGCGTAGTCATGAAAATATTGAACATATGGGTCCTCAAAACCATCCAAACAATACACAAATAACAAACACTAGTTCTAACCGCATCTACACAAGGCCTAAGTCTAGGAAATCCTAAAGTGAAATCCTAAATCTCTTAGACCGAAGCTCTGATACCAAGTTGTAACGCCCCGTGACCACTTATACCAAAAATTTTGAACTTTATACGCGGAAACGATTGACTAAAACAGACTCATACAAATTCTTCATTTAATGACCAGATCCTATAACATTTAACCTTTTAAACATACTTGCAAGAACATATACTCGAAGACACATCAAAACATTTCACACAATTTTCTAACACAACCAAACAATCCCTTCTGAGACCAAGATACGCCGTATCCTTTTTAGGGATACGCCGTATCAAAGCTGAGAGACAAGGCGCCGTATCAATCTGAAGTGATACGCCGTATTATCTTAAACTTGTGATACGCCGCATCTATTATATTAGATACGCCGCATCGACCCACTGAGACAGAAAATTACAAGAAAATGGGATACGATGCGCCATATCTCAAAAAGGAGATGCGCCGTATCACCTGATACGCTATATCTCAAAAGGAGATGCGCCGTATCACCTGATACGCCATATCTCAAAGGAGATGCGCCGTATCTACCCTGCACAACAGAAATTCTGGACAGACCTACTGTCCCAATTTTGCAATTTCGCCAGGCCCGCTCAGAAACCCGACCTTCCGGACTCGAAACTTGACGAAACTTTCCAGAATCCTTTAGTATGTCCATAAGATTATTTTAATACAAAAACATCACCCGTTTGACCACCCGAAATAGTACCTCAAAATTGGACGGATTATGCATAAGACCCGTTATGACCCGCTTGCACTCCAAATCATTAAAAACACATCTTTTACCCATCATACCTGAACTACATACCTATTTTAACATACCAAATTTGTTCCAAGGGTACATATCCCATTTACATTCCAAAATAACGAGGTAGGCTATTTACCAAACACTCCCTTAAAGCGTCTAGAACTACCAACATGTACCATAGAGACTTCGTGACTTACACACATAGTTAAACCATAATTTAGACATCAAGACATGACCGTGAACTAACAAAATGACCATATAAAATAAAGTGTACCCACGACGCAAAAGAACACTTGGGGGCTTTCAACTTCAAAAGCGTTTGGTCCAAAAGAATTCCGATCTTCTAAACTACCTTCTTATGCTATAAGCTAGGCTATACCCTTACCCTTGCTTCCTCCGCTAGAACCTACAAAAAACATTAACATCTAAACCGTAAGCGAAAACGCTTAGTAAGTATACAAGATATAATCAACATCACATTTACATAAGGTTGGTGAATCACACCAATCATAACATTAACAAGGAGCATCAAGTAGGATTATTACTCACCTTGACCGGGCAAGTAATTATTTAACATTAACACAACTAGCATTGGATCCAAGCTATCACACATTCACAAGCTCCATAATAATCACATTAACGCAAGCATAACATTAACAACATAACATTAACAAGGATTATACTCATATACTTACCTCAAATTCCTACTAGCTTCTTACTTGCTTGAGTTGGGCTTCTATAGGGATTCCTATTACACAATTAACCTTAATTAGTACTAGTAACTATGGGAATCATAGTTTTTATCACCTTAATTCATTATACCCAAAATCTATACATGAACCCTAATTTCTCACTTTGGGGAAAACAACTTACTTGATGAAAGGAACACAATTAAGGCTTCCTTAAAGCTTCTTGATCACTTCTTGATGGCTAAAATGGCTAGAATGATGACTTCAAGTATTCCCTCCTTTTTCTTGCTAAATGTCGACACACATGAACACTCCAAACTTTTCCAGACAATTCTAAAACTAGATATTTAATAAGTGCTAGTTACTAGTTTGGCCTCTTGGCAATTATGGTCCTTCTAGTTCTATACTTCTCATTTAGCCACACATTAAGTTATAAATAATCCCTAACACATTCACTTAGCATAATATTTACTTAAATGGTACCTTGTCGGGGTACGGGTGTAACAGTTCTCCCCTCCTTAAAATGAGTGTTCGTCCCCGAACTCTACTCGTGAAATAAATGAGGATACTTGGTCTTCATTTTCTCTTCTGTTTCCCACCTAATACTTGTACCCTTACGATGTCTCCACTGGAATTTTACTAACGGGATCTCTTTATTTCTCAATTGTCGCATTTTCTCCCTAGTATGGCTTCCGGCACGTCCTCTTGAGAAAGCAACTCCGGGTCTATTTCAATGTCGTCTAAGGTGACCACACTCGTTTCGTCCGCCAAACATTTCCTTAAGTATGACACGTGAAAGGTATTGTGAATACCCCTCATTTCTTCGGGTAATTCCAACACATATTCTACTTCGCCTACTCGTTTCAAGATTTTGAAAGGTCCTATAAACCGAGGACTAAGTTTCCCTTTGTTTTTGAACCTAAAAACGCCTTTCCACGGGGAAACCTTTAACATAACCAAATCACCTACCTCAAATTCGATTGGTCTTCTCCGATTATCGGCATAGCTTTTCCACCTATCTTGTGCCGCTTTTAGTCTTGCACGAATCATTTCTATCTTTTCCGTTGTAGCCAACACTACATCCGTGCTCGCCAATTCCCTTCTTCCGACTTCTTCCCAACACACGGGTGTCCTACACCTCCTACCATAAAGCATTTCATAGGGCGGCATATCTATGCTTGCATGGTAACTATTATTATAGGCGAATTCGACTAACGGTAAATGATCGTCCCAATTGCCTCCACAGTCGATCACACAAGCTCGTAACATATCCTCCAAGGTTTGAATCGTCCTTTCGCTTTGCCCATCGGTTTGAGGATGAAAGGCCGTGCTCATATGAAGTTTCGTACCTAGCTCTTCTTGGAAATCTTGCCAAAAGTTGGATGTGAAACGTCCGTCCCTATCGGAGACTATAGAAATGGACACTCCATGACGCGCGACTATTTCGTTAACGTAAATCTTAGCTAGCTTGTGAACGGGCATATTTTCTCGGATTGGAATAAAATGAGCACTCTTGGTTAGGCGATCTACTATAACCCAAATCGTGTCATTCTTCTTTTTCGTCCTTGGCAATTTCGTAATGAAGTCCATCGTGATCTTTTCCCACTTCCAAACCGGAATATCCAAAGGTTGAACTTTTCCATACAGTTTTTGATGCTCGGCTTTGACCTTTAAACAAGTCAAACACTTCTCAACGTACTTTACACAATCTCTTTTCATACCCGGCCACCAATAGTTCTTCTTCAAATCGCGGTACATCTTTGTAGCTCCCGGATGAATGGAATATTTTGACTTGTGTGCTTCCCCTAGAATCAATTCTTTGATGTTACTACGAAAAGGGATATAAACCCTTCCATACCGAGTCTTAATTCCTCGACTATCTTCCTCAAGATGCGGAATGTGGGAGGTGATACGTTCGTTTTCTCTATTTTCTTCCTTTAATGCCTCCTCTTGAGCTAACTTGATCTTATCAAAAAGGTCGGTGGTGACAATCATTCTCAAGGAATGAATTTTAGTAACCTCATTTTGATCTTTTCGGCTCAACGCATCCGCCACAACATTCGCTTTACCGGGATGGTAGAGAATTTTGCAATCATAATCCTTCAACAAGTCTAACCATCTTCGTTGTCTCATGTTGGGATCTTTCTTATCAAGGAAATATTGAAGGCTTCGATGGTCGGTGTAAATTACAAACTTGACACCATACAAGTAATGCCTCCAAAGTTTTAAAGCAAAAACCACAGCCGCAAAGTCAAGATCGTGAGTCGCATAATTTTCTTCATGCTTCTTTAGTTGTCTCGAGGCGTAAGCAATCACTTTTCCCCTTTGCATAAGAACACATCCAAGACCGGAATAAGACGCGTCGCTATAAACCACCATGTCTTCGGTCCCCTCCGGCAATACTAGAACCGGTGCTTCACACAACTTCCTCCGTAGAGTACAAAAGGCTTTGTCTTGTTCTTCACCCCACTCGAAGGTAGCATTCTTCTTAGTAAGTTTTGTTAGAGATGACGCGATTTTGGAGAAGTCTTGAATAAACCTCCTATAATATCCCGTAAGGCCAAGAAAACTTCGAATCTCACCAACATTCCTCGGTGCATGCCATTTCATTACGGCTTCTACCTTTGAAGGATCAACTTTGATACCATCGACATTAATAACGTGACCGAGGAATTGAACTTCTTGCAACCAAAATTCACACTTTGAGAATTTAGCATACAATCTTTCTTTTCTCAAAGTCCCTAAAATCTCCCGCAAATGTGTGGTGTGCTCCTCCTTACTCTTCGAGTAAATAAGAATGTCATCGATGAAAACTATGACGAACCTATCCAACATCGGTCTACATACGCGGTTCATAAGGTCCATGAAAACCGCAGGCGCGTTCGTGAGACCAAAAGGCATAATTGTAAACTCGTAGTGTCCATAACGGGTCCTAAAGGCCGTCTTAGGAATGTCTTCTTCTCGAACCTTCAATTGATGATAACCCGAACGGAGATCGATCTTGGAAAACCACCGCGCACCTTATAGTTGATCAAAGAGGTCATCGATTCTTGGTAACGGATACACATTTTTCACCGTGACTTTATTCAACTCGCGGTAGTCGATGCACATCCGCATACTACCATCTTTCTTTTTAACGAACAAGATTGGAGCTCCCCATGGCGAACTACTAGGACGAATAAAACCCTTGTCAAGCAATTCTTGAAGTTGACTCATCAACTCTTTCATTTCGGATGGAGCAAGGCAGTAGGGAGTTTTAGCAATAGGGGTAGCACCCGGAACAAGATCAATACGGAATTCGACTTGCCTTTCGGGTGGAATACCCGGCAAGTCCTCCGGAAAAAACATCACAAAATTCATTCACAACCGGAACATCATCGATACTTTTCTTCTCAAAGCTCGTATCTACCACGTGAGCCATGAAGGCATAACATCCACGTGATAAATATCTCCTAGCCTTCATCACGGTACATAACTTGACATCTTTTCGAAAAAATTTCAAAAAAATGTTTTTTTAAAATAATTTTTTTTAAACTAATTTATAAAAAAAAAAAAAAAAAAAAAAAAAAAAACTTTTTTGAAAATTTTTTTTTTGAAAATAATTTTTTTTGAAAAAAAAAATTTCAAAATTTTTTTTTTCTAAATAATTTTTTTCAAAAAATTTTCAAAAAAATTTAAAAAATTTTAGAAAAAAAATTTTAAAAAATTTTAAAAAAAAATTTCTAAAAAAAATGTTCAAAAAAAATTAAAAAAATTTTTTTTGAAAAAAAAATTTCGAAAATAATTTTTTTCAAAAAAAAACCTTTTTTTTTTGAAAATAATTTTCGAAAATAATTTATAAAAAGAAACTTTTTTGAAAAAAAAATTTCTAAAAAAAATTTCTAGAAAAAAAATAATTTTCTAAAAAATAATTTCGAAAAATAATTTTTTTTCTAAAAAATAATTTGGAAAAAAAATAATTTCGAAAAAAATAAATTTCAAAAACAATTTTTTTTCTAAAAAATAATTTCGAAAAATAACGTGGATTATTTTTATTTTCTAAAAAATAATTTCGAAATAATTTTTTTTTTTCGAAAAAATTTCTAAATTTTTTTTTTGTGATTCCCGTGTCCCCACAAAACATACCAAACAACACTAATCATACTTTTCTATCAATCTCATACCATCTATTTATCAAATGCATAGTGATTGTGATTCCCGCTTACAAACCAAACGCACCCTTAGTCTTTAATATGTTCTTAGGTAACTAATGATGAAGGAATAATTTGAGAGTATATACTAATGTACTACTACCTTCAAATTCATTTTATGAATTTACAAATTTGATTCTTAGAATACGAGTGTATTTCTCATGAATTATCTTCATTCCAAATTTGCATAACTGAAATGGTTGAAAACGTTCTCTTTTCTAGTTAGGCATCTAGAGTGAGATTCTATTAATTTTTATTAAAAGTTATTATGCATGATTTTGATCATAGTAAATATGTTGATCATGGGATTTGGTTGTTCTTATCAAGAAATAGTTTGATGTACTTATCTTTTGATGTTTGTACATAGGAATACCGGGAGAATGTATTCTTCCTATTTTGCTTAATACTATCAAATCCAACTTATTCTCCTATTCCTTAAATTCTTGCTTAGATCTATAAATGTGTTTTGTTATTTAGAGAATATTTATCATTCATCAAGGATGTGGTGATTTTTATTTGAATGTTGACTTCATCTACTTTGAGGTTTCTATTATTAAACTAAGGTATATCTTATGTATCTAAATGTGTTGATATTGTCCTAAAGAAGTTGTGTATTTTAAGATATCTTAAAACCATAAGAACTTAATCAGGAGTTTATCAGGTTATCGCAAGCATGTTGATCATAGCTTGATGAAGATCCTAGCAAATTTCTTTGAGTTTAACTTTTCACAAGTCTCATTTAAGTGTTTGTTTAATATTTGTCTTTTAAGTCTAATTTTTACAAAAGTTTGATATTCTCTTCTTGGTTATCATACTATCTTTTTGGATACAATGTAATTACCTTAGAGATATAATCCAGAATTATAATTTCAAAAATGAATTTAGAGTTATCTATACGAACACTTAATATGATGAGAAGTAGAGTTATAAGAACACTTACCTTCTTCCGATTGTTTATTTAGCAAGAGTGCTATAAACCATAATGTAACCTTTGTTGAGCGTATTTTGAGAGAATACTTCTGTTTTCATCAATGTGTCTTGAGGATGGTTTGTTCATCAAGATTAACTTCTTTTGTGCATACCAGAAGAAAAACTTAAGTTTCTGGTCCCCAATATTTCATGGGTCCTTAATTTGTCAATCAAGAACATTTACCAAGGTTCACTCATATTTCCAAGGCAATCAAACGGAACTTGTTTATTAAGCATGGTTTCTTTGTATACAGATACTTCATCCTTATCTATAGATGTATTAGTTTTAGACTTTCTTAATTTTTGCTCAACTCTACCTACAGATCCTTTAGCAAAGCTATACGGATACATATTTTTGGATCCGTGGGTTACCAACTCAGTTGGTGAGGTTTCTTTTATTATTTGATTCTCAAGATCACTTAATTGACAATTTTTCATAAAGTCAGGCTTGAAATAATCATGAGATAATTCAAGTATTCTCATAGTGTCATCTGCACAGTTAATGAATTTATCGAATCTTTGGAATTTAGAATTTTGTTTTAAGTATTTCCTTAGTTTAAGCCTATGTGAGTCTAATTTAAGTTTTAGTTCTTGACATGATATACACATTTTAGTTTCCTTATCTTCATCCAAACTTTTAACCTTTTCTTTTAACTTGTGTATCTTGTTTTGTAAATATTCTTCTTTGGTTTTTAAGAACTTATTTTTGTTTATGACCTTTAGAATAAACTTATTCAAACTGTCATGTTTTATATCTAATGTATCACAGTTAGTAAACATGTATGATGAATCAGAGTGTACTTTTTCTTTATTGTTGGTCACAAGAGTAACTTTGTTATTATTAAGCTTACCGTTGTTACCTTTACTATTGAAGCTTGATTCATCATTATGTCCGGCATTCTGGGCTATGGGCTTTTTCTCCATTTTGCCTTTAACTAACTCCGATCCTTTTTCCATCACTAGATAAGTATTGAGGTAGTCTACGAGCTCGTCTAGTGTCATTCTTGAAGGATCCTTAGATTCTTCAACTTTCGCAATCCGTTTAATGAGAAGTTCTTTTATCATTTTCCTGCCAAAATGCTCACTAGAAATAGACTCATCAAATACTTCAGGTGATGTAATAGTACTATCTTTAACTAAGGTACTGTCAAGGATTTTATTTTTAGAGATAGTTTGTTGATTGAAATTTTGAACAAGATGATTTATTTTGCTATAAGTATCTATATCTCTACTACCTAAATTAGTATTCCAAATATGTTTATAATCGTCATTACTGGTTTTATTTGATAGATCTGAGTCTTTTGACTTTGTATATTTCTCAACATGGTTTTTCCCTTCTTTAAAGTTTTCAAAATCCATTCGATCGTTTCAAGTTTTAAAATACAATTTATTTTAAAAATTTTGAGTAACCCGCTCTGATACCAATTGTGGAAAACTAGAAGGGGGGTATAATAGTTTTACCGTTTTATTTTTAAGTCCTTTTTGTATTTATGTTAATTCAAAGGATCTTTTCATAAACAAATAATCACACAATATAAATAAAGAGTGAAGATAGGAAAGATCAAACCAATCAACACAAGTGTTTATAGTGGTTCGGCTTGCAAACATTCTTATCCTTGCCCTACTCCACTTCCTCGGGCTTTGTCCCCGAGAGATATCTTTCACTAAGAAACAAACTCCTTCCAAGGTGGAGAAAACCTTTACACGTGGCTTACTTCCTTTTCCGGTACTAAGCTAAACACCGAGTTCTATTCCCAGGCAGAACCAACCTATCGTCGCCTATACACTTTACCGACACTAAGCTAAATGTCGAGTTCTTTTACACGGGTACAACCACTCCCTACTCTCTTTGTGCTTTGAGGACTAAAGCACTAACCACACTCACTTATTACAAATGATAAATGATAAGACACACTTCTAATGATTACACAGAACGTATACAACTACTTCCGAACAGCTTGTTTGGTTTAAGCTTGTTCTCTTGATCTTCTTTGCTACAAAAGAAACATCAATGATGATATAACTACTGAGGTTAGTGAATATGATGAATGTATGTTTTTTTTTTTTTTTTTAACTATCTAAGTGTGTGTTAAGCTCAAATGAGAAGGCTGCTATTTATAGGCAAACAAGCTAAACAACCCACGGATCCGGCGGATCCCTCAAAAGGGATCCGTCTTTGTATGGATTTGGATCCGTGGGTATGACAGCTAGCATATCACATGAAATCTTTCCAAAACTTCCATATCTCACCAAATCTTCCAAAATCCACAAATGTCAACTATATAACTTGTGAATCTAAACAAGATATTTCACAATATATTAGAGATATCATATGTGATGTGTGCAATGATGTCATGGTGTGATTTTCAAACTAAAGTTTCTATTTAAGGAAATATACATGTATATGCATATGTTGAAATAAAAGTGATCATGTTAAATGAGAAATGTGTTCTTAGAAGGTTTTATCTAGTGCTTGTGTTTATTTAAAAGATGCATTGTGTATAAGTTATTATACAACCAAACTTAAAATAAAGTTTCCTTTTTAGGAAATACTTTTGTGAATGTACCTATTTAAATACTTTGTAACTTATAAGAGTTGTCATGAAAATTTACTTTAACATATATTTATGGTTTGCTTAGAAGATATACTTTGTGATTGTCATAAACAAAACTTAAGCAAAGATCGTAAAGTATAAATAACGTTACTAGTACGATATTTGTATTAACATAATTCTTTCTGATTTTCTGAAGAAAAACATTAGGTTTTATTGATTTTAAACAAATTTTTTGGGGAAATCCGAGTGCGACCACGGCGGATTTTAAGGCTCGGTATAAAGAAGAGATTATCGCATACAAAAACGCTGATCAAACACCAAGCACTATTAGTAAGCTCACAGTTACTACTTTTATGATTTTATTCATATCATGTTTTGAATTTCTGATTCTTATGAAGCTTTATTACTGTATATAATGTATGATTCCGATTTAGTTGAAAGTGATAAGAGAATTAAGCAGATTTATGTTATTTGAAACTAGTATTAGAGACTCTTGTTTTGTATAAGTTGTTTGTTAAATACCACATGTAATGTTCAACTAGAAATCTAGGACAAGTATTAGATATGTTGAAACGTTTGTTGTAAATAAGTTGTTTGTTAAATATATCACATCTGATGTAAAACTAGGATTTGGAACTTGTGTTAAGTATGAAATATTCTGAAAATTATGTTTTTAAGTTAAGTTGTCGTGAATTACATGTGGTTATTTATCACATGCCGAAGAGGCAACTAATCTATGCCAAAATATGAATCCGCCATTAATCCAACAAGCAAGGGGAACAAAGCTGGAACACCAAACCACGTGCTAACATTTTGTGCAACCGTAGGAGCAATAGGTTGATTTAGCTTATTTATCTAGTAGACGATGATAATGACTGGCGCCCCATAAACATAGTAAGCAAATCATCATCTCTCGATTCTAGCAAGAGTTCTGCAGATGTTGGCAAGAGTAGTAGAATCTCTCTCGATGCCTTATCAAAAGTTAAACACAATTCAAGATTCGTTTTTTTACGTGTTTCGGTAATTAATTACACATTAACCAAGGCTCGTGATGCCACTGTTGTAATTTAATAACATGACTACTCATAATTAAACACATAAACATCAAAGTATTTTGGAAGCGTATAGATCATATAATATGTAAGTAATTAACCGAATATAAAAGTATGCGTACCCTTTAGCAATTCTTCAATCAATCAATTTTATGAACCCTAATTAGGGTTTATGTGGATTATAAGAATTACCCCTTACCGTTTTGTAATTCAATCCAAGATACTAACAATAGTGTGTTAGTATCACGTTCTTGTACACACGTACTAATACCAAGTTAATGTAATGCTAGTTAATAAGAACACAAAACAATTTGTTTATTAAAAACAACCAATCGAATCCCTAAGAGGGGTTTAGTTCGATCGGCACTCAACCAAAAGAAAGGAGAAGAAACTTTAGGGTTTGGTATTGTGTGTGCACAAAAGGTACCAAAACAATGACCCTAGGTTTGTATATATAGTGTAGAAAACTTGAAAGACAAGTTGATGTAGGATTGGGTTTCCCCAATCTCCCACCGATCGGTTATGAGCCCAAAGAGGGGATTCGGAACCTTCTTGACCTTAATTTCTATCTACAATCCTTTCCTTTTATTAGTTAACGGTCGTTAGTCTATTATCGTTAATTACTTAATGTACGTTAGTCGTTTTATGTATTTAATAATTAAATATAACATTTTATATTAAATTATTATTCATTAACTCTTCATACGTAAAGTGTGCAATCTCGTGATGTCGAGTTCAATCCTAACATACATCTATTAATTTATGTCCATAAACTAACAGCTCCCACTTTGATATATCTTAATAGTATAATCACATCGGTTAGCGTCTAGAAACACGTCGATACCTCTAGTACAACTCGAGTAAGATCTCCTGGAAAAACCTTTTAATTATTCATCATTATTATTATCATTTTGTCACTAATACCATGTTAAATAAAGATATGGATTGATGTGTGTCGGATGGTGCAAGTTTTAAATTTATAAAGGTTGAATTACCGAATCTAAGAACAACACATATGAGCAAGTATACTCGTCCGTTGTAGCCAGATTTTGATGGTAAGTCGGGATCGTTCGCAGGGATTTGTGTAGTGAATCGAATAGTAAGCTAAAAGTAAATTTCTAACACAAGCAATTATGATAATATGAAAATTCAAATGATTAAAAACTACACTTTCTTAGACTAGTGTACTATAATTGACGATTGCGATAACTTTTGATAACATGTTGGTTATGATAATTAGTTTGGTGACTAATCTATTGTTTCTACAAATTAAACCTTCGTCAAGATTTTAGTTCATAAAAACAAGCATTATGTTTAACCAATCAATTCAAGATCAATTCAGGGTTCATAAGTGGTGTACCTTAAACACAAAAACGATCTTTTGTCTTATCAAACTAGCTTAAGAAATGGTCAATACGAAAGGTAACCGATTATATACAAAAGGTCACAACTGATTGTAAACTATTAATCTTTCGACCCTTGAAATGGTTTACACTCAATCCGTTTTGATAAGCAAAAGTATTTTCATTACAATCACGATTAACTTTCTTTGTTTAATCAAGAATAGTGGGTAACAACAATCATTCATAGAAAAATGATTATAACTAGTTGAATAACAATAGTTCTTTCGACCCTTAAAATTACTAGCAACTAGTTAAACTTGACCAACAAATGTCACTACGAAACTTAATCACAATTGGTTCTTAGAATCAACTTGAAATTGAATTAAAACATGTTATCACAATCATACGCCAATCAATGAGTAATACACATCATCTAAGCAAGTGCACAAAGGCACTAGCCACTCATAACAAACATGAACATAAACTTAAAACTTTGAACATTAAAAACCATGATTGAGAGTCTTACAATGATTGAGAATGAGATTACAAATGAAAAGGCAATGATTCCCAAATGAATTGGAAATAGATATTCGACTCTCCTACTGCTCCTGGACTTTAAGGACGAATTTTAAGAGTATTTGATGAGTGGTTTATGATTGAAAAGTTTTATTAATTGATGTCAACCCTTTAGGACTTCTCAAATACTCCAATATATACTTATTCACCAAGCATAGGGTCTTCAATGCTTCCCTTGGTCTCCAAGCAGATAGAATGGTCTAGAATAGTCATTAGAAAGCCTTGTAAACGGATAGTAGCTAAGCACAAGACTTAATGATGAAGATTTGGTAAAACAGCATGCATCCAACCAATCGGTATTTCGTCCAACCGATCGGTTGGTCTTCGATACTGGCTCCATCCGATTCGGATGCGGGCAGCGACTGATCGGATGGTCACTACTGATAGGACTTTTTCTTGGACTTTTATCGTTTGGCTTATTTCTTGTTCATAGCTCTTGGTTCTTTATCCAAACTTGATCTTTTCCTCCATCTTTAAGTCTTATTAACTTGGTTACTTGGACTTTTACTCTTTGAAGTACCTTTTGGTGCGGGACTCGTCACAAGAATCTTCATATAATCATAAATATTTCCTTCTTCCTCATTCTTGTATCTTTTTCTTCCTTTTTCCTGTTTTTGGCTACAAGTACTTTGCAAACACACTTTGGCACAATTAAGTAACAAAAGCATATAAATATAACCAAGAAACATATATAAAAGCACAAATAACGCTACTAAAAACATGTTAGATTTAAGCGTTATCAAATCCCCACACTTGAACTTTGCTTGCCCTCAAGCAAATCTAGAAATAAAAACAATTATCCACATGGTATACAAGTATGATTAGAAAAATGTGATGCAAATCTCTCTTGTACAAGTACAAGTTAAATCCATCATTTTAAGCTTTTAAGGTTGAAGCATTGATGAACTCAAATAAGTACATTTTATTATCATCATTTATCCTATTTATTTGACTTGTTTTATTATATTATGTATGAGAATCGATACATTAATGTTTACTTTAATAATTCTCAGGTAAAAACAAGCATTATGTGAAACTTGGCGATTTTAGACTAATTATGGAGCAAAACAAGCGAAATGTCAAAAGTCTACCGAAATCCAGAAGATCAGGCTGGTTCTACTCCAGATACGCCGCAACATTCTTCTTACATACGGCGTATCACTATCAAGATTTCACAAGTTACAATCCAAGACAGCTAAAGGACATGCGCCGCATACAGAGATAAGGATACGCCGCATCTTAAGGCGGTGTACGAATATTCCTGAATATATTAATCTTGGACCCCACGCGAAGTTAAGTCAATGCGCCGCATCTAATCATTCAATGTGCCGCATCGACCCCTCAGACAGAAACTATAAATACCCCAAGGTTAGAGAATTTCGAGAGCATATAGGAGAATACACACAGAAAGTCAGACGATCTAGCAGCACAAGACACATCCTAAACGAAGATACAAGAGCTGTAAGAAGGTCCTGCATGTATTCAATTCATTAAGTAGTTTTGTTTTATTGTATTAGTACGCTTTAATTCATCAGGATTGATGGGCTTGTGTCATGTGACTACGGAAAATCATGCACTCCCCTTAATATTGCTTTCCCATTAATTAAAGTTTATATGTTGATATCTTTGGTGACTTTTATTAGTGCATTGATAACCTCTGTGTCTAGCTGAGCATTGCTTGGGTCGCCATGCCCCTTCCTCGCCTATTTATTCTATCGTTTCTAGAAGAGTAGGATAGACATAAGTAATCATTAAGGGTTTAATCGCCGATAAGATTAGAGCCAACGAGAAAAGGTTAATTAATATACACTTCATATAAAACTAGCAATAAAACAAGTGACAAGCTACTTAATTATCAGGACAGGTTTTCTTATTGTCTCAAGTATCTATCTGTGTACGTGTGTGCTAATCGCTGATTCGTGCTCATTAGTTTAGTTTACTATTTAATTATAACCAAATCGTGCCAGTCTCTCAGGCTGAAAACCCCCTTGCGTTAGATTAGGTTGTATAGCTAACTTAGGATATTAAAATACTGATTAGAATAATTAGATAATACGTTCCACTCTTAGTGATCGACACTCTACTTACCATTATATTCATACTGACCGGGTACACTGCTCGTTAAGCGTGTGTGTTATTGATAAGTCGGCTAAATATAAATTTAAAACTTGAGTAGGCATTAATACTGCTAAACCGCAACGACACGCACGCGCATCAAGTTTTTGGTGCCGTTGCCGGGGTGTGAATTGTTATTATCTGTTAATTTGATTTAGTATTTTAATTAGGTTTTTCTTTTTAGATTCTAACCACTAACCCTGTTATATATTAGATAGATTGCATTCATTGTATAATTTGCATATTTTCTGTTTTTGTGTGTTTTTATTTTCTGTAATTTGTGTTTCTTTTTGTTTGTTTTATTTTTGTTTTTATTTTTCTATTTTTCTGCATTCTGCTATCGTTGTATTGTGCTGATACAAACGATACGGCGCATCTGTTTTCACAGATACGGCGTATTGCGTTTAATTTTTATAAAATACAACGCGTTTAATAAATTCGAGTACGACGCATCTTTCTCCAAGATACGGCGTATTATGTTTTAATAAGAAATTTTTCTAAAACGATAACGCCTTACGACGCATCTGTTTTTGCAGATACGGCGTATTTACTATTTAAATTAAAAGCAGTTTTCGAATTATTAAACTAAAGCGACGCATCGATCTTTATCGATACGGCGCATCTTCTAAATAAAAAATCTTGTATTTTGAAACATAACGAAAATACGGCGCATTAGCTTTTGTTAATACGACGCATTTAATTTTAATAAATATAATCGATTTTTGATAATTTAAACTAGATACGGCGCATTCTAATTCATAAGCGGCGTATCTACTTTCTGAATAAAAGTCTGATTAAATTTTAACATAATAAGATACGGCGTATCCATCTTTCTGGATACGGCGCATCGTCTGCAGATATCAGCAACTTTTATTTTTCATATTCCGTTTTCGTTGTTAATTTTCTGATATATTACTTTCTTGAACATACCCTACTGATGCTTTTGTGATGATTTCAGGAAGTGCATGACCAGGAGTTCAACTAAGAACTTGATTAAACCTTTCGAAGATCCTGAACGAGCCTTACATTCGCTTAAAAGGCTTTTTAACACAAAAAGCTTTGAAATTTCAAGTTCATTCGAGCTTGATTACTTTTCTGAAGAGAAGGAGGAAGAAGAAACAGAAACAATGACGGAAAACACCACTATGGAGGAATACATGAACAAAACCCGTGCTGATTACAGTTCAGGAGTTGCTAGACCAAAGTTTGATGAAAAGTCAAAGTTTGAGTTGAAGGGTCAGTTTCTCAAGGAGCTAAGAGAAAATGCTTTCAGTGGAACAGAACATGAAGATGCTAATGAACATGTTGAAAAAGTCCTCGAGATTGCAGATTTGTTTACTACAGAAGGAGTCTCTAACGATCAACTTATGCTAAGAATCTTTCCAATTTCGCTTAAAGGAGCTGCTAATAAGTGGCTAAGGAATGAACCTGCTAGTTCAATCACAACATGGGAAGATTTGAAGAGCAAATTCCTGAAAAGATATTGTCCACCTGCTAAAACTGCTAAAAAGATGGAGGCTATCAAAAGTTTCAAGCAAGAACCTGATGAAACTCTTTATCAAGCTTGGGAACGATTTAAAGACTTATTGGTGAAATGTCCTCAACACTATCTAACCCCAATGCAGGAGATAATATTGTTCTATCAAGGATTGGACGTGACTACTAGACAGATTTTGGATGCTAAGGGAGCTGTGCCTCAAATGAGTGCAGCCGATGCTAGAAAAGCTATCCAAGAAGCTGTTTATCACTCTCAAAAATGGCACGACGGAACCTCTACTAGATCTAAGAGCAGCACTAATTTTGACGGGTTTGCTGCCATTCAAGCTCAATTGGATAAAATTAGTAGAGAGATGAAGAAGCGTGATGAGAAAGTTTATGCTGCCCAAGTTGGATGTGAAAAATGCGAAGGACCTAACTACACTAAAGATTGCCCTAAAATGAATGAAAGTGAGACTTTTGAAGAAGCATACTACACACAATTTGGACAACCATTCCGACCTTCAGGAAGATTTAAGGAAGCTGCTCAGGGATACTATCAAAAGAACAACTATAATCCCACTTATCAAGAAAGGAGGCAGACTTTGGATGACACTCTAAAGCAAATTATGGCCGATGCTACTAAAAGACATGAAGAGAACACCGCTATGATCAAAGAAATCCGAGCCCCAACGGATACTATAACAAGAAATCAAGGAGCTTCGATCAAAGCATTTGAACAACAAATCGGACAAATGAGCAAAGTTCTTCAAGAAAGGGGATACGGAAGTTTACCTAGCTCGACTGAAACTAACCCAAGAGATCATGTCAAGGCCATATGCACTACTGAAGAAGTCACGCCTAACATACCTTTTCCTAGAAGATTGATGAATGGTAATGATGCTGCAAAGCCCGAATTTTTCTTTAATTCTTCAATCAGTTTAAGGAGGTTACTCAAAGAGAAGGCAAAGATTGAAGAGGAGATCAAGGCTACAATGAAATAAGAGAGCTCTGCAACCGACTTATGTGCCTTGCCTCATAAAGAAAAGGACCCAGGAAGTTTTACTTTACCTTGTTTAATTAATGACTTATCTTTCAATAATGCATTAGCTGACTTAGGAGCTAGCGTTAGTGTTATGCCCCTTAAGACATTCACTACCCTAGGACTAGGAAAATTAGCACCAACTAAGCTGCTTATTGAATTGGCTGATAAAACGGTAAAACGACCTGAAGGGGTTGCTGAAAATGTGCTAGTTAAGATCGGGAAGTTTGTTTTCCCTGTAGACTTTGTTATATTAGATATGCCCGAGGATGTTAAAATTCCTTTAATCCTTGGAAGACCTTTCTTGTCTACCGCCCATGCTAAGATTAATATGTTTAAAAGAAAAATCTCATTAAAGGTAGGGAACAATAAACTAGTCTATAAGTGCCAAAATCCTGCTAAGAGCATAATCAGAGGCGTCTATGTGCTAGGATTAAGAGAACGTATGGACCTCGATCTAGAAGCTAGCTTTATGGGAGAAACCTTGGTAAATAATGAATCACTTGAGACCTATAGTGGAGACTACATTGAATTAAATGATCTTAATTTACCAATAGGAATAAATGATCAATTTATGGAGGATTTTGAACCCGAAATTGAAGAAGGAGAAATTATGGATGTACCTAGAACCAATATGATCAACACTAAGAATTATGATGAATTTGAAGGATATCCTAGTTTCTGTGATTATGGTAGAAAGATCCATGTAGATTGTGCTTATAATTTACAATTTCCTTGCATGATAGGATTTAAACAAGTTAGTGCCAACTTTTTTCCTATTTTACCAATTAATGTAATGTCAAAAGATTTCTATAATTCTATAATGAAAAACAAAATTGAGTATAGAGGGAAAAACGTAGTTGGAATGTTCATGAATGTACCTATTTTTGTCGGGAATTTAACTATTGTTACAGATTTCACCGTGGTGGAAAACATGGATGCTTATCGTGATGTTGAGATGGGTGACGTGATCGTTGGGAAACCATTTTGTAGGGAGGTCGAAATTAACGCTAAAAGATTTGAAGGAAAGATCACCTTTCGAAATGGGAGCAACGTTATCACTTACATGATGCCTCGCGCTCACCCAAGGTTTAAACATGCCCCTAACAAATTTTGTTACAAATTTACACCATTTCTTTTTGTAGATGAAAATGACGCTGAGAAAGGGATCGAGTATCCATACCAAAAGATGAAAGGATTCTACAAAGGTGTACTTGAATTGGGGCCGGAATATGTTCGTGACGAAGTAATTCGCAACTACATCGTGCACGGACATGTGGGGATTAATAGAACGAAGTAAAGAGCTGAACGTGAGTCTAACTTGAAGACTCTGGAATAAAGACAAGTGCTGACCGGGAGACAACCCGGAGAATTTTTACATTCTGTTCTGTGTCGAGTCTGTCAGACCTGCAGAAGATACGGCGCATCTCAATCCTAAGATGCGACGCATCACCTGCACTGGTCATATCTTATTTAATTTTCTGCATTTTTATTTTTGACTTTAAAACTTTCTGTCAGTATTTTAATGCGGCGCATCCCTGGTTAAGGATGCGACGCATCTTTTATTCTGATTCGTACTTATTCCAGGCTCGATACGGCGTATCTTCTTCCATAAGATACGGCGTATCGACTGACCTGATGATTTACAATTTAATTTTTTTTTAGGTTTTATTTTTACTAACTACTAATGTATTATGCAAGTTTGAACCTTCTTAACCCAGGTGTGTTAAAGTCTAA
This sequence comes from Artemisia tridentata subsp. tridentata, assembly GCA_021014915.2. Classification (NCBI taxonomy): domain Eukaryota; kingdom Viridiplantae; phylum Streptophyta; class Magnoliopsida; order Asterales; family Asteraceae; genus Artemisia; species Artemisia tridentata. The sequence continues at coordinate 205,262,419 of CP139508.1, forward strand.
ATGGTATTATAGATTCCTGCATTTTTGTGGATACATCATTTATGAAGCTTAAACGTTCTCATCCACAAGAGGTTGATTTTTGCTCTTATACGAATAATGGAGGATCATACCGAGCAAATCTCAGGGGAGTTTTTCTGTTCTAATTCTTTTATTTTCCAGTTTTTAACCTTTGACACAAACAACGAGGACGTTGTTTAACTTAAGTGGGGGGATGGAGAATTAGAACACTTACTTGTCCTAAACTTTTTCAAAATATGCTTAAAATGCGCTTAATATATTAAAATTTAAAATTTTTTAGCATGTTTTTGTTTAAAGTCTAAATTACATAGCCGCACACATAACTCTATTCTTTCAAAAATATTAAAACTTTAGTGTGCTGGTGACTTGTAAACTTTAGAACTTGGCTTGTATACTATTCGAGACCACCATAATAAGTATTATTTATATAATTGGAGTGACTTGTCTAAATTGATAAATTTCTAGGATTACACCCAAATAGCCTTTATATGTTATGTGATATTAACTAACTACACTGGTTAGTTAACCCCCGTATAAACCCTTTGTTACTCTCACTTTTAGAGTAAGATACCCCTAGAAAAACCCTCAGAGCCATTCCTTTCGTTTCTTACACCTTTGTTATAATGTTTCGATACACCCTTACACCTTAGCCTACCCTATAGATTAAAATCCGTGGTTAATTGCTTTAGGCAAAGTGTGTTTCCTTACATTACCTGTGTTCGCGTGCGTAATTCATTATCTTTGGTTAGGTCGGGAAATTGCACAATGCAATTGGTATGAAAGTAAATATTATATAACTTTTAGTTTATTTTTCGTATGTTTGCTACTTTCACTATTACAGTTATTTCTGAAAGTATGAAGAGTATGGAAAAATTATCCGGAAAAATAGTGATAGAAAAGTTGTGAAATTTTACACATATGTTGATGTCAAAAAAAAAAAAAAAAAAAAAAAAAATCGAAAAAATAGAAAAGAAAAAGAAAAAGGAAAAGTTGGAAGTTTGTTTTAACCAACTTATGTAAAGTTTTGTATTAAGTGGGAGATATCACCACTATTTGTTGTATATTATATTTATGGATTAAATGGGAGTTGGCCGTTATGGAACGCCAACTAAGGTTATTCTTTGATTGAGATCTTGTTGAGTATAATTCGTGTCTACCTAAAGCGTGTGTTTCAAGTGTTAAAGCGTGAGTTATTCAATGATATGAGTCTTATTCATGGGATGGTTGGGAAAGTGATTAACCACACTTAGGATTTTAATTTATGTGTTTTGTTTATTTTTCATTTTACACCAATTTGTATCCCAAATATTATCCATAGCCTATATCATTCTTAATCCAAACCTTTAATTTATTGAGATTAGGGATTTGAGCAATCTTAAGTATTGTAGTCGTGGATTCAGCTATGTATTTATGATTTTGTCGCCCTTTTTGATATAATATTATTGGTGAAGATTACTTGGTCCTATCTTTAGCCTATTCGAGTTAAGGATTTGAGCAATTGCAAGTATCGTGGTCGTGGATTCGATCATGTATTTGTGATTTTGTCGCCTTTTCTGGAATTTGAGATCGATAGAGATTAAAAAGGATGATTAACCCTTAACCAACAAACCCTTTTTACCGCTTTAGACTTGTTAACTCCTTGGCTTTAGTGGGGGAGATGCGTATACTTGCCAAGCCTATGATAGAATATTCGTCACGACTAAGCGCTAAACGATTTAGAATTGTTTTACATTAAAAATTATTTTGATTTCTACTTCGTTAAGTGTTTAGTTGTGTGATTATGACAAAACGAATACGTGCTTAAATATAAAAATAAATCCTAATACCTTTTAGGATACATTTTCATAAGATTAATTCTAAGGTTTACTTGGGGACAAGTAAAGTTCAAGTGGGGGGATATTTGATGAACTCAAATAAGTACATTTTTTTATCATCATTTATCCTATTTATTTGACTTGTTTTATTATATTATGTATGAGAATCGATACGTTAATGTTTACTTTAGTAATTCTCAGGTAAAAACAAGCATTATGTGAAACTTGGCGATTTTAGACTAATTATGGAGCAAAACAAGCCAAATGTCAAAAGTCTACCGAAATCCAGAAGATCAGGCTGGTTCTACTCCAGATACGCCGCAACATACTTCTTACATACGGCGTATCACTATCAAGATTTCACAAGTTACAATCCAAGACAGCTAAAGGACATGCGCCGCATACAGAGATAAGGATACGCCGCACCTTAAGGCGGTGTACAAATATTCCTGAATATATTAATCTTGGACCCCACGCGAAGTTAAGTCAATGCGCCGCATCTAATTATTCAATGCGCCGCATCGACCCCTCAGACAGAAACTATAAATACCCCAAGGTCAGACGAATTTCGAGAGCATATAGGAGAATACACACAGAAAGTCAGACGATCTAGCAGCACAAGACACACCCTAAACGAAGATACAAGAGCTGTAAGAAGGTCCTGCATTTATTCAATTCATTAAATAGTTTTGTTTTATTGTATTAGTACGCTTTAATTCATCAGGATTGATGGGCTTGTGTCATGTGACTACGGAAAATCATGCACTCCCCTTAATATTGCTTTCCCATTAATTAAAGTTTATATGTTGATGTCTTTGGTGACTTTTATTAGTGCATTGATAACCTCTGTGTCTAGCTGAGCATTGCTTGGGTCGCCATGCCCTTCCTCGCCTATTTATTCTATCGTTTCTAGAATAGTAGGATAGACATAAGTAATCATTAAGGGTTTACTCGCCGATAAGATTAGAGCCAACGAGAAAGGGTTAATTAATATACACTTCATATAAAACTAGCAATAAAACAAGTGACAAGCTACTTAATTATCAGGACAGGTCTTCTTATTGTCTCAAGTATCTATCTGTGTACGTGTGTGTTAATCGCTGATTCGTGTTCATTAGTTTAGTTTACTATTTAATTATAACCAAATCGTGCCAGTCTCTCAGGCTGAAAACCCCCTTGCGTTAGATTAGGTTGTATAGCTAACTTAGGATATTAAAATACTGATTAGAATAACTAGATAATACGTTCCACTCTTAGTGATCGACACTCTACTTACCATTATATTCATACTGACCGGGTACACTGCTCGTTAAGTGTGTGCGTTATTGATAAGTCGGCTAAATATAAATTTAAAACTTGAGTAGGCATTAATATTGCTAAACCGCAACGACACGCACGCGCATCAAGCATCGAGATGTTTGACAATACCCAAATGATTTTCTTGCATGATACACATTACTAAACACCTCACGAAAGGAAAATGAAATATAATTCACTCAAAACACTCATTTATATGATTGGTGGAGTATATAAGAATCACACTGATTTGCTCAGTCATGATCTAAATATTACCATAAGCTTGTACAAGAAACAAAACTACACCAATGGTGTGAGCGCCAAGTACACATGTCAAAGAGGACTTTTATTCGGGTTTAAGGCTTAGGGGTTTATCAGACTTATGTGCAACTATCTCATGCAAAACATGATAGCTCGCTAACAACGAATTCTTGTATTACCAAATAACGGATGGTCACTAGATTGTACTTTGGTTCGCTAACGACGTTACTTGCATAACGGATGGTCACCAAAACACGCCCTAGCTCGCTAACAACGTTAGTCAATTCCTCAAGAAATTGGATGGTCACTACATGTCAATACACTTGATAATTTCACAAAGTCAAAAAGGGTAAGTTAAAGCATGGGATATATTTAAGAGAGGGTTGATGATAAAAACTAGTCAAAGTCTATTAACCGAATGTGACTAGCTATTACAAACCACTATCATGCCATTTTGCGAAAAACTCCATACTTTCTTGATTCTTACATTATTCACTAGCCCATTGGCTTATCTTGTCACCTTATAGAGTTGCGATGACTTTTTTTTTTTTTTTTTTTTTTTTTTTTTTTTTTTTTTTTTTTTTTTTTTTAACATGCATAAACTCATATCATCTTATAGTTGCGATGACTTCTCATAGATAACCACTTTTGGAATTTGCAACTTCCTTCGAATTTCATGACTTCCACATAACATCCATCTTGCCAAATAGATAGCAACCAACCAAGACTTGACTAAGGGTAAGGCTAGGCTAAAAAGGTGTAAAATATTTTTGTATTTTTCTGGGTTTTACAAAAATGAAAAGGATAGGCTCAGAAGGTGTGACTAGGGGTATCTAGCACTAAAAATGAGTACTAACAAATGGGTCCATACGGGTGGTTAACTAACCGATGTGGCTAGCTAATATATCATTAGATGTAAACGGAAGGCCATTTGGGTTAAATCCTACGGTTGCCTCTTATCATGCATATATACTTATATCACAAATGAAATGTGATCTTACAACAGTCTCGTAATGATTTACAAGTACAAGTTCTAGAATAAATAAAATCACCGGCACACTCATAGCAAAAAGATCTAAGCATAAAAGATGTATGTTATATACGAAACAGGCTCAAATCCTCACAATTTAGTGGAAAGGGCTATAATATGTGCTAGCAAATGTTATCTATCCCAGAATGGATTGCAATATTAATCGGGACACATCTCGAATTTTTCAAAATTACAGGTTTTACCAGTGGAATGATCCAGTTATTTATAAATCTTAAAAATGACAAACGACTAGATTACAAGGGCAAACAAAATTTAAAAATTAGCTCGAAACTTACAATTTATTCTTATTTTCCTATTCCCCCCCCCCACACTTAAGTTAAGCATTGTCCTCAATGTGATAAACGATTTTCAAGGAATGAAATAGGGAAATAAGAAAATAAACCGCAATTTCCCGCTCGAGATGATTTTTGGTCCAATTATCCTTGCTTCGCAATCATTACCTGCAGTAATCTTAGAACAAAAGGAACACACGCGAAATAATTCTACGTTTTATTCAAAAGTCAGTGATGCACCCCCACACTTAAGTTTAACTAAGCAATTTAGAAAAAACTTTGGGGTTTAATCACTTAAAAATAAAAAGAAAAAAAAATTAAAAAACAGCAAACACACGGGTTGCCTCCCGAGAAGCGCTTGTTTTATTAACGAGTCATCAGCCGGACTCGAACTTCTCTCTTTACGTTGGTGCAATTTTTGGTTTCTTCTTCTTTGAGATTTTTGGAACATACACCACATTTCCTATCACTATTCCTTCTCTAGTTTCATCTATGTTGTCCAATTGAATTTTCTCCCACGGTCTAGGAAGGAAATCATAAATATAACCAGATTCTTCGGCCCAAGGTGTATTTTTCTTGAAATCGGCCGGGAAAGGTGACATGAATGTTATAGCTTCATATTCCGATTCAGGCGGAATCTCTTTGACAGAAATTTCATTCATTTGCTCCTTATCATAGTACAATTTAATTCGGTGCCCATTAACAATGAAACTTCCACCCTGTTTGTCATGTAATTCAACATATCCAGATGGAAATCCATGTTTCACTATATACGGTCCGAACCATTTCGGTTTAAGCTTGGGAGCTTTGAACTTATATTTCGTATTGAAAAGCAGAACTTTGTCTCCAGCTTTGAATTCTTTTCGGATTCTTAGCTTTCTGTCATGATACGCTTTGGTTCTAGCTTTGTAAAGCTTGGAGTTCTCATAAGCTTGGAGTCTTAGTTCATCGAGTTCATGCAATTGCGAAAATCTCTTTTCTCCAGCTACTTTAAGATCAGGATTACAGCTTCTCAGTGCCCAGTAAGCGCGATGTTCGATTTCGAACGGCAAATGACATGTTTTTCCATACAAAAGTATGTATGGTGTTGTACCAATTGGTGTTTTGTAAGCCGTACGAAATGCCCACAGAGCATCATCTAGTTTTCTCGACCAAACGGCGGGATTGTCTTTAATCATTTTTTCGAGTATTCTTTTTAAAGCTCTGTTGGCATTTTTGACTTGACCACTGGTCTGTGGATGATAAGCTGTGGCGAAACGATGATGAACTCCGTATCGTTTCATAATTTTCTCCATTTGTTTGTTACAAAAATGGGTTCCTCGATCACTTATTAAAGCTTTAGGAATTCCATAACGAGCGAAAAGCTTTTTGAGAAAATTAACAACTACTCGTGCATCGTTTGTGGGTAGAGCTTCAGCTTCAGCCCATTTGGAAACGTAATCAATAGCAACGAGAATATATTCGTATTTGTGTGATTTAGGAAATGGTTCCATGAAATCAATTCCCCAAATATCGAATATTTTACAAACTTGAATGCTCTTTTGTGGCATTTCATCTCTATGAGAAAGACTACCGGATTTTTGGCAAGCGTCACAATTCTGAACAAGAGTGTGAGCTTCTTTGAAAATAGTCGGCCAATAGAATCCAACATCAAAAACTTTTTTAGCGGTGGTGGAAGGACCATAATGTCCCCCAGTCGGGCCATGATGACATTCATCAAGAATTCTTCTTGTTTCAGAACCATAAACACATCTTCTAATCATCCCATCGGGGCACATCTTGAAAAGATATGGTTCTTCCCAATAGTAGTGTTTAAGTTTTGAAAAGAATTTACTTCGTTGGGCATGAGTTAATCCTTTCTTTAAAATTCCTCCAACGAGATAATTCGCATAATCTGCAAACCATGGAATTTCGTTTTCATCAACTACACCAACAGTCATGAGGGTTTCATCAGGAAAATAATCGTCAATCTCATCTTCTTTCAACTCTTCTAAATCTGGATTTTCTAAACGAGACAGATGATCAGCAGCTAGATTTTCTGCTCCTTTCTTATCTTTGATTTCGATATCAAATTCTTGGAGTAGCAAAATCCATCGAATAAGACGCGGTTTGGCATCTTGTTTGGTAAACAAATATTTTAATGCTGAATGATCAGTGAAAACAATCATTTTTGAAAGTACAAGATAAGATCTGAATTTATCAAAAGCAAAAACAACGGCTAACAATTCTTTCTCTGTAACCGTATAATTTTGTTGAGCATTGTTGAGTGTTTTGCTGGCAAAGTATATAGGACGGAAATGTTTTTCTTCTCGTTGTCCAAATACGACTCCAACAGCAAAAACGCTTGCATCGCACATGAGCTCGAATGGTAGTGACCAATTAGGGGAAACCATAATGGGTGCACTAGTCATTTGTGTTTTCAATGTTTCGAATGCTTTCATGCAATCTGCATTAAAGTCGAAACCATAATCTTTTTCAAGAAGTTTCGTCATTGGACGAGATATTTTGGAAAAATCCTTAATGAAACGACGGTAAAAACCAGCATGTCCTAGAAAACTTCTAACGGCTTTAACGTTGGTTGGGGGTGGTAATTTAGTAATGACATCGATCTTTGCTTTATCAACCTCCATTCCTGCACTAGAAATTTTGTGTCCTAGCACAATTCCTTCAGTCACCATGAAATGACATTTCTCCCAGTTGAGAACAAGATGTGCAGCTTCGCATCTTTCGAGCATTTTATCGAGATTAGAAAGACAAGCTTCAAATGAGCTTCCAAAAACTGAAAAGTCATCCATGAAAACTTCCATAGACGTTTCAAGCATGTCTTGGAATATAGCAATCATACATCTTTGAAAAGTCGCAGGTGCATTACATAATCCAAAAGGCATACGCCGGTAAGCATAAGTTCCAAAAGGACATGTAAATGTAGTCTTTTCTTGATCAGCCGAATCAATAGGAATTTGGAAATATCCTGAAAAACCATCAAGGAAACAAAAGTACTTGTTCCCTGCTAATCTCTCAAGCATTTGATCCATGAAAGGCAAAGGAAAATGATCTTTTCTGGTGGCTTTGTTTAATTTTCTGTAATCAATACATACTCGCCATCCCGTGACAGTTCTAGTAGGAACTAATTCATTCCGTTCGTTGGTCACAACAGTCATTCCTCCTTTTTTCAGAACACAGTGAACTGGACTCACCCAAGGACTATCCTCGATGGGGTAAATAATACCAGCATCAAGAAGTTTAATGATTTCTTTCTTAACAACTTCTTTCATGTTGGGATTGAGTCGACGTTGTCTTTCTTCAACTGGTTTGGCATCTTCTTCAAAATTGATTTTGTGTTTGCAAAAATCAGGACTAATTCCTGGAATATCAGAGGTTTTCCACGCAAAAGCTTCTTTATGCTTTTTGAGAACTGAAATGAGACATTCTTTCTCATAATCATTGAGCAACGAAGATATGACTACTGGAAGGAGTGAATTATCTTCCAAGTAAGCATACTCAAGATTTTTGGGAAGTGGTTTCAACTCAAGATCAGTTGGTGGTTCTTCAAGAGATGTTTTGATCCTCAATTGATCATTAAAAATGATTTCCTCAAAATCTTCTTCTATTATCTCTCCTTCTTCAACTTCTTCTTCTTCTTCGTCAATCTTTACTTCCATAAAATCAGCGAAGTCTTTATCAAAGGTTGTTTCACTAATTTTCTCTGAAGTAGTCATGTATGGATCAGAATCATCAAGTAATGCTTCCAATTCTTCCTCAGTGACTTCATCGATTACATCAATGTTAAAACAAGTGTCATCACTGGAATAGGGATATTGCATTGCTTTATCGATTAAAAATGTGATTCTATCCTCTCCAACTCCAAGATTGAGTTCTTTTCCTTTTACTTTGATGATTGCATCAGCGGTGTTTAGGAAAGGTCTTTCTAAAATAAGGGGTACTCTATTATCTTCCTCCATTTCTAAGATCACAAAATCCACGGGAAAAATGAATTTACCTACTTGGACAAGCATATTCTCAGCAATACCAACAGGATATTGGTAGGAATGATTAGCTAACCGAATACTCATCCTTGTGGGTTTCAAGGTATTGATGGAAAGTTTAGAATACAACGAATAGGGCATCAAATTGATACTTGCACCCAAATTGGCTAAAGCATCACATGTGATGTTGTTTCCTAACGTGCATGGAATCAGAAAACTTCTGGGATCTCCGAGTTTCGGTGGAATTTTGTTTTGAACAATGGCTGAACACTCTTCATTGAGAAAGGTAGCGGATATTTGCTCCAACTTGTTCTTGTTATTAAGAAGTTCTTTCAAAAATTTCCCATAATTGGGCATTCCGGCTAGAACATCAATGAGAGGTACATTGAGTCTAACTTCTTTGATTATTTCAACAAACTTCTTATAACGCTCCTCCATTCTTTCTTTCTTAAGGCTCTGAGGATATGGAATTTTTGGAGTATAAGCCTTAACTGGTGGTTTGGGTTTGGGTGGTGTTTTTGTGGTATCTTCAGCTTCATCCTCACTATCATCATTGATGATCGTGGTGTTGTTTGGATTGGTTGGTGGATCATAAGACAGGCCACTTCTTGTGAATACAGCATTGATATGCTCATTTCTGGTTTGTGGTGGACGATAAGTCTTATCATTTGATGATGTTGGCTTGGGGTTGGTTTGGGTGTTACTAGGTAACGAACCTGATGGTCGGGAAGAAATTTGATCAGAGAGTCTACCAAATTTGTTTTCAAGATCTTGAATAGATGCTTGGTGATTTTTCTGACCTTGCTCAACTTTGGTTTTGAGATTGAAAAATTGATTCTTGACGAACTCGTTAGTTGATTTTTGAGCTGTGACAAATTCTCTCATCATTTTATCAAAATCAGTTTCTTCGATTTTCTTATCAGAATTTTGCGGAGTTTGATTATCAACTCTTGGTTGAGAATCATGGTTGTTATCCCTTTGTTGGCGATCTTGCCAGCTGACAGAATTTCGTCCGTAATAATTTCCACAATATCCGCCTCCACGGTATCCTCCTTGGACATAATTAGCTTCTCCCTCTTTGGGTTGATCCATTGGTTGATCGTCACATTCTGATGATGGGTGATTACCTCCACAGTTGTTGCAACCATCTCGCATTTCTTTCATCTCTCCTTTAAGATCTTTGTATTGCGAATCAATTTTGGAAACCAAGGTTTCCATTTTCTCCATGAGTTTGGAAGTATCAGAACTTTCAGCAAACGCAACGGTTTTTCTTAAGGGTTTGGTCTTGGCATCTTTTGACCAATCGAGTTTGTGAAGAACTCGATCTTCAAGCAATTGATATGCTTGGTTAGGAGTCTTATAAAGAAAAATTCCTCCAGCATCGAGAATTCCTTGAGATGCTTCATCAAGTCCATGGTAGAAGATTTGGATAATGGTTCCTCGTCCTAAACCATGTCCATGACAACTTCGTAGTAGATCTTTCATGCGAAGCCAGGCTTCAGCGAGTGATTCGTTAGGGTTTTGTGCGAAAGCACGAATTTCTCCCATGAGTCGATCAAACATGGCAGGTGGAAAGAATTGGCTCACAAAAGCTTGCCTCATCTCCTCCAAAGTATTGATGATTCCTGGTGTTAATTCGTTATACCACACTTTTGCATCTCCAGCAAGTGATGATGGAAAAAGTTTGAGTTTTATGGCATCCACATTGGTATCTCCATATCGGAACATGCCACAAATTTCAATGAATTCGGCAATGTGTTTGTGAGGATCGGCCCTCGAACAGCCATCGAATTGACGGTCTTTGATCATAGAAAGATGGTGACCTTTCACGGTGAAATTGTCACCTAGATTAACAGCAACAATAGCAGCTCCAGGAGTGGGTGCTACGGCTCGGTTTGCTTCCCACATGGGTCGATCGTCAGCCATGGGAAAGGGTTGATCAGTGAATGGATTATAAACGACTTTGGCTTCAAAAAGGTTATCAAACGGTGGGTTTGGTACTCTAGGCACACGATTGGTTAATGGAACAAAAGGTATTCTTCTTCTTCTTCTTGTTCGAATCAAAATTTCGAGATCGGAAAGAGGTGGATGATGCGTGGTTTTGCAACCTTACAGCAGGTTTTACCTCTCAAGGGATCTCAAGAGGCTTAAAACCCCACCAGGCAGTGTACCTGACCGATGTAGTATAGTGTAGTGGTAAGTACAGGGGATTGATCGTTCTCCACAGGGAATAGTGTTCGTTAGGTATGAAAAACTACTCTAATTAGGTCTAAGGGTGAAGGAAGATTCTTTTTGTATTTTTATGTTTTTATGAAAGCAAGTAAAATCTCGGGTTTGAAAGAGTGGGCGGAATTAGTTGCTAGTCAACTAACCCAAATAACTACAAATGCAAATAAAATAAATAACTGAAAATAAAAAGTGTGGTGGAAATAATATGGAGAGAAATGTGTTTACTTAGATTTCCTTGCTCCCTAACTATCTTTTACCGGTTGATTAGTGTGTATTAATTGCGTGGATGACGGGTGTATTCCTTAATACCAATCGTGGGGTAGCGTACGTACTTCCCCAACTCTACAAGCTCCTACTTCACTCCTATGTCGAGCCGGCTAAGAAGCTCCTAACATGGGATCACTAGAATTCGCTCATGCATTAAATACAACCATAAAAACCTTTAGTACGCATTTGGTTCATGTTTCTTAAGACGTTCAAGCAAGTTACCGAATAGGAAGTTAGCCAGTTTTCTTAAGCCTAACATAGATAAACAATCATCCAATACAACTAATAACACACTAATAACCAATAATCAATAGCTATGTTTCATTAGATCTAAGCAAACACAAGATAAATCTAGCCTAACATGTTAAACAAAAGACAAGAACAAGATAGAATCAAACAACACATAGACATATTGAATGATTAATTGATAACTTATCTTCAATGTAACATGGAAGATCTCAAGGCAAAAAGCCTTGAAAAAGATGCTAAATTCGTCTTAGGGTTTTTACACACAAAGTTCCTCCCAAAAATTCCACACTAATGACAAAGAATTGCAAAACTATATATAGATTTTCAGATCTGACGGCGTCACGTTATGGAGTGTGACGCCGTCACCTCGCCGCTTTTAGAGTTCCCGGATGGCCTTCTTGACGCCGTCCCTCTTTAGCTCTCCAAAATCCGTTCTGGCTTATCAAGGCTTGACGCCGTCAGACTATGAACGTGACGCCGTCCCTCTTTAAATTAAGGCGTGACGACCTTGATCAGATTAAAGGGTGACGCCGTCAGAATTCCCATGCAAATTTCTCTGGCTTATCATGAGTAATTTTCATATCCACCACTTTTGCCAAGCCATGACGCCGTCAAGAGCAAATCCTGACGCCGTCAAAGGTACTTTCCAGCACAATTTTGAGACTTTGCCGTTTTCTTCACTTTTATGCTCCAAAAACGTCCAAAATGCTTCCTTTTCCAGATTTCTTCTCCAAAGTACCTAAAATGACAAAAGGAACGATTTAGGGCAATATTTGATCAAATAAATACGATTTAGGGCTTAAATGACCCCCTAAAAGCGGTACACTTTTCGCTTCATCAAATACCCTTACACTTGATATTTGCTTGTCCTCAAGCAAATGCGCTTTTATTCTAATCAAAATACAAGTTAGGGGTCATTTAACGCTAATATAAAAGTAATTACAACAAATAATCGTTCCACTTCAATCATAATAAGCACGGAGATTACATACTAGCACCTCACAAGTAGTGTTTAGATACTCACATCTCTCAAGTGTCATCAAAATAAATCTCATAAATGAAAACGGATAATATCTCTCACTACCTGTCATAGCAAATAGATTACCATAGGCTTGGGAAAGGATCGAAAACCTCCTCCACTAGGCGTAAGCACCTAAGATAAACTATCAAAGAGGGCTTTTACATGGGTTATAACGTTAGGTGTAGGGATATGATAAACACGGATTTGTTGGATAAGGGATATTTTACTGGTGGCGAGTTAAAGATCTGATTAATTACATGTACTATACAATGTTGCTAAGTCAAGACTCGACTCGATCTTAAGCTAAAAACAAAATAACAAAAACATAAAATAAACATAAAATAAAACGGGATGGTAGTCCGTATGTTTTTTCTATTTTTCTTTTTCTCATTTTTTTTTGTATTTTTCTTGATTTTTCGATTTTTTTTTTTTTTTTTTTTTTTTTTTTTTTTTTTTTTTTTTTGCATACACTTTTGCCCTACCATCCAAAATAATACATCATAGGGGCATTGCATTCCCCTTACACTTGAACTTTTACATAACTTTACAAATAACTACTCTAATAACTCGAATTAAGATAATTGAAAAACTTGGAGTACTTTTAAAATATTTAGCACGTATGGGGGTAATAATGTTGTTCTTCCCCATTACTCCATTACACTAGTACCTTATCCATGAGTCCCAATTGTCCCAAAACAATATGTACAAGGATATGACTCGACTTAGCAACCATGTAATCAATTAGATAATTAACTTGGGTTTAAACAAATGTTGTCACAATAATGCACTAAAAATGAGTGCATACAAGGTAGGCTAAGGCGATTTGGGTGTACATTTAAGTGGGGTGTAACAAATTCTTCCTTTAAGTAAAATGCTTAAAGGTTGAAACGAAAAGATAGGCTCTGAGGGGTGTACTAGGGGTATCGTGTACTAAAAATGAGTACAACGCAAAGGGTGTGGGAGAATTACTTGACCAATGTAGCCAAAGTAATTATAACAAAAACACAGGTGTAAAACAATGGGTTAATCCTAATGCCTCTTATCATGTAGTAAATCTAACTACACGAATGTAGTCTCACTTGTGGCCTCGGAATGGTCCTAACGCAAGTTCTAGAATCTAAGTGCTACCGGTACACACATCATAGCATAAATGCTTTTCCTACCAATTCTAGGGGCGAACCTCACATATTTGGGGTGGAAATTTTTTTAGTGGTACGGTTTTTTTGTGCTAGTCATATAACTCCTATCCATGAGACGCTCATTAAGATCAAAGTTTCACTCCTAAATGTTGTAAAAAATTTTAAATTTGGCACTAAAATTACCCTAACAGGTATTTATCTCAGTTTTATTACACATCTATTGTCAAACAAACAAAAATCAAGCGTAGAAGCATTCTCTAAAATCGTACTTTTACCCTCCCCTTACACTTAAGATGAACATTGTCCCCAATGTTCAAATACCAAGATGTAAAAGCATAAAGTAAAAGAATGAAATCAAATACTCCCCTGATTCGCTCGGTGGATATGAAGTAACATGGTTAAATCTTCTTCCAAGGTAATGTAGAAGCTCCATGACTAATGCATCGCCAAAAGCTTGATTCCATAAACATCTCCTTGTCCAAAATAACCTGTTAAACCTGAGAAAACAAACACGAAAACCTGCATAACATCGGCGGGATAAATCTATATATAAGGATATAATGCTTGTGGAATGATAATTTTGCAGATTCCTGGAGATTATAAGTTGGAGATTTAATAAAAACTTTTTATGAAAACAAAACCTTCAAAAATTTCTGAAAATTAAACCTGACGCCGTCAGGTTATAAACCCTGACGCCGTCAGAAATGATCTGACAAAATTCTCATGTTAAGTTTCCGGAAAATTTATGAAAAATCCTTTACCTTACTTCCTGGAAATCCTGCAAAACATCATTATGACTCGATAAAAGCATTTGACTCAAACAAATACTAATATGTATGTTCATTTAATATTATTACGATTCATGTTCATTTGTGTTCTTAAAAACAAATTTGGATTTCCCTTACACTTATCTTTTGCAAAATACCTTTATATGTAGTTAAGACGAAGTTAAAAACAAAATAAAGCATTTTCACAATTTAGTTTTGAACATGAATCAATAAAAATAAAAATTAAACATACATATGGAAGCAAATAAAAACAAACAAACAACTCAATAAATAAACGAACAAATAAAGCTTGCATGCAATAAAGAAAATCAATGTCACAAATGTTTAAAGGCCAACAGATGCCTTATCCTAAATTATTACAGACCAAATTGTTTCAACACATACAACCAAAGATTAAATTGTTCAAACATCAAAACATCAAATCACATCATCACTGGGGTGGGGGACCTTGGCGATAGTCGTAGCCTGGAGGGAGGTGCCCGTAGTACCCATATGGTGGGTAATCCTGCTCACGACCCGGGAAAGGGTCAATCTGCAGATGTGGGTCCAACTGATCACGTGTAGATAGATGCTGCATCTGACGAACCGTGTGATCATACATCCAGTCGAACCTCTCGTCCACCCTGGTCCTCCAAGTATCAACCTGGCCCATCCAGGTCCCCTGGTGAGCCTGCCAATCCCCCCTGCTCATGTGCCGGTAGTAATCAGCTGTACCGGCCTCATAACCCTCATGCTGCTGCTGCTGAGGCTCCTCCTCCTCATCATCCTCACCATCATCATCCTCAGCTCCGTCTGGATGATACCACATAAAGGACCCATCATGCATCTCCATAATCACCTCCATCTGCTTTAGGGACCTCACCTTCACTGTCCTGCATGCATCACCACTCAAATACCTCATGACCTCGGGCCTGAGGACTCCATAAGATCGGGCCAGCCGGGTGATAAACATCCCACCATAGATCCTGTCTCCTTCCCTCTCCCCAACTCCACCATGCAGAAAGCTAGCAACCCAAAATGGGATGTTGCAGTAAACCTCATTAGAGTAAATAGTGTACAGGTAGAAGAGATCTGAAGCAGTGACACGGTGGTGAGAGCTGTGACGCCCTGTCAAGCTGTAGGTGAGGCATCTATGAGTCAACCGAACCCTAGGCTCCCTGATTTGGGATGCCACAGTAGTCGAGGTGTACACCCCATCCCTAATAGTTTTCCAGAACATGGAACATCTAAAATCATTCTTCATCGACTCCCCATGCAACAACCTAGGCATGAACCCTGCTAGAATGGTATCATGCTGATCGTACAACCCAAGTCTCCACCCAAACTCAGTAACCGAACACGTCCTTAGCTCACCCCCCAGCCTAAAGTAGATCGTGGTACTGCCCACATCGGTCCTTGCCTCAGCCATGTCAAAGTGAAAAGTGGCAAAGAATTCACGTACCAATTCCTCATAGACTGGCTCTTGAATTCTAAACAGGCTTTCCCACTAAGGGCCGGTAAACCCATCCGTCTGAAAGCTTTGGAGAAAGGTTTGCTCAAGACCTTCCCTCCTCAGAAAGCTCCAATCAACCACGGCCCCATTTTCGACCTTGTGTTGTAGCAATTGGGTGTATTTGCTTGTAGCAGCATCGTTGTCAAAGACACCCCAACTGAGGACCGTGTCGCCAAAGTTCTCTTGTTGAGATCGGGAAGAACTTCCTCGGCTAGGTCTTTGACGCTTACTCATTATCACATGGAGATTGGTGACGAAAGTCGGTGAATTTGATCTTGAAAATTCGTGGGTGGGGTTGGAGTGGATATGGTTTGTGGGGTTTGTGATGAAAGTGATGGAAATAAGGTTATTATTGCTGTGCAGACGAGGTGATGGCGTCACGTTCAAATCCTGACGCCGTCAGACCAGCGTAAATTACCACTTTGTGCCAGTTTACAAATGAGCCCCTTGTACTTTAAGTGAGCAGCTAGTCAGGGTCAATAACCCTGATAGCTAGTCTCGTTAACAAGTTCCTCCTGGGTCAAATGTTTTGTTACTGTCACGGGATGTAGTAAAATGTTGGAAAGGGCCGGTTGACGTCTCATTCAGGTTCCAATTTCCATCACGGCAGGTATTCAGAGAGTGAGAGGAATTTTCCCAGGGGGTTTTCGAAATGAGGGTGTGCTTTAGTTGAGTTCTTCTCACACCTGGCTTAAAGCCAAAAGATCGTTTCCTAGCTTCATGAAAGTTAGGGAGTGTGACAACCATGCTTCCCACGAAAATGCTATGGTATTGAGAATTCTTTTCCTCGCGAGGGGATCCAAATAGATAAGAGGGTTTCAAAAGTGAAGGCTCGGAGAGGGGGGTTTCATCATCCCATTCGTGGTATGGTTCATTAGGGACCGGGAGTTCAAAGATCTTCTCGATCTTTTTGTGTGAGGCTTCTTCCCTAATTTTCTCCTTTATTCTCGCGATAAACTTTTCTGCTAGTTCCATGAACATATCTTGGGTGTTTTTCAAGTGAGTCTCTAATTCCTGGATCCGCCTTTCTTGGTTGTTCACGAAAGTTAGCATTATCCCTTCAAATTCATCTTGTCGTGAGAATTGATGAAACGTATGTTTACCAATTGTGTTCACGCACTCATCGGGATTTTCATCAGCCGTAGGTGTCTCAGCTTTCATTAAGCTCTCAACCTGCGTTTTTATGTTTTCGAACAGCTGTTCTTGGGTTCCACTCATGCAATTTAAAATCCTTTCTTCCGAGAACGTTGAGTCATTCCATTCTTCTTCTTCGTACTGTGCTAAGTCCTCAATGACTTCCCAGCACTTATCAACATTGAGCCTGCTCAATCTCCCATTGGCGGCGTAATCTATGGCTCTTCTAGTTTGATGATTGACACCATCATAGAAGATTTGGATTTGTAGCCAAGGATCCAGGCCATGGTGAGGGACTTTTCGGAGTAAGTCCTTGAATCGAGTCCATGCCTCGTAGAGGGTTTCGCCTTGACGTTGTTGGAACATCAAGATATCATTCCTTAGCTTGGTAGTTCTTCCCGGTGGGAAAAACTGAGCAAGGAAACGAGTGGTGAGATCATCCCAAGAGGTGATGGATCCTGTGGGTTGACGTTCTAGCCATTGACTAGCTTGGTCCCGCAGAGAGAATTGAAAGAGACGCAATCGGGTCGTCTCTCGAGTGGCAACATCAAGGTCTATAGAATCAACGATTTTGAGAAAGTCCTTGAGATGTTGATTAGGATCTTCAGAACGAAGTCCATGGAATGCGCATCCGCTTTGCACCAACCGGATGGTGTCGGATCGCAAGGGTGTGACATTGGCTCCTTGAGTGAGCTCAATGGTGTTTCGATAGCCATGGTGGCTAGGACGGGAGTACTCTCCTAAAGTACGGGCTCTAGGAGGTGGTTGTTGTGGTGGGTTGTTGGGATCAAGGATATTACCACCTTCCATGATGTCGGATGGTAATGGTTACAAACAAAGAAACGAAGAAAAAAGATAGACTAAAGAAAACCTAGAAAAATAAAATAAAAATCTCACTAGAAAGGAATCTAGTGAGTAGACCTAATAAAATAAAAAAATTCAACCTAAACAATAACTATTCCCCGGCAGCGGCGCCAAAAACTTGATGCGTGGTTTTGCAACCTTACAGCAGGTTTTACCTCTCAAGGGATCTCAAGAGGCTTACAACCCCACCAGGCAGTGTACCTGACCGATGTAGTATAGTGTAGTGGTAAGTACGGGGGATTGATCGTTCTCCACAGGGAATAGTGTTCGTTAGGTATGAAAAACTACTCTAATTAGGTCTAAGGGTGAAGGAAGATTCTTTTTGTATTTTTATGTTTTTATGAAAGCAAGTAAAATCTCGGGTTTGAAAGAGTGGGCGGAATTAGTTGCTAGTCAACTAACCCAAATAACTACAAATGCAAATAAAATAAATAACTGAAAATAAAAAGTGCGGTGGAAATAATATGGAGAGAAATGTGTTTACTTAGATTTCCTTACTCCCTAACTATCTTTTACCGGTTGATTAGTGTGTATTAATTGCGTGGATGACGGGTGTATTCCTTAATACCAATCGTGGGGTGGCGTACGTACTTTCCCAACTCTACAAGCTCCTACTTCACTCCTATGTCGAGCCGGCTAAGAAGCTCCTAACATGGGATCACTAGAATTCGCTCATGCATTAAATACAACCATAAAAACCTTTAGTACGCATTTGGTTCATGTTTCTTAAGACGTTCAAGCAAGTTACCGAATAGGAAGTTAGCCAGTTTTCTTAAGCCTAACATAGATAAACAATCATCCAATACAACTAATAACACACTAATAACCAATAATCAATAGCTAGGTTTCATTAGATCTAAGCAAACACAAGATAAATCTAGCCTAACATGTTAAACAAAAGACAAGAACAAGATAGAATCAAACAACACATAGACATATTGAATGATTAATTGATAACTTATCTTCAATGTAACATGGAAGATCTCAAGGCAAAAAGCCTTGAAAAAGATGCTAAATTCGTCTTAGGGTTTTTACACACAAAGTTCCTCCCAAAAATTCCACACTAATGACAAAGAATTGCAAAACTATATATAGATTTTCAGATCTGACGGCTTCACGTTATGGAGTGTGACGCCGTCACCTCGCCGCTTTTAGGGTTCCCGGATGGCCTTCTTGACGCCGTCCCTCTTTAGCTCTCCAAAATCCGTTCTGGCTTATCAAGGCTTGACGCCGTCAGACTATGAACGTGACGCCGTCCCTCTTTAAATTAAGGCGTGACGACCTTGATCAGATTAAAGGGTGACGCCGTCAGAATTCCCATGCAAATTTCTCTGGCTTATCATGAGTAATTTTCATATCCACCACTTTTGCCAAGCCATGATGCCGTCAAGAGCAAATCCTGACGCCGTCAAAGGTACTTTCCAGCACAATTTTGAGACTTTGCCGTTTTCTTCACTTTTATGCTCCAGAAACGTCCAAAATGCTTCCTTTTCCAGATTTCTTCTCCAAAGTACCTAAAATGACAAAAGGAACGATTTAGGGCAATATTTGATCAAATAAATACGATTTAGGGCTTAAATGACCCCCTAAAAGCGGTACACTTTTCGCTTCATCAGTGGAATTGGTTCTCTTCTGGTCGATCGAGTGTTCATACAATTCCCAAGAGAATCGAGACAATGTCTAAACACACGAGCAAAGAATGAAAACAATTTGAAACTTCAGAACCGAGTAACCGATCGGATAGATAGCACTACCGATCGGATAGAACTCTCGGTAATTTTGTTTTGAAAGGAACCGATCGGATAGATGGAATACCGATCGGATGGTTGTCTCGGTAAAACTTAAAATGGGTGAAACCGATCGGATAGCTGGAATACCGAATCGGTTGGCAGCTCGGTAAAACTATTTTTTTTATTATTTTTTTTCGAAAACTGAATTGGTGAGAAATGGACTAAAACTTACGGAAACATAATCAAAATCCCCGGCAGCGGCGCCAAAAACTTGATGTGTGTCGGATCGTGCAAGTTTTAAATTTATAAATGTCGAATTACCAAATCTAAGAACAACACATACGAGCAAGTATACTCGTCCGTTGTAGCCAGATTTTGATGGTAAGTCGGGATCGTTCGCAGGGATTTGTGTAGTGAATCGAATCGTAAGCTAAAAGTAAATTTCTAACACAAGCAATTATGATAATATGAAAATTCAAATGATTAAAAACTACACTTGCTTAGACTAGTGTACTATAATTGACTAGTATGATTGCGATAACTTTTGATAACATGTTGGTTATGATAATTAGTTTGGTGACTAATCTATTGTTTCTACAAATTAAACCTTCGTCAAGATTTTAGTTCATAAAAACAAGCATTATGTTTAACCAATCAATTCAAGATCAATTCAGGGTTCATAAGTGGTGTACCTTAAACACGAAAACGATCTTTTGTCTTATCAAACAAGCTTAAGAAATGGTCAATACGAAAGGTAACCGACTATAGACCAAAAGGTCACAACTGATTGTAAACTATTAATCTTTCGACCCTTGAAATGGTTTACACTCAATCCGTTTTGATAAGCAAAAGTATTTTCATTACAATCACGATTAACTTTCTTTGTTTAATCAAGAATAGTGGGTAACAACAATCATTCATAGACAAATGATTATAACTAGTTGAATAACAATAGTTATTTCGACCCTTAAAATTACTAGCAACTAGTTAAACTTGACCAACAAATGTCACTACGAAACTTAATCACAATTGGTTCTTAGAATCAACTTGAAATTGAATTAAAACATGTTATCACAATCATACGCCAATCAATGAGTAATACACATCATCTAAGCAAGTGCACAAAGGCACTAGCCACTCATAACAAACATGAACATAAACTTAAAACTTTGAACATTAAAAACCATGATTGAGAGTCTTACAATGATTGAGAATGAGATTATAAATGAAAAGGCAATGATTCCCAAATGAATTGGAAATAGCTATTCGACTCTCCTACTGCTCCTGGACTTTAAGGACGAATTTTAAGAGTATTTGATGAGTGGTTTATGATTGAAAAGTTTTATTAATTGATGTCACCCCTTTAGGACTTCTCAAATACTCCTATACATACTTATTCACCAAGCATAGGGTCTTCAATGCTTCCCTTGGTCTCCAAGCAGATAGAATGGTCTAGAATAGTCATTAGAAAGCCTTGGAAACGAATAGTTGCTAAGCACAAGACTTAATGATGAAGATTTGGTAAAACAACATTCATCCAACCGATCGGTATTTCGTCCAACCGATCGGTTGGTCTTCGATACTTGCTCCATCCGATTCGGATGCGGGCAGCGACCGATCGGATGGTCACTGCTGATGGGACTTTTTCTTGGACTTTTATCGTTTGGCTTATTTCTTGTTCATAGCTCTTGGTTCTTTATCCAAACTTGATCTTTTCCTCCATCTTTAAGTCTTATTAACTTGGTTACTTGGACTTTTACTCTTTGAAGTACCTTTTGGTGCGGGACTCGTCACAAGAATCTTCATATAATCATAAATATTTCCTTCTTCCTCATTCTTGCATCTTTTTCTTCCTTTTTCCTGTTTTTGGCTACAAGTACTTTGCAAACATACTTTGGCACGATTAAGTAACAAAAGCATATAAATATAACCAAGAAACATATATAAAAGCACAAATAACGCTACTAAAAACATGTTAGATTTAAGCGTTATCATGGATCTAAGTCATTCTTTATTCAACTATTATGTTTCTCGTTGTTTGTGATTGAGCAAGATTACCAAATCTTCTGAACGTATTCTAGAAAATCTTGGGCGTGGCCACGCAAACATCTTGTCAACCCTACGAGGGGCCCAGCTGTATTAAACTCCAAAACAAATTTGAATGAACAAATTCTATATTGACTACAAGCAAAACCCATGAACTTTGTAACATTTCTGAAAACAATCCTTATGACTATCAGTTATGTATAGCGTTAAATTGTTCCACAGAAATGCACTACATTCTTGACCAGTTATCTGGTATCTTAAGTTTGAGGATAACTATTCATTATTTACTTAATAACAATATCCATAAAGTAAAATCATGTAGTTTGGGATAAGTCCTATATTCAATTCATTGAATATAATGTAAATTTGGTATGTCAACGCATCAATATACTTTCAAGTAGATCCTACCAAAACTCAGATTTGTCTTAGTTTAATGATATTCCCATATCATTAATTGACAACGGACGATTTAGAATAACTAAATTATTCACGAATTAAACATGCAAATTTAGGACATAATTATTATAAATGAAAACAAACGTACCAAGTACTTAAATTCATTACAAATAATAAATACTTAACATCCTTTATCCAAATACTAAATAGATCAATGCATGATAATTCTTGTTGATGAATTATGCCTCAAGTCATCATAATCATACTTGTTGACAAGTCATAAATCAACCAACTTTGATCTATCATAATTTTGAGAATACTTATTTCAAGAATTCAACTAATGAAGTTCTTGTATGTGTGCATTCAAATAATTGCCACATAATATTTCATAAAGTGTGTGACAACCTCAACCATCAATTTATGATAATCAAACTTTCAAACATTTTTAAAGTTTAAAGTATTCTAATTCTTTAATGTATAATGCAACTATGCTCTTAGTGAGCACAACTAGTTTACATAGCCAAGGATGAAATCCTACCATAACTAGTATTGAGTATCATCTCAATTAAACCAGCGTCATTGTATACAAACAACACTATGATCATTTAAACTCCGTAAACTTTAATATCTATTGTGTAATGTTTGATGCCTTCCAAACTTGCAAGTTTGTAGGCGATGACAATTTGCACAACAATTGACATATTGTTCATCCATAGAATCTAGGAGCAACTCCAGGCTGAGGATGTAATTCTATATCCAAACATATTCTATTAGAATATTCATTACACTAGTTATCTAATAACTTTTAATTAGATATCAATGTTGTCAAATCATCTTGCAATCAAGCATGATCCAACAATAACATGATGTTCATGAAAAATCCTTGAGTCAGACTTAGATTTTGTTCATGTTCTACATATCCATTTAGACTTTCTAAATGATATATCATGTTCTATTAGATTCATTTACCGCACATGTTTAATAATAATAAACATTTGTTCCAAGGTTGTATGTCTTATTTTCTAAATCTTTCATGTGAAGTTTCATTCCAAACTAAGACTTAACATTTTACTTATATGGAATGTTACTTCCTATATGTTATACAACATATATGATTTAGGAAATTAAACATAATACTCCCACTAGCTTTCAGGAATACTTAGGAGTTATCTTATTTTAATTATAAATCAAAACATGGATTTAATAATTAAACATAAGCTTTATCTCCTAGATGCATGCATTAATCCATTCATGAATTATTGCACTTTGTACACTTCCAAAGATTAGTTGAATTCATAAACTCCTTTCAATTACTTACCGTCCTCGCTCAAGTAATCACTCAAGAAAGAGTTTTGATATTCCATTGTCATTTTTCAAATTAATGAAAATAAGTATGACAATTATCATCTTTATATATTTAATGTGTCTAGGAAAGAATATTCAATCACAATTAATTGCTTAAGTGTGATCAATAATCTTGTCATAAGACATGCATTAAATATGTATACAATATCGTCCATATGATTTTTCATAAAGAATTAAACCACTAGGGTTTTCCTTCTCTTTGAAGAAACTCATCTCCATTATCTAGTCTAACTACATAATTCAAGATAAACCAAGTTTCCAAAACATTGATTATCTTCATGGACAACATCTTAACATTCATAGTATGAGTAATTTACCCAATTCAATATTTGGTTGCATCATAATGATTATCAGGTTCACCATAATCATGTAACTCATAATCCTCAGCATATTAATCAAATATCTGAGATATCCTTGCAGATCTATGAATGAGAATTTCATCATCTTGAGGTCTAACATATACATGTTTAGCCTCATTATGATATTTACTAGTGTATTTTAAAAGATTTTGTATTTTGTAATTTTATCTTTACAAGATATAAAAACCTCCCATATGCCTTTTGTATTTTATAGACTATCTATAAATACTCAGCAAATAGAGCAACAATACAATATTATCTTTTGGGACATTACAAAGTACAATGACAATTCCTGACATTAGTTTGTTAATAACCTACTTCAACAGAAGTTTAACAAATTCAGAATTTCATTTTAAGACTTAATGTGATTCATCACATTTCATAATATAATGATGTCTTATTAATCTTCTAGGTTGGAGTCTTATTAAGTATGTCCAATCCATACTCAATATTCTAACCTTGATAACTTTTGGAAGAAAATAATATATAGTTATCTTGAATCAAATGCTGCAAGAGTTTGATTCTCCTAAATGAACATACCATAAACATGTGGTATTTCATTAGAATTAATATTGTAAGATAATTTAACAATATGTAAGATAAACATATATCTTTCGGCTTATCTATTTACCAACTAAGTCATCTTAATGGTATAATAGAATTTTCAAGCCAATTGCATGCTTTACAACCCAAGTACCTTTTGACCAAGTCACTTCATGTCCATGTCTCATCAAGACGACATAAACAGCTATAATCCCACTATACGTTATAAGTCATTTTTCAATGACTACATGTATATGTCTTACTTTATATTATAGTAAGTCCTGTAACAATTAAAAGACTTCATGTTTGTGACTTTACAATAAAACATAACCATGTTTAACTAAAGTAATCATGAACACCACCTCTTGGTTTCGATAGTAATTTCAAGTTAATCAATTACTTCATTTATTTATGTCATTCCAATAATATATAAATTATTTTGAATTAGTCTTTGTTATTATCTTGACACATGTTCTAAATAGTTATCTAATTTAGAAACTGTAAATTTATTCCAGATACGGTCTCACGTAACATGGAGATATACCTTGTTGTTGCAATCTAGCTAAGCTCTCACATAACATAAATTGCAACACCAAGTGTTTCTTGGATTAGATATATAAAATTCATATTAGAAGGTTAGTCTCTTACCCTGTAGTCAAGAGAATCCTTTAAATCATATTCCTATGTGTTGTACCTTGCACACAATAAAGATTTCTCCCACTTGTGCATGGAACAACATCATGCAGTAGATAAACAACACGACACACATTCGATTATGTGATCAATATGATTGTGTCATAGATAATAACATAATTAGTAGATGTAGAACCACTTCATTGTCTAGTAAGGAAACGTACATGACTATCCTTAAACACATAAATGTCTACAATTTGAAAGTAATTATATTGAGACATTCTAGAGATGATCTGGGTTACTACAAAGATGACAAAGCTTGTAGCTCCCACTGAATTACAGATCATTATAATAATTCCTTATTCAGTAATACACACAATGCTCCCACTGGATTTGACAACATTATAAGTGTTTCATAACCAGTGAAACCAAATAGTGTACTATTTACTTTCCTACATCTTTAAGACACCCATACATAACAGTTACTTAGGTATTAAAAGATTGTATTCTACTATGTAAATAATGGACTATCCATCAATGCCATTAACTTGAAAAATTGGGCATGCAATTTCTTCCTTAATAGGTCTACCATTCCAACAATTATATGTAGTACCTTTAAATGGTCAAAACAAAACAACTAGATAAAATATACTAGTTTGTCTTTTACCATTTTGCGGTAATTAGTCTAGCTTCTAATTTAATAACTCATAAAATGTTACACATGTTTTCCAGTTAACCAAATGTCATATTTGTTACATGAGAATTCAATTACCGAAAGAGGGTAATGAAATCTCTATGGAAAATGTGCAATTCTCTTAACTATTAAAGTTTGCTATGAGTTATGTATTTAGAATTTAGACAATTCTAATTTTCCTATCATACCTTTCTCATTCATGAAAAGGAATAGGATTAAGTCTCACGCTTCTCTCATGGAAAGGAGACTAGGTTTATTTTTTTAGTAAAGTTGACTCTAGCCAAAAACCCCTACGGGTGTAGATCAATTTACCAATAAAAGAATAACTTACGTTTACGGTTTAACGTTGCATTAATACATTTAAAAGAATTAACAAAATTCAATTTCAGTATTTTCGATAGTTAGATCTTTAAGAAAATAAAATACCCGTTGGTAAATATTCATATAAACCATAGTATTTTCTTAAAGCTAGGATCCTAATTGACATAGTTCTATTACATCAGTTGATCTGCTAGTAATGAAAGTATTCAACAAGGTAATTGTCGAACAATAATTGACAAACATTTTTCAATTCCTAGATCATTATGGGATTTACAATTGCCAAACCTAGTTGCAATGTAAGCATGTTTCATCCCCATCTTATGCCTTGAGTTCTAGGTCTCACTAACAACTCAATTAAGTTGTCTAATTTAGAAACTGCAAATTCTCATGTACTGATAGAACTTATATACGCCATCATCAAATAAGTTCTTGAACCGTTTTGGACTCTAGGTTGTTTAGACCTTGATCTAGGATAATCAATAAACACAATGATAATATTGATATACAGCGGAATAAACAATAAGAACAACAATATTATCAACAAGGTTCTTCGCCATCATCTCCTAACACTAACAATACAAAACCTAGGCATCCGTTGTAGGAACTCGATGCCTAGACACAGCGAACTCTTTTAGACGTCTACATCTTGACACACACACACACAAACCTACGCCTCTAATCCTCTTTATATAATAGAGGATTAGGGTTACAAAGAATAATCTAGAATAATAAAAAGATACGTAGTAATCTTTTCCTTTTGTGAAGTTTCATTCTTTGTCACAAATAGTCCCTCATGTTTCACATTCTTTGTCTTTATCAACTCAACTATTAGACCCAACAATCTTCCCCTAGTTGATAATGACAAAACCAATAAGCATGAACTTCCCCTGAAGTTAATATGTCATGAAACATGCGACTTCCCCTTAAACCATGCAAATCATCAAGGATCTTCAAGCTGCAATCTTCAAAATATTCTTCCCCTTTTTGTCATCATCAAATAGGGAACAAAAATATGCAACCTTGATCTTCATAATCACGAATCAGTACCATACATCCAACTTAGTCTTCCAATGTCTTGAATCGCCCTCCATGAATGAACACCAAAACGCTTTCTTTTATAAATGAATCCAAGATAGAAAAATCCCAAATATTCAGTAAAAATTCCAACTAGCAACTATAAAAACCTTCCCCTCGAATGATGCATGTGTTGATGCAAATAATGTTCTAAAAACGTTATTTATATCTTTCGATTACTTCACGTTTTGAGGATGACAAAATGTGAAATCACGATACGTTAAAATTAACGTAAACAAGTTTTTAATCGGAAGATCCCGTTTCTACACAAATCACTCTAAAACAAATTTACAACTTGACAAATGATCAAAGAAGTGAATTTGTGTTTTAAGACCTCACATTTTAATGTGACAAAACATTTTTTCAAAAATACACATGACAAATTATTTTTGAATTATTAAGAAATGTTTTAATGGAAAAATAAGTTTGAAAATCACAACAGCTATTCCCCCCCCCCCCCAAAATCAGCTCCAAACTTCCCCAAATAAGTTTTCACCAGAAAAGACAAAATTTGGAGCGTCCTTGTCTGGGACGGCTCCACGGTTCCACTAAATTTAGTGGAGCCGTGGTGCATTTAGTTGAGCCGTCCGTACAAAATTTTCTGTAACATTTAGATTTTTCTTGCCTATAAAAACCAACCCCATCCACAGTTTTTAGGCACCCTTTCACACAGAAAAACTTCTGAGTTTAAACCTCTCACACCTTTCTTTTCTTTAGATCATTTAGATTAGTTTTCTTTTGTTTTAAGAGTGATCCAATCATCCACCAAGAGATCCTCTTCATTCCTCTTCATTAGCAAGAGAAGAACACAAGTATCCAAGTTGATACAAGGTGTTATCGTTCCTCTTCATTAGCAAGAGAAGAACTCAAAGTATTCAAGAAGATACAAGAGTTATAGTTGTTAGGTTTTTGTAACACTTGTTATAACCTTGTTGTATCATAGCATACATCAAGTTTATTTATCTTTTGTGAGTGAGAGTGAAGATCAAGTGTGATCTTATAGAGATAGTGAATATCTCTTAAAGCCATTGGGCTTGTGTGATTGATCAAGAAGATCAAGGGTCGATAGATTAGTGTTAGTTGAGAGAGTGTTGATCATTGTGATCGTGTTGAGATCTTGGTGATCTCTTGTAGCCATTGGGCTTGAGTGATTGGTCACGTGGACCTTGGTAGATTGGTGCTAGCTAAGATTAGCACTCGACATCTAGCTTAGTGTCGGTAATAGGATAAACGACGTGTACGGTTTTCTCCGCCTGAAGGGAGGTTGTTGATATAGTGTTTGAAACTCTCGAGTGTGGTACTCGGGGAGTGGAGTAGGGCGAAGAAGAGCTTCGTAGCCGAACCACTATAAATCCTTTGTCTCGGTTTGATCTTTCCAACTCTACTCTTTACTTTCATTATTTAGCATTAGTTAGTTTAGTGTGTAGTTCATATTGGTGTTGATTGATTACACATAGAGTTCGAATCAAAGTTTCCAAGAGCAAACTTTTAAAACAAGATTTTTAAAAGAACTTTAAAACCGGTAAACTATTCAACCCCCTTCTAGTTTCCCATAATTGGTACCAGAGTTACGTCAGTCAAGTTTTTAAAGTATATTGTATTTTAAAACTTGAATCGATCAATGGATTCTGACATATATCTAGAAGGGCCATCTATGCAAAGACCACCACTTTTCGAAACCGATTGTTTTATATATTGGAAAACATGATTCGAAACGTATGTGAAATCAAAAGACATTGATCTTTGGCATGTTATTACCGAGGGTGACTTTCAACCGATTCAATTGAATCCAATAACTAAAAAGGATGAAATTGTTTCATATGATAAACAAAGTGATGAACTAAAAAGAAAACTAGCCAAAAATAATGAGGCTAAAATGATGATTTATAATGCTTTGCCTAAAAAGGAATTTGAAAGAATTTTCATGTGCAATACGGCAAAAGATATTTGGAAAACTTTGTTAGTCACTCACCAAGGTAATAACCAAGTCAAAGAGAACAAGATAGATCTTCTTGTTCAACAATATGAACAATTTTCCATTACGGAAGATGAGTCAATAGATAATGCTTTTGCTAGATTTAATACTATTATCACTAGTCTTAAAGCTCTTGATGAAGGTTACTCTAGCAAGAATTATGTTAGGAAGTTCCTTAGAGCTCTACACCCTAAATGGAGAGCAAAGGTCACTGCCATAGAAGAGTCAAAGGACTTGGCGATATTGTCACTCATTGAACTAATAGGAAACTTGAAAGTTCACCAGATGATAATCAAGAAGGACTCCGACATAGTCAAAGGCAAAAGCGAGAGAATTAGATCTCTAGCATTGAAAGCCAAAAAGGAGTCTAGTGATGAGGAATGTTCGAGTTCCGATAGTGAAGATGAAGAGTATGCACTAGCCGTTAGGAACTTCAGAAAGTTCTTTAGGAGGAAAGGTAGATTTCCTAAACAACCTCTCGATGAAAGGAGGTTATTTCAAAAGAATCATGGAGAAACGAAAGGGGAAAGTGATAGGAAATGCTATAGATGCGGAGATCCGAATCACCTCATAGGAGAATGTCCTAAACCACCGAACTCCAACAACCAAAGAGCTTGTGTAGGAGGCTCTTGGAGTGATAGCGGTGAAGAAGAAGAGAAGAAGCTTAACGATGAAACATGCCTAATGGCTCAAGCTTCCAACGAGGTACATTCCGACTCTTCTTATTATAGTGATGATAATTCGTCAATAGATGATAGTAGATTGCATGACGAATACAACAAATTATGCGTAGTTAGTACTAAGATTTTAGGAAGAAACACAAAACTAAAATCAAAACTACAAGAACTAGAACTACAAGTTTTAGAACTAAAAGATCAAGTCAAAAGACTTGAGAAAATCAAAGAAGTAGACTTAGGATGTAGGTCATGCATAAGTCTTCAAGTAGAAAATGAAAAGCTTAAAGAAAATGCTTTAAGAATCATTAAGTTTGATGAAGGAACTAAAACACTTAATGATATACTTGAAAACATTAGATATAGTGAACATGACCGTGCGGGTTTAGGATTTGACCCAAATCAGGCTTCTACAAGTGGTACTAAACAAGTAAAATTTGTAATGCCTGAAATGTCTAAGTCTGAAGGTGACGGCACCACTAAATTTAGTGGTACCGTGGTACCGTTTGGTGCTGAAGACAAATCTGGGTCAATTCTGAAGAATAACTTAAGTCCTAAACCAAGTCACATAGTTGTAAATGGTACTAGAGTGTCTACTCCAAGTAGAGAGGAAGCCAAAGGCTTTTACAAACCATTGTCATCTCCCGAACATGGATTTGTAAAGCGTGACACTAGGTCAACCACTCCTCCACCTAGAAAAATAAATTCTCCCAAACCTCGGTCTAGAACTCCTCTACCGAGAGGTAACTTTAGAAGACAAAATCATCCAAGTAACTTTCCCGTAACTTGGAATGAACGTCCACAACAAAGTTGCTTACCATGGGAAATGTGTCCTCCATTTTCCCATCCTAAATTGACGCAACAAATGCGTAGGATGTTTAACTCTAACAACTTTGGACCCATGAGATATTGGGGACCAGATGTTTGAAATTTTGTTTTGCTAGGAAAACATGAGTGTAAATAAACTTTGGAGTCTAATAAATGGAGTATGATTTGTGATCAAACAAATCTTGCGATGAAATAGTCAAGTCGTGTCTCATTTGCTTAACATTCAACAAAGGTACTCTAATCTTCTAAGTTTTAAGAGCAACACCTCAAGCACAGGTACGCTTTCTTAAAACACCCTTTGTTGGTAGGAATGTTAAGCATGCAGTAGTGTTAGTATCTAACATAGTAGGCACTATCACAAAGAAACAAAGATTCACAATCCATCATGACGAACTCAACTTGTTCGAAAATGTACGATGATCACTCTAAGATCATGCGTGACAAGTTTGAAATGAAAATGATGAGTGAATTTAGTTTCTTCCCTAGCCCGTAGATAACTCAACCTAAAAAAGTATCCCCATTAACTTTGTATAATATATATATATATATATATATATATATATATATATATATATATTATATATATATATATATATATATATATACATACATATATAAGATAATTAGCTTATATTAACGCCCATATCCACTAATACAAATCTCACAAGAGACGATGAAGGTGAGTGAGTGGATATCACTAAGTTAGGGGCATAATAGGTAAATTAGTTTACCTAACGGCAAGTAGGTCAATTATCATGGATAGTGTTTGGCTTTGTGCCCACTTGTAAGAAGTGTCCCAAAACTTCTTACATCAAAGTGTTTAATGTATCATCCGATACATTAAAGGTACTACACACTTGAGATTACGATATCTTGAGGAGATTGATGTAGAAAATGTTTCTATACCAACTCTGATAATGAGAGAGTTAATGTGGATTGAAACATAGAGAGTAATGTTTGTACCTTCATAGGTTGATTAACAAACTTCTTGGTTCCCCAAGAAACAAACTACTCTTGTTGTCTCCATGACCGAAGCCGAGTACGTAAGCGCCGGAAAGGCATGACAACAAACACTATGGATGAGACAACCCCCTGTGAAGAGTAGCAGTCAATATGCCATTAGACTTGACCGGGAACCCTATAATTTGCTCATGAACGAAGCTCGTCGAAGTACGTCATCTCCTCCATCGCGATAAGGTCGAAAGAGAAATTTTTTCTTTGAAAAGTCTCTCTTAAAAGACAACATCATCAATGCTCTAACCAATACGTTCTCGTTACCCCTCTTATGACTATTTGAATATTTCTTCGGAAATATTAAAGTCATCTCTTATTTCTCGTTTCATGACTTCTTAATATTTCATCAGAAATATTAACGTTATTTCTCACGTCTCGTCATATGACTTCTTAAGTCATTCCTCTCATCCCGCTCATGACTATCTCAGTATTTCAATGGAAATATTAAAGTCATCCCTCGCATCATACCTTATAACCTTTCATCCCTTCTATGACCTCTCAAAAGTTTCGCGGGAAATATTGAAGTCATTCTCTACGAATCACCCATGACTCTTTAAGTCATCTCTCTCACTCGTCTCATGACTTTTAGAAATTTCTCTAGAAATTCTAAGTCATTCCCTTACTACTCATCACATGACTTCTTGAATATTTCACGGGAACTATTAAGTCATTCCTTACGTCTCATATTCCGACTAATTAAATATTTCATGGGAGATATTATAGTCATCCACCAAAACAGGACTCATGACTTCTATTTATTTCACGAAAAATATTAGAAGTCAATCCTCATCCAATGACAACTTAGTCAATTTCCTTGGAAACACTAAGGTCATTTCTTGTCATCCCTCCTAATCGTTTTCGGCCAAAAGTTTATTAGGTATAAACTTTTTCCCTCGTGTCAAAAAGTCTTACAAAATAAGTAAGATTAATCAGCCAAAAGTCAAAACAGAAGAAAAATGGCACAATCAGACACACGGCTCCACTAAATAGACACGGCTCCACTAATGTTTAGTGGAACTGTGGTGTCGTGCACCTGAAAAACATGCCTATTCCTCTTTTCTTCTGCACAACCTTTTCAAACAAACCCAAAACCATTTCCTCTTGCTGTCAAAATTGAACCTAAACACCCAATTCAATTAAGCTCTTGCAAATCAAGATTGAGGCATTGGAATCAACAAATCTTAATCACAACAACACTAATTGTAAGTAAATCAGTCTTAATTTCTTTCAATTTGAGTCTAGGGTTTGTTCTTGAGTTTAAAATTGAATTGGGGATTTTTGAATTTTGTTAAACGTTTGTGAAATTAAGACTAGGATTAGACAATGTAGCATTCACATGATTCCCTAAAACTTGGATTTTCATAAACCCATTTATGTTGCAAAACCTAGTCCGAATTTAATCACTAAAATTGGATTATGATTGATTGTTTGTAGTGGAATCATGTTTAGGATGATTAAAATTGGATTAGGAAAGATTTACATTGAAGCTTTTCAAACGTAAGCTTTTTGGCGCCACATTGAGGCGATTGCCAAACACCCCAATTCTATCATTTTTCGCAAAACCTCACAAGTCTAGGATCATGAAACCTTTTTCATGCATTGTTGATGCAAATTAAAAACGTTTTTGCATGCATACATAATCTCTCGAGTATGGATCAAATTTCATAAGTGATATGAAATGTTCGACATACTTTGATTGAGAAAAAGTGAAGTTAGGAGCATTTGGGTAATCTAATAGGTTTCATTTTAGAGTCAAGATTACCGCACCTCCACATTGTTTGTATTTAGGCACACACACTAGAAGTGAAATCATTAAAATGAAACAAATTAACATTTAAAACATTAAATCTTTGTAGGTAACATGGTGTATCACATGTTTGACTACGATCATGAAATGACAGCTGAGTACATTCCCAAACCATCTCTTGAACCTAACACCCCACTTTCCCATATACAAAGTTTTTGTCATCTTGAGTCTCGTCTCTTCCATGAAGGACGTATTGTCGAACCCTCCTTTTTAAATCACGATTATATCCAAATCATGTTTCAAGGAATCAGATTCGATTGCTTGTTTTGGATCAATGATCACATTTGTCCTCGTTTCGTCCTTGAGCTCTACAGACAAGTTAAACTCGTATATAACAAGGATCAAACTCTGTCTATCCAATTCGTAATACAAAACCAAACAATCTCACTCACTCTAGACCAATTTGCGAACATTCTTCAACTTTTGAACTATGGACAATGTTCCTACACAGAAAGTTGGTGACTCAAATCCCTCACTAGTCACCAAATTGAGTCCGGTCCTTATCACACTCACATTCCCACTCGAAGTGCTATCAAAGAGCACATTCGTCTTCCTCAAAAAGTTCATGGTTTTCTTAAAGAAAATGGTGAAATTGAGTTTCGTGAGTCTCATGAGTATGACTTAGATCCACTCAAGATATGTGTTGATGAAGTTCATCCAAATTTACGAAGATAGATAGAAGTCATCCGTGAAAATGTCTTCTGTCTTCCTCACAACCGTGAGCAACTCCCAGCGAGTTATGCTCACATGTTGTATTGTCTCGTCACCGAGCAACCCTACAATCTTGCCTACTTTGTGGCAAGAAGAATTGTAGGAGTCAAGGGTCGTGTTGATAAATCAATACCCTATGGCACGTTGCTAACTTGTCTTTATCGCTTTGTCATAAGTTCATTCCCTCATCTCCAACATGATAGATATCTCTTCGTTGAACAAACTATGGCTCATTTAACCCAAAACACCTACACATCTCTATATTGGGAATGTACATCATCTCGAGAGAATCATAATGATGATTCAGTGCCGTGCTATGATGTTTCATCAAGCGATGATGAATGAAGGTGTACGGAAGTGGAGAGATTAGATATTCATAACTTAAGAAGTATAACTAACTTAAGTACTATTATTTATCTATTATTATGGTCTTATGTATGGCCATCTAACTATAACTAGCTTGAATTGTTGCTTAAAATGGGCACTAGTCAATCAATCTTTAAATTATGTCTATGAATTTCATTTGAATTCATACATTTTATCTTGCACTACCCATGCATGCGCTAGATGTTAAAATTCCTTGTTGCATGCTTAATAGTTGCCTAAAAGCATAGATGATCACATGATAATTTTTAGTTGCTAGTTTAGACTAGTGTTAGGAAACTTATGTGATAATTCTTTAGTAGATTGAGACTTTGGGATTTGCTGCAGAATTGTCCACCCAAAATTACCCATTTTAGGTAGCCTAGAACCTGCAGAACTGGAAAATGGGTCAACTGGAAGGCACGGCTCCACTAAATTTAGTGGTACCGTGACCTGGGAATATGAATTTTTCTATTCTCCTCCACTTTTTGACTTCCTTTTCCTGGAATTCTACAAAAATAACCTGATTCCCATACACCCAAATCCCCAAACCTAACATCCTATCAATCCTTACATGCTTTGATTTGGCTATTTAAGCTCATATCATGCATGGTAACCCTCACCATCACACAATCATCATACAATCCTTATCACTTCACATACACCATACAACCATCATGTCTTCCATGATTGCCGCAACTTCCCACAAAACCAAGAAGCCAAGGTTTAACATCAAACCAACAAATGAGATAATTCTCATTGATCTCACCCTAGATGATGATGATGATGTACACACTCCAACAACCTCAACCAAATCAACCTCCTCAATCTCTACACCCCTAGCTCCTTCAAAGGGTACCTCAACCATGCCCACCACATCATCATCATCCTCCACCTTAAGGATTTCAACTTCCCTATCATCACCAATTCCACCACAACCTTTAGCACTAGCTCTAACCCAATCACCATCAACCCCACTTGAGCTAGGAAGTAACACATCATCATCCTCACTATCACCATCACCACAACCTCTAATGGGTCATCCCATTCTTTATCCCCTACACTTACATACCTTAAGTTGTCCTTGTTGTCACTACACCAACACCTCATCATGTGCCTTAGAGATGAAGTGAGTTTTCAATTCTCCTACCTCGAGCACCTCCTAACACCACCACAAGGACCCATCATCCTTCCACCTCCTCAACCACACAATAGCCCAAATTAAACATAACATGCTTATGTTTAGTTTTTCAAATAAATGCTAGGAAACCCTTTTGAATTCGAAGCAAATCTTGAAGTCTCATACTACTAGGGATATCTATGTGACTTTTTGTTGTTTATTTTGCTTCCATGTTGTAGTCATACCTATGTATGACATTTATCTCATTTTATTTTAATGGGCATTCATGTGGTTGTTTTATTTTTAGCTATTTGGCTAATTTTCTTCTTTTATGGTTGGATATTTGTCAAATGTGCTACTTGTTAGATATTGTATATGTGTTATCTAACTTTGTTTTGTAGCATACACCATTGCTTGATTCTTTGGTGTTCTCCAAATGAGGGGGAGTATACATCAAGGGGGAGCCTTTGCAACCTTTTTGATTCGACAAAAAGGGGGAGAAATGGGAGTAAACTCATTAAAAACTTGTTAAAACTAATTTTAACCTAAAATGAGTTTATATTTTGTCATCATCAAAAAGGGGGAGATTTTTGATGCAAATAATGTTCTAAAAACGTTATTTATATCTTTCGATTACTTCACGCTTTGAGGATGACAAAATGTGAAATCACGATACGTTAAAATTAACGTAAACAAGTTTTTAATCGGAAGATCCCGTTTCTACGCAAATCACTCTAGAACAAATTTACAACTTAAAAATGATCAAAGAAGTGAATTTGTGTTTTAAGACCTCACATTTTAATGTGACAAAACATTTTTTTCAAAAATACACATGACAAATTATTTTTGAATTATTAAGAAATGTTTTAATGGAGAAATAAGTTTGAAAATCAAAACAGCTATTCCCCCCCCCCCCAAAATCAGCTCCAAACTTCCCCAAATAAGTTTTCACCAGAAAAGACAAAATTTGGAGTGTCCTTGTCTGGGACGGCTCCACGGTTCCACTAAATTTAGTGGAGCCGTGGTGCATTTAGTGGAGCCGTCCGTACAAAAATTTCTGTAACGTTCAGATTTTTCTTGCCTATAAAAACCAACCCCATTCACAGTTTTTAGGCACCCTTTCACACAGAAAAACTTCTGAGTTTAAACCTCTCACACCTTTCTCTTCTTTAGATCATTTAGATTAGTTTTCTTTTGTTTTAAGAGTGATCCAATCATCCACCAAGAGATCCTCTTCATTCCTCTTCATTAGCAAGAGAAGAACACAAGTATCCAAGTTGATACAATGTGTTATCATTCCTCTTCATTAGCAAGAGAAGAACTCAAAGTATTCAAGAAGATACAAGAGTTATAGTTGTTAGGTTTTTGTAACACTTGTTACAACCTTGTTGTATCATAGCATACATCAAGTTTATTTATCTTTTGTGAGTGAGAGTGAAGATCAAGTGTGATCTTATAGAGATAGTGAATATCTCTTAAAGCCATTGGGCTTGTGTGATTGATCAAGAAGATCAAGGGTCGATAGATTAGTGTTAGTTGAGAGAGTGTTGATCATTGTGATCGTGTTGAGATCTTGGTGATCTCTTGTAGCCATTGGGCTTGAGTGATTGGTCACGTGGACCTTGGTAGATTGGTGCTAGCTAAGATTAGCACTCGACATCTAGCTTAGTGTCGGTAATAGGATAAGCGACGTGTACGGTTTTCTCCGCCTGAAGGGAGGTTGTTGACATAGTGTTTGAAACTCTCGAGTGTGGTACTCGGGGAGTGGAGTAGGGCGAAGAAGAGCTTCGTAGCCGAACCACTATAAATCCTTTGTCTCGGTTTGATCTTTCCAACTCTACTCTTTACTTTTATTATTTACCATTTGTTAGTTTAGTGTGTAGTTCATATTGGTGTTGATTGATTACACATAGAGTTCGAATCAAAGTTTCCAATAGCAAACTTTTAAAACAAGATTTTTAAAAGAACTTTAAAACCGGTAAACTATTCAACCCCCCTTCTAGTTTCCCACAGCATGTAGTAACCATAAGAACTTGTCAAATAACTAACCAACAATAATAACGAACACCATGTTGTACCATCGCATCCTAGTGTAGCATTAGGTTTGAAAGATGACAACAATAATATACGATATCAAGCTGTAGTAAACAATGTAAACAGTTATTTGGTTAAGCAGTAGAAATCATGTAGAAAAAGTAACAACCTCCAATCAGTATTAACATGATTACTGCCTCAATAAACTCTCACGAATATCATCTGTGTGTCATCCAATATCCCATGTGTGTGTCTCAAATCTCCAATCAATCATATATACTTCCCCTTACTGCTCGTAAATCATATAACTAGCAGCAGTATCAATCGTGTAAACCCAGCTGTAGAAACTCCTAATACGAGCAGCAGTATGATAAAGCTAGCAGTAGAAACTTATAAGCGTAGCAGCAGTATTAATATGTAGAGCAGTAGAAACAAATAACATAGCAGTAGTAATTCTCCGATCCCATCTTCAATTAAATTCCAATCAGTAAGCGACAAACAATTTATAAATACTACTGTATTCAGGAACCAGCAGCACAATCGAGATTAATATCCATCCAAGAATATTGATATACCACTAGACAAGAATATTGATATACCACTAGACAACAAACCAATAATTTAATATCCTACTGATCTACTTTTATCCATATCTGTACGAGACGACAACAACCGAGCCCCACATGACCAAATTAATAACCTTAAAATAATCGACCCTATGTTCTTTAATTCGACCAATCATAATCAGTCTTCCATATGCACTATATGACAAGGTGAATTAGAAGAATAAAAAGCACACCTGACCCACTATCAATCCTTTTCTTTGACCAAGA
Organism: Artemisia tridentata subsp. tridentata; assembly: GCA_021014915.2. NCBI lineage: Eukaryota > Viridiplantae > Streptophyta > Magnoliopsida > Asterales > Asteraceae > Artemisia > Artemisia tridentata. Next base: position 205,300,820 of record CP139508.1, read on the forward strand.
TTGGATCAATTTGTATTAATTAAATAGTACGAGGTTTATTTTATCTCATAACTGCACCAATTAATAATAATAATACGAGGTAAAATAATTCTACCTTCACCGTACAACATGCGTATCTTGTTGCCACAGATAGGGCTGTTCAAAAAGCTCGCGGCTCGTGGCTTGCTCGAAACTCGCTCGAAAAAAGCTCGAAAAAAGCTCGCTCGAAATCGGCTCGTTTATAAACGAGTCGAGTCGAGCCGGCTCGGTTTGTAAACGAGCTGAGCCCGAGCCAACGTCGGCTTGGCTCGTGGCTCGCTCGTTAGCTAGCTCGTTTGGCTCGTATATATATATATATATATATATATATATATATATATATATATATATATATATATATATATATATATATAAACTTTAGTTATATATAATATAATATATACAACTAGATGAAAGAGTAATTCAAGTTTTTGGAAATGCTATTTTGTTAACTTCTAGATGAAAGAAACTCAAGTCTGTTATTTTGTTAATTACTTTGATGGCCATATTGCAGAACTGCAGAACTAATTTTTATTAGAATTGAATTAGTATTTGACATTTTGACCTGGATTAAAATCGTGTAGCTTATTTATTGTTTTTTTAAGTTAAAGTATATCCCATTCAATGTAAACGAGCGGGCTCGACGAGCCACAAGCTGGCTCGAGTATTTGACGAGCCGAGCCCGAGCTCAACTTTTCGGCTCGTATAAATAAACGAGCCGAGCCGGCTCAGCTCGATTTTTAAACGAGCCGAGCCCAAGCCTACCCTGACTCGGCTCAGCTCGGCTCGTTTACAGCTCTAGCCACAGAACATAAAAAAAACTTCGATACCCTTAAAAATAAAAACAATCATCGTACCTTCTTCACGTCTGCTCCAATCAACTTTAAAACCTTGTAACATCCTTAGATCGAGAGCCCCCCGCTTTGATACCACATGTTGGAAACTAAGAACGTGCTAAAGATAGTTTCTTGGACCGTTTTGAGCATCTAGGGTTCAACAATAACAATGAATAATCATGCAGCGGAATAAGAACAAATCAAAGTTATTGACACAAAGTTTCTCTTTAACACACCACGCCTCAAATATTATTTGATCAAAATAATACAGTTACACTAACTTGTAACAGGAATCAAGAGATTCTTGAGGCGACTAACAACTAATTCTAGGCGTTTATATCTCACGCCCTAGAATACACACACACACCCCTTTTGACTACATTATGGAAGACTTGTTAAAAACCTGTACCCTTGATCTCTTTATATAATAGAGATTTAGGGTTTACAAAAGATATATACTTAAAATAAAAGATTTCGTAGTAATCTTTTCTTTCTTTTGAACTTTTATCTTTTGTCACTTTAAGGCCCTCTTGTTTCATTCTTGGTCGTTTTGTCTCATCACCTGATAGAACTTATATACGCCATCATCAAATAAGTTCTTGAACCGTTTTGGACTCTAGGTTGTTTAGACCTTGATCTAGGATAATCAATAAACACAATGATAATATTGATATGCAGCGAAATAAACAATAAGAACAACAATATTATCAACAAGGTTTTTCATTCAAAACGTTTCACAAAATCACTACAATTCTAGACGATCAACTCTAGAACGGTTACTCAACAATAACAGGAATCCTAAGATCCTTGCAGTGATAGACGACTAACTAATCTAACCCTAGGCGTTTATATCTAATGCCTAGACACACACATACACCTTTAATTGACTACATTATGGAAGACACACTAAAAACCTGTACCCTTGATCTCTTTATATAATAGAGATTTAGGGTTTACAAAAGATATATGCTAAAAATAAAAGATTTCGTAGTAATCTTTTCCTTGTTTTGAACTTTTATCTTTTGTCACTTAAGCCCCTTTTGTTTCATTCTTATATTTATTTTGTCTCATCAAATCAATAATCCCAACATGTTCGTCTCATGTAATCATGAAATTTACCTCGTCATCACAATCTAGCTAAGGTCTCACTTATGCTAAATGGTGAATTCAAGTGTTTCTTATAATTAGATGGCATCAACTTAAATTCAAGGGTACTAGGTTTTGATGTGAGTAATCAAAATATATAAGCATGCATACAACTTCATAACATAGGGTTTGATAAAACTTTTATTAACCAATTCACTAAGATTAAATTAACAAGGTTTTGATTGATGTATTGGGTTCACCAATCAAATAATTACCTTTAATTATCGTCCATTATATCGTACTTTTGCATAAGTCCAAAGAATTAGTGTTTCGGATAATTACCACAAAGTGGCGCATGGAATTAAAGGCTAATTCACAGTTAAGATGATTTTGTACATAAAATAGTCGTACTAGGTAGCTCCAATTTGACGCACAAAGGAGCGGAGAAACTAAGGTTAGCATAATGCCAATTAAAAACCCGTTTCTTTCGGGTCACAATTTAATGCGTACCCTCCTTATACCCCTCTTATAGTTTGTCACAATTGGGTGAGCCGTTCTTACTATTGGTACAAAACTCATCACTCAATTAAACTATTGAAAATTTAACTCTTAAAAACCAAATCATATTTCACCATTGATTAGTCCAATTTATTTTTCTATTCAAAATTACCCTTTTGTTTACAACATGTCAAACAAAAAATAAACAAAACAAGTAACAATAAAAAATAAACAACTAAACAATGCGCACATAACGTAACAATTAATATGTGTAAAACAAGTAGCCACATGCATACTTATTCGAAAAAACCAATTAATAATCAATTCTAGGTTTGCAATGCATATATTTAACTAAGGCACTCACTTACAAAGGCAAATGAACCACATGTATCGACGTATCGATTGCGTAAACCATAGCTAAATATATACCAATAGCACGCAATTGATTCATTAATTATATTGAGGTCTTCCCCAATTCAAGAATTATCAACAAATAAACATGTGAATAATAACTTAACAATTAATTCATATAGACAATAATTCCATGACAAAACATGCACGTTCCATCATGGATTTTCATAACAATTATAACACGTTGTCACAATATCGCATACAATTAACACGTAATTATATCATGCAATCCTAGGGTTTCTAATCCAATTAATAAACAAAACAAATTTTTTTTATTAAATAGGGCAATCCCCCCCCCCCCCCCCCCAAAAAAAAAATTAGGGTTTCGAATTATATAAACCCTAAAATTTGACATATATAATTAAACACAATTCAAGATTCATTTTTTTACATGTTTCGGTAATTAATTACACATTAACCAAGGCTCGTGATGCCACTGTTGGAATTTAATAGCATGACTACTCATGATTAAACACATAAACATCAAAGTATTTCGGAAGCGTATAGATCATATAACATGTAAGTAATTAACCGAATATAAAAGTATGCGTACCTTTTAGCAATTCTTCAATCAATCAATTTTATGAACCCTAATTAGGGTTTATGTGGATTATAAGAATTACCCCTTACCGTTTTGTAATTCAATCCAAGATACTAACAATAGTGTGTTAGTATCACGTTCTTGTACACACGTACTAATACCAAGTTAGTGTAATGCTAGTTAATAAGAACACAAAACAATTTGTTTATTAAAAACAACCAATCGAATCCCTAAGAGGGGTTTAGTTCGATCGGCACTCAACCAAAAGAAATGAGAAGAAACTTTAGGGTTTGGTATTGTGTGTGCACAAAAGGTACCAAAATAATGACCCTAGGTTTGTATATATAGTGTAGAAAACTTGGAAGACAAGTTGGTGTAGGATTGGGTTTCCCCAATCCCCCACCGATCGGTTATGAGCCCAAAGAGGGGATCCGGAACCTTCTTGACCTTAATTTCTATCTATAGTCATTTCCTTTTATTAGTTAACGATTGTTAGTCAATTATCGTTAATTACTTAACGTCCGTTAGTCGTTTTGTGTATTTAATAATTAAATATAACCTTTTATATTAAGTTATTAATCATTAACTCTTCATACGTAAAGTGTACAATCTCGTAATCTCGAGTTCGATCCTAACATACATCTATTAATTTATGTCCATAAACTAACATCTAACAAGGAAGTTTGCAATTCTTGGTATTCCGTATATTGGATGCACTCCATTAATGAGAGTCACTAGTTCGACTGGGAATTGTTCACAAACGGCAAACGATTTAGCGGCACAACTCAATACTGGAGTAGAACATACAGCTTTTGAGGAATATGATGATTAGTTCAAAGGGAATGGTCTACTCTTTTGTAAATAAATACGATTTACTTCATGACTTTAATGATAACCGGCCCTGAACGTTATAGTAAGTAACAAGCTGACTTAGCTATAATCTCTTGTTGTATCTAGTTATCGCTCAAGGATTTCTCTTGACAAAAAGTTATCGCTCAAGGCGTTGCTAACGAAAATCAGTGTTTTTTTGTTCTCTTTGGCAGATTTTTGGAATGTGATTGATGCGTGTTGTGGATTGGGGAGGTTTAACGCCATGACCAATTGTCTTCCTGTTGCGAGTTTGTGTAAGAACCGGGATGAGTATCATTTTTGGGATGTGTCTCACCCAACGGAAAATACCGTGAGGCTTTTGGTAGAATCATTTGCATTTGGCGGGCCACAATACGCTAGACCAATCAACTGGGCTAGATTAGTGAGTTTGTAATTGGTTGAGCTCCTCTTACTGCTTTGTTTGCTTCTTTTTCGAACTAGTTTATACTTTATATTAACGAGTCGGGCGACGGTCGGCCGCGTTGCGGCCTCGCGGGTTTTTTGCTATTTTTTGAATGTATATATGTTTCTGAATATATAACTATGCAAACCGTTGAACATAAATATTTAGAGAATCATAATCATAGTAACTTTTACAATACCTAAATTTCCAGCTCTGGTTGTACATGAACATTCAGTAGCGTTGTTTCCATGATTTATGCGCTCAATATCTCCTTCTTACTTTCAACAGATTGGATTCAAACAGCTTCTTCCCAAAAAGCAATGGGTTGATCCATTTTCCAGAAGCAGCGGCTAGTCGAAAGACCGCGCATTAACTTACCTACATGATCTAAAGAAAACAAAAAAAACAAAAACAAAAAGTTCAGTGGTTGAGTGCCTGTAAAAGACCATCCATTTCTAGTAGAGAAAGGACACTAATATTACCATGATATATTGCATCACCATTTCAGATGCTTGTTACGCTTTTCCTCATCATCATCCAACTGATCCGCCAATGATCTGCAACAATAAAAAGCAAGAATTAGATGAACCCAAAACATTGCCTATACTACTAACGTGAAACACATTTGAGCATCTACAAAATTAAAAGTTGCCAGTAGGCTAATAAATTTAATTTTTAACATTCCTTAAGGTATGGTTTTGGTGTATGCCGTCATGGCATTAAACATGTCAAATCATTAATCTGAACCATCGCAAGATTCTGAATATATCAATAGTGACCCATTTCTTTAGGTCTTAATATATCACAACGGCCCATTTCTGTATCGAGGTACCTGGATTTTACGAAGTTGCACACTGCCGGCTGCTTCCAGGATATGTCCGCCAAGAAGTTAATTCTTCAGCTGCAAGGATTTCAATTCTCGATACCAATGCTGGCCAAAAAAAACAAACAGAAAATAAAAAGTTGATAACACCTTCATGGAAGTGTCAATTATCCATCTTAAAGGTTGAAGAGATATGACCAATCAATAATAGCAAGCAGCTTGAAGTTACAATATTTTATGCATCACAGATTAGTTCTAACATGGGTCTTGCAAAGATGGCGCATGAAAAAAAATATATGTGTTTTCACTCGTAAACTAAAAAAATATGGGCTTATTTAGTTTTCAAAATCAATCGCTAAACTCATAACAAAGCTAATCCAATCACCCAAAACATATGTATCAGCCTAAAAGTAAAAAGAAAATGAAAATGACATGAAATGATATGATACTGAGCAAAGCAGAGTTGCAACATAAGATGGGCAAACCCCACAAAAATAGAAGTATTCCAGTGCTGACTATAAGCTCCATCTTTACATTTATATTCTTGATATATGAAGTTTTGATAAAGAAAAGGAAAGAACAAAAAGATGTCCGTATACTTACGTTTCGTTCTTCCTGTTCTTTTTGAGATTGCAGATCTCGCTGATTCTTTTCATCCAGCGCTTTCGCCTATGCACACACATTTCAGTTATGAGATTTAGAATTCATTTATCACATAAACAGGTGACATGTTTACGGACATCTTAACAGCTATAAACTTTCATAGATGATATGTGATTACCTGGTATCCTAAGCTGTAACAAAAACCCGATAGCAGCCTTGTGCCATAGCAAAGCGTGTGATCGTATCTAAGCTGATATTTCGGCTAACAGGATCCTCGAAATCAAATTAACCGCATAAACGTATGAACATATGATCGACTGAAATCTGACTATATAACTTAAAAGTGCTATAGGTACATATATTAAGCCCACTTTTTTTAAGCCAAACATTTCATCAAACACATTATATACATAGTCCAAAATCTTAATCATCACCAAAAAGCAAAACCACATCAAACACCTAATTATATATAAATGAAATAATCACGGGGACAATCTTATTCACAACCAATGGATACTTTGAAAAGTGTCAATAGTCACAACAATAAAAACTTATATATAACTCGAAAAGGGGGGAAACTAACTTTTTGTAAAGATCCTAAAGCTCTTACCTGTTTTTGCATCACTAAAATTATAATAATCAGATGGCATATCAGAATATGAGAATCCAACTCCTGCTGGTGATTCAAGAAATAACAAATTTGCCACTGCAAAGTCAAACATCAAATCAAGATCAATCCCACATTCAGTAACAATACATCACACCAATTGCTTAAAATAACATAATTGAATCATATACATTTGTTCGAAGAATAAGGATTTATATAAAGACTCTTGCCATCAGAGTTTATATGCAAAGGACCAATCTCTTCAGCTGCGCACACAACAATGACCACATATAACACACAGTACCTTCACAAAAAGAGGAACAGTTCGACGGTCGAAATTCTAGCATCATAGGAATACGAAGTGTACCGACAACATTTTTTCAAAAGTTTAGTAACTGTGTGAGAGTCAAATTCACGTTATCTTTTCAAAAGAAAGATAAATGCACATCCACTTACCCTCTGAATACATTACACCACCAACATGTTGATGAAAAGACGCTAACGATTGCGTCTGACACAAATAAGAGCCATCGGTGTCGGAAACAGTTGTCGGCAAGTGACCAAAGGCGTCGACATCCACGACTGACCGCACCATTCCTGCTTCAAAGTCTAGAACTACTGAATGACACGACGTTCCTGCAACAAATTACCAGTCATGCATCAAATATAACAAAACATTTTCTATTAGTTTGCTAAAAAATATAAAACCACAGTTAAGAGTTACCGGTGTTAGCAACAGGTGTCGGCAACTGATGAGAAGCGTTCTCATCCACGGCTGAGCGCACCGTTCCAGCTTCAATGTCAAGAATTACTGAATGATACAACGTTTCTGCAACAAATTACCAATTGTTCATCAAATATAACAAAAAAATTTCTGTTAGGTTACCAAAAAATATAAAACCACAGTTGCAAACTACCTTGATGAGAACGGCTTGGCACATGAACATCGCAAGACTCCGACGTTTTCGCAGAAATAGAAATACCTTTTTCATGGAAATGCTGTAAATTGTGTTCAACAGGAAGTGCCTGCCTTTTCGACAACGGTGGAATGGCATCGGTTACACATGAACGAAAATCGGTGCCAGCATTTTCCAAACCACCTGATTGAGCAGAGACTATTTTGGCTGCTTGGCTGATCACCCTCTCGCTTTTTTATATTCGTTGCCCTAATTTTTGGGTCCTGTAAGAAGTCAAAATGGGTTTCAGAAACAGAGCATATTGGGTACAGGTAAAGGAGGCAGGATCTGGGTTGGGATGAGCCACAAATTCTTTTCTTTTCTCGTATTTTTATCAAACTTATAACAATAATTACAAAAATAATGTTATTACAATCACATAAACAGTTAATGATCGTCTTGTAAAAGTGGTTTAACAACAATTGTCATCCATATTGAAATAACCTTTTCGGCTCGAGGGACCATACGTTGATCAGGTGTTTCAACATTATGAGGCATAGGCTGCATGTAAACCGGTTCGGTCGACAGATGAGTTGTTGCACACGTGACAGACGTTGCACTCATTTCAATAAAATCTCCTGAAAAAGAGGCAAACACAAATGGTTAGTTAAAAGTTGACTTCCATTAGCAAAACTTTAGTCGCAACAAAACGTATGCACTACCAGCCATCATGTCAGCAACTACGCTTATGCAACTCTTACCTGCACCCGTACCTGACGACAGAAAAGCCCATATCAATTCTGAAAAGTCGATAAGAGAAGTATAACAACCTAGATTATGTCTTACCTAGACAGACTCCAGTACGTTACCTTTTCGAAGGCTGATTTTCACAATGTCGCACTGCTACATGCCCTCCCATTGGTCTTTTTTCATTATGTTCATTATATTGCTGATACAACTCCTTTCCCAGAACCTCATTCGCATACTCCTTAGAAACAGTACCAGTTGCAAAGTTCAACACAAATGGGCCACCTCTCATAGCTATGCACACCAGCACACAAAACCGCAAGATCAGCCCATACGTATTGCTAACAGTACGACATCATGACGATGGCTAACAGACTAACCGTTAGCTAAACAAGATTCAGGCGATGGCTGGAGCATCATATCCACAGAAGGAGCAGCCACTAAAGAGCAAGGGTCTTCATTCTGAAGTTCAACACTTTGTAAACCTGCATACGAACCAAACATCACGTTAACTAAATAATTGAAACATTGAAACACCACATGAGAGTATAGCAACAGGAAAATAAAAGGTAATGGGGCAGTCAAGCGGGCTAAAAGTATAACACTACATGACGCCATAGCAGCAGCTGCATGACCAACAGATGGAACATCTTATCAGAATGCAACTTTGTGCAATAGCATCGTGTTCAGGTGCAACTTCAACTTCAACTTTGTGCAATAGATTCAAAATAATTTTATGTAATGGGTGACTGTATTTGTATTGTTAAATAGAGATGTTTTACCTCCAGGATCCATCGAATGTACTTCACATTGTTAACATGTTGGTTAACATCCAAGTCACTCCAAGGAGACACGCATCATAGCCTCTTACAATGACAACTAACATCATACAAATATAAAAAAAATATGATCGAAACTCATGTCTGCAAACACAGAACCAATAGAAACTGTCAACATTGAGTTCAAAAATTAAAGTAAATAGTTAGCCTCAGATCTGTAAATAGATTTCAGTTGACACAAACACCAAGATTTTAACAGGGCTGCAAAAATAAAACTCGTTGCATAGTAATTGTTTATACTACACCGTCCGGTATTTGCCATGCCAACTTGTGTTAAAATCTTGAATGAGTTATTTCATTTTTTTCAAATTATAACAGTCATCATAGGCTTATAATATATATACATGCCATTATCACCTGAATGGATATATGTCTTATGGTAGTGGAAATTTAGATTACCTTATGCCTTGGTTGCGCAAATGGAGGTTGCCAAGGCGATTGTGTATCGCACTCTACCATCCGTCCGTGTTTTGCATCCAGGGAAATTGGGTCAGCTTAATTCATGGGCTAGCTGCACACGTCGAGGTATCCGGCATGGCTGCAAACATAGCATGCTGCCCCGCCAAGACACGGACATTCCTCACTTTTTTACGAAACCACTACCATTCATGTAAGACCCTTAAAATGGCAGACATAACGAAGGCAAGAAAACAGCAGTTGCTGCATTAGCATTAACGGCTAAATGCTCCACCAAAGTATGATCTCAATATAACTCAAAGCCATAAACAACCTGAAAACCAACAATAGAACACTAAAATCGTACAGGTAAACCAAAAATCGAGGAAATCAAAACAGAAAAAGTATAACCCCCAATATTTCGCATACAGCTTTACTAAAACTCTCTAGTAGATTTTTTTTTCACTTAGACGTTTCATCAAACATTTGGTGCGCAACCATTTCTTTGACAAAAGCAACATAAAATTGCACAAATCTCTAAACCTAGCATTACCCTCTATCAAGAATCATATTAAATACCCAATAATTACCTCTTAACAAAACAAAAATCTGTAGGAAAAAATTAACAAAGATCCATCATCATAAACAAAGACATTATGCAAAGCAAATAAGATAAAATTCAAGGAAAATATGATACATACCTCCTCCAAACATTACTGATCTCTGTATTCTAGTAATAATTTTTTTTTTTTCAATTTTTTTTCTTTCTAATTTTGTTGTAATTTTTTTTCTTCAATAAAATTTGGCTGAAAGTGAGCAGGTATAGTTTATTAGAGAAGAGTATGGCACACTAACCTTTTGTTGTAGTAATATTAATGAAAGCACACGTGTAAGTTAAGGTGTCTATTGTACTATGTTTGAAAAATTAAAGACAAAATGCTAAAGTTTAGGTAGAAGTCATACCTACAGAGTAAGCAATAGAAATGAGGGCTGGACACTATGAGTATTATACCATGAATATAGAACATTAGTATACCCTATACCTACAGAGTAAACATAGCTATCACGCCATCCGGTCCTTGCCCCGTCAAATTACGTTTCAAACCTCCAATGACTGCAATCACCCGACATGGCTGCAATCACACTCTCGGTGTGACTGCCCAGCCAAGATATGGATGTTGGTGAGCCACGCATAGTACATAGTAAATTATCATCACCCCTAACCTTGGCTGCAACCATGACCCGAATCAGGTTACCACGACAAGATACCAGTTGCCATGCCGTGACCATCAAATACCGTCAACGGCTGCAACCAAAACAAAAAAGCCGAAAATAACCTCCATGGCTGCGTCACAATAAACGCCCCAGCCAAGATAAGGCCTTTTTCACAATTTAAGCATTTCAGTAACATAACCTGGAACCAAAAAACCTCATTAATATTACAATCACCCTATGAAATAACAGATTGAAACAAAAAATAAATTTCTTAACCAAAAAATCTAATCTTTTTATCCACACATTCATTAAATCTCAAATTTTTTAAAAAAATTAAAAAGAAAAATTACATACCTGAAATTGAAGCAACATAGAGAAACATTCGATTCGAGAAGAACATAAAACATGGCATGACCAATTGGCCAACAACAACGAAATGGAATCAACAACGAAACCCTGATTTAGGGTTTTCAAAGAATCACACAAATTCAAACCGCATTTCGCTCATGCTTGTGATATGATTGCATCGCTCATGGTTGTGGTATGATTGTTGTATGAAGTCGAAGTCGGTCGTTCGCGTCATCACTGCCATAGACCTTGAATCTTCCTCATGACGGCGTATATGTGAGAAAATTCTGGAAAACCTGAGATTTATCAAAGTATAAAGCGACGAAGATTTGGATTGGGCTAGACAACATCTACCGGGCCAAAAAAAAGTAACCCACGAAGACTACTGTTCATCGAACGGCGTCGTTTCAAATTGCGTTTAATATATATAGTAATGGTTTACGCTTGCTACTGGAAAACAAATCTTAATGAGACTCGGTATTTGTACCGTTGAAATCAATGTAATTAACTGAGGTCTTCAGCCTTTACTTCTATACATCTACAACAAGTCTTCTTGTGGCTCAAATAACTGTGTAATATATACGATTAATAGCATATAGACCTGTGGAATCACGGGATCTCGAAAGGAATTATTCTTTAAAGAGTTACATGTGTGAATAAATTAACAAACAGGCAACGAACATAACAGATTCCATTATTTTTGAAGATAATTATAATAACCTGAAATATGAAATACCGTTTGAACTTTTGAATACGAATAAAATCTAAAGTGAATTATATGTTACGAAATTAGAATCACGAAATACGAATCTATAACTTACGTAGATATGAATTTGGACTCATACCTTTCGTTCACATAACACGTTATACTTATAAAGGGCCGAACATAATTATTTTAGGAGCGTAACATTACACGTTTAAAATGTCTCATATGGGTCCAATTTTATTTTAATCGTGGTACACAATTAAATGGGACCGAATACAAATAACTTGTACACACTTACACTTAAAGATAGGTTAAATTATTTAAAAAGGATTGAAGAAGATTGGGTATTCCCTCACTTCCCTAAGACTCGGTTTGTTCCAGCTTTATCTCCATTTCTCTCCCTCTTTTATTCCAACCGAACCTCACTTTTCCCTCACAAAAAAAGAAAAAAAAAAGAAAAGAAAAGAAACTCTAAACTTAAAACAAACGGCAGTTTTTCACTTTGTTCTCTCAAAGAAGTACGATGCAAGAGAGTAGGAGGTACGAAGGTGGCGTTTTGTTGGTGATTAGTGGTGACAATCAAGCTGTGGTCTTGGTGGTCATAGGATTTTTCGTCTTGGTTTTGCTCGCGTGGTCTCGTTTCGAGAAGGACTTCGGTTTGGTTTGACCAGGGTTTTTAATCTTGGGTTCTTGTGTTCTTGTGTCATTTCTAAATCCGATCTAAGGTATCTCAATCCCTTGTTTCCTGTTTATACGACTACATATATATGTATTCATAACCCGCTTTAAAAAAAACTTGGTATACGTATGGTTAAAGGTCACATAAAATCACGAAATTATGGAACCTATATATGTCGATCTGGTTTCAGTTTGTGCTTTTCGAATCAGCCTCATGCACACCTATATCTGGTTATCTAAACAATGATGTGATCTCTTTTATACGTTCGAAAAACCTGATTTAAGCTTAACAAAATAAAAGAGGGACGGGTGTATTTTAAGTCATGAACAAGGATTGGTTTGAATGTGATTTCATGTAATATTTATGGGGCGTTAAGTTGTGTTTGTGTGAGTGTCGTGTGAGTCATCATCTAGGGCTGTTTTGCATGCATGAGTAACGTACATTAAATGTGTGTGTGTGAATCAGGCTTAAATGAGGATAAACATAGAGTGTATAGTCTCGATAACGTGACTATCTAAGGGTGTGTTTGCATGTGAATTGTGGTGAGTCAAAAGGGTCATTAAACATGTTATAAACTGTTTTGAAAAAAAGAGAGAGTAAAGGGTGGATTGTGTTTGGTCTAGTTATTGCACGCGCATGGTTTAGTTTAGTTAATGTCGAATGGTGCATTTGTTGGGTGAATTTGGAGTGTCGAAAGTGTGATGTATACGGATGTAAACGTGTGAGTGTGCGAGGTGAATAGGACCTAGAGGTAATAACGTATTAAGCCCATGATGTCTAGTTATTGTTGTTGTAAAAATGGTGTGCTTGTGCGAGAGTTTCGAGGGGATAAAACATGTGTTCACAAACTGATTTTTGAAAAGGTGTTGTGTCTCGTTTGAATTGTTAAGTTATAAAGGTGTGTCTCGGTGTTATTTTGGAATCGTGAAGTGATGAATGGTGTGTACCAATAAATGTGTAAGTGTGTGCGAACATGTGTGTGTTTTTTGTCAAGCTTAACTTATCAGAAATGTGTTAAAAGTGTTCATTAAATCGGCTAAGATTAATTGGTCATTTATGTAATTAATTTACGATAAAAAACCCTAAGCATAATCATTTGACGTAAATAAACCTTAATTTTTGGTAATCTACACATTTAACCCTAATCTTTTGAAAATTACACTTTAAACCCTAATTTTGGATTATTTACATTCTAAACCCTAAATTATGATAAGTTATCATAATAAACCCCAAACTATGAAATTGTCATTATTGACCTTTAACTTTACTTAATTATCAATAGTAACCCTAATTTATGAAAACTTACTAATTCGGGAAATCTACTAAATATGGCAAGTTACTAAAAATAAAAGGATTCTAAAAATGGAATGTTTTTAAAAATAGAAAGAAACCCTAAATGTGTAAACTTATAAAATGAGCTTGTAAGTAATATGTGATCATTAATTTGTATAGGTTTTGTGAAGAAGGAGTTGTTCCTATTTCTGAGTGCTTTCCTGTTTTGTTGATTTGCTTTGCATAAGGTATAGATATTCTACCCTTTCTCAGTAAGGGTGTCTTTTCTCATGACTCTTAATCCTTGACTTTGATTCGTTTGCTTTGATATTATACGATTCCATTGCTATGATCCTTTGATATGATCTCTTTTGATATGAGCTTTGCTATGATCTCAGTTATATGATCCTTTGTTATGATTCAGTTGATATGATCCATTGCTATGATTCCCTTTGATATGATTCTATGATATGGTATGCTTTGTTTCTGTTTTGTCGCCCGAGCTAACTAGCCATGGAGGTACCATGGCCATGTCATTGAGGCACCGATGGCATGACACTTTCTTTGGAGGTATGATTGATCTACGGCGTCCCCATTTGTTATGATATGATATGATATGATGTGAGATCTCTTGGCCATTTTGATATATGCGTATATTTGTCTAGTACATGGTACGTATATGATTTGTTTTATGGGGGGCGTATGGATGCATCCTAGGCTTATATGATATGATATGTGATATGATTTGTTTGGTGACTGGCTGTGTGTGCCCTACACCCCACTCACTGTTTGGTACTTAGAGGTCTCCCCTCTCCGTATACTTATGATATGGCATGATATGTATATGTGATTATGTGGTCTATTCGAGTGGCTCATTTAGACAGGATCGTGGCTATTTGTTAGGTATCTTTCATCCGTTCGAGTGGCTCGTTTGGACACGTTCGTTGCCGTTATTGTTATTATTTGACTCTTAGAGCTATTCTGACTCATGATATTTATGCATTTGATCCATTTGATTCATATTATCTTATTTCTCCATTTCATTTGGCTTATGATATTTGTTCAGATGATCTTGATCTCTCATTCTTTTGACAGATGATATTCGTTTTAGTAGGAGCTTATATTCCTTTTCATATACTTATATATGATTTGATGATTTGTTTGTTATATATATTTGTTCACTGGGCTTTTTAAGCTCAGCCGCGTTTCTTTTCCTGTGGCAGGTTTTAGGTTTGGAAGCTGGGTTTGAGTGAAGAGTGCATAGGAGCTCTTAGTGGACTACCCTGACTAGCACCCATTTACGTCTGGATTAGATTTGGATTCATTTTCAGCTAGATTAGTTTGGATTTGTATTTGGATTTGGATTTGGAATTGATTATGTATAGATGTTAACATTTCATTATTACCTTAGACTACATTTGTAACTATTATGTTTATAAGTCTTTCGCTTGCGTTTGTTCTGTTGACACCATAATGTGTTTGACCCTTGTCGGGTTGGGGTTTTACAATTATGGTATCAGAGCCCAGGCTGCGACTTGTAGCACATAAGTTATGGCATGTGAAGATTTGGACCCTTAGGTTTGCACTGTAGGAGCTTATGGAACAACCCTCGAAGTTTTGCCTTAGGTTCCCCTGCATAAATATTAGTTATGACCGGTGAGGATTGGGTAGATTATATGATAAGGCGTTAGTTAGTTATCTTTCTTCCGCATCACTCTGATTTATGCCTCTGCTTTTAGTTAAGTCCTCATGAGATCGTTCGTTCCGGAGACTTAGGAAATTTAGCAAGATACACAATATAAGTTTAGTGACCACATAAGTTTAGAATGCTTTAATACTTTTGTAGTAATGCCTTACAGGTTTCACTCTCTGATGTGACCGCACTCTTTCGAATTTCGATCTCCGATTCGTTTATGATTCGTTTAGATACCTTTTCATTTGTCCAGAGAATTCGTATATGTATGAATCCGAGGTGTTTGACACATTCTGTGGTTTCTCTTGCTTTTACTAGAGCATATTAAGGTCCCCTCTGCACTATTAGAATCTGCTATACTCATTTCTATTCCTACGAGAAAACTTGTGATTATCCGTCACGAGTATCGGAATTATCCAGTATGTTTTGAAGGTATTGGAAGATAAGTTCGTTCTTCTAATCTGTTTCCTTTGGGAATGTTTAATTCGATGTTATTTTGAATATGGATTTGTTGACTGAGCATCGAGATGCTAACAACAGTCATATTAGATTTGTAATCTTTGGCGATTTGAGAAACTCGAACTCTGTACCATGGTTCCCAACCTGGTAAGTAATTATGATCACCCCTGTTTTAAAAGCTCGTACGTTAATCTGTCGCGATTGTGAAGATACTTCATTTGATGAAACTCGCTTCGAGAGTTATTTGGTTGTTTTAAATTTCGTAATGTATTCCTTAATGAACTATTAAGATTTCCATCTGAGTGTGAATTTGTTTAGTCACGACTCGAGGTAAACTGTGATTGCAATAAAGGCATGTGTATATGATGCAAGTATTATGACGCCTGGCCAACGTGATAATAGTTACATCATATAACTTGAACTTATTGGGATCATAGGATGTCTTGAGAAGTGCCTGAGAACAGTAAGTTGGTTGATTCAGAAACTCTATCCGTATAAGAGCAACGTTTTGCCCAATTCTAAAACTCTGTATATTATGACATCGGTTGAATGGAAAGAATTGAAGGACCAACTTTTAGAAAGTGATTTTATTCGTCTGAGTGTGTATCTGTGGCGTACTCCATTTTATTCGTAAGGATGAATGATGATAGCATGAAGTTGTGTATGGAACTCGGGAAGCTAAATCGTGTGGTGGTTAGATTCGTTATCCGTTACCTTCAATCAATGATTTGTCTTATTAATTTCGGGGTGTGAATTTTCTCAATGATTGGATTAAGATCTAATTATCTTCAGTTACGTGCAAGATGTTCTTAGAATTGCTTTTCGTATTCGTTATGATGTCTATGAGTGTGGTAATTCCAATTGTATTGGCTATTGCTCCGACTGTTCCTGTGAACTTGATAAAGAGAACACGTAAATCATCTTCGTATTTTGTGTGGAGATTTCTACGTCAGAAGAAGCTATATGTTATATTCTCGAAGAGTAGATTTTAGTTAGGAGGAAGAATGAGAAGAGAATTTTGAAGGGCTAAAAAGAGATTTGTTCCTACTCAAGAAGGAGACTTAGCTACGTCCATATGCAACACGAGAAGATTTTTGGTCATGCATCAGTACAGCTAGAACCATAGGAAGTGAACTATCCGACACATGACTTGGGAGAGATTGGTGACGGACATGAAGAAGCTTAAGAGCAAGACGGTGGAATCTGATCTATGTTAGAAGACTTGAAGGAAGCAGTTTTGACTGAAGCACACAGATCTATCTACTCTATTCATCTTAGTTGTACTAATATGTATAGAGTCTTGAAGCAGAAAATTTCGATGGAATGGTATGAAGATGGTTATGACTACCTTGGTGGAGAATTGTTTAACGTGACAATAGGTTATGATTCAGCATCAGCGTATAAGTGGTTTTCCTTAATTTTGAATGTTCGTATGTGGATGTGGGATTAATCTTTTAGGAAACTTTGTAACGGGATTTTCATGCATAGTTAGGAAGGAAAACATGAATTGAGTGTAGTGGATCATTTGACTTGGTCGGCTCACTTGGAGGATTGGCAGAAATTTCTTTCGGCAGAAGATTATTCAAGCTACATGGTGCACCTGTAGTGATCGTGTCAGAGATTCACGTTTCCATTTCACATTCCTAGGAAGAACTACTGAAGGCTTGAGGAACCAAACTCAAATTTAGTAATGCTTTGCACCGCCAAACCGATGGATAAGCAGAACAACTATTCGAGCTTGGAAGATGTGTTAAGCAGGAAATTTGACAAGTGTTAGTTCTGGTTGTGTTTGATCATTAAGATAGATGGCATGCTAGTGGCAAGAGTTTTCCTTTCGGCGTTTGTATGAACAGAGATTAAGAACACCTTTTAGTTAAATTAGGTCGGGGAGCTGTTTATTGAAGGTCCGGAGTTGATTACAGTGACTAATGGGTTAGTTATTATTGTGGAAAGGAAATTTTGAACTTGAGACCGGGAATTTGTTTGT
The DNA here is from genome assembly GCA_021014915.2 of Artemisia tridentata subsp. tridentata. NCBI lineage: Eukaryota > Viridiplantae > Streptophyta > Magnoliopsida > Asterales > Asteraceae > Artemisia > Artemisia tridentata. The sequence continues at coordinate 205,318,753 of CP139508.1, forward strand.
TTTCGTATGATGTTTCCATACGGAAGAGTTAGACGTTTTGGCATATAAGGGATTAAGATTTAGATTTGCGATACGTTAGACCTTAGATTCGTTCTTATCCGTACGATTATCCTACCTATCCTATTATGCCTTCTGATACGTTACGATACTCCGTTATGTGCCTAGTTGATCGTTAGTACGAATAGGTTACCCACCTCGTTAAGAAACTCTTGATGCGTTGATAATTCGATATGTGCTTCTCTGATTATTAGCAAGTCCCTTATTTCGTTCAGAATCTCGATAGAGTTGAAGGAGTTTTTCTTACCGTTTAGCACTTCCTCCGTATTTTTCCTCGTGTGTATAGTTATTATGACCAAGAATCATCTTTAACACCTTCTGGAGGTCGAGGTTCATGAAAATAGAAGAGATCCATGGTCGGTTTTAGTGAGAGAGTGTAGAGAAAAGGTGGAGATAAAGAAACTTGGATATTATTGATTTGGATAAGAAGTTTCAGCCACACCCCACAAGTGAAGACTTGTGGGGTATTTAAATGCCAATCAAGACAACTATGACAATATTACATTAATAGTCCTTGCACTATATGCAATCTAGTTGTCTACTTCCAATTCACGTAAATATCGCTCAGCTTCATTTCTAACAATCTCCCTCCAGCTGGAGATATACGTGAATTGGTTACAATGATTCCTAACAAGTACATAACAATGATAAATACAATGCTGAAGTAGAGCAGTTTTCTGTGAGGATGTCTTCATAGCTCTTGATCTTCTCGTAACTTTCTCAGCTCACTTGAATTACTTGCAGGATCACTGTAATGATCTAATTGGGTTATTACTCCCTCCTAATTAGTAAGGCATTTTCTTTTACATGCTCCCTCCCAAATTGACAACCCGTTTGATATAGCCTTGATGCTTGTAGAAGAAGTTTCTCTGAAATCTTGCCAAATTGTCTTCAGTCTCTTGCACAGCGGAACATGAATGATAGACTGATAGCTTGTAACTTCTTCACAGGTTTGTTTAGGGAGCATCATATCGACATCTTCAGCTCACTTAAAATGCTTCTAGTTCTTCAGTAAAAGCCCCGATGCACACATTTCTCCCTCCAGGATGATGACGATCTTTCGGACTCATCCTACATATGTGCACATAGAGATATCAACTAGAAGCAACATACAAATCAATACCCCATGAGTGGATGTCGATAACTATTCTCTCTATGATTCTCTTCAAATCAATCTCTTCTCAAACCTCTTGTATCAAAGCAACCGCTTTTTGTAGTGACTGCTGATGGAGAAACCCACTATGACGAACTTGAGACTGTAGTAAAATAACCCAGGCTTGTGACTTAAACTTGCACGATAGTGTGACTAAGAACCTATACTGAGCACTACAACGTAACTCCTTAAAGCATAGGTCGTTTCATATACCCATCCATCCTTCCTGAACAGTATATGAACCTCTCTTGAATTATCCACATCTTTGTGTGACACTGAGTACTACAATGTATCTCCTTTGAGTGATAGTTAACTTGGTCTTCGTCCATCCACCCCTTGACCTATGAAAACTAGATAACCCAAGACTTAATCACTATTCTATAAATGCTCAAACAAGGATCTCGAAGAATCATGCATCCAACCAACCCCGATATCTTCAAGATGCTAAGTACATGCACCCGTGAAATTCCACTTCAACTTCAAATAAGTAATAATGAATCATCTTTGTAGTCACAGTTGATAATTTAGCCATTGTCATTTGATTGCGATTCTTGATCAGGATCTTTTCGGCTATACGTTGTGATGTTGAAGGTGTAGGCCAAAAATATTATTTGTGATTTTGGTGTGAAATCTTCCATAGAATGCAATTCTAATAATACCTAATGATACAGGAAAAATTTGAGTATGAAAAAAATTTTACGCCAAATTTCGCCGAAAAAAATTCGAATTGACCTAAAAATTTGAATTTTGGGCCAAAATTTTCACTCTTATACCAAAATTTGAATTTCGCGTAAAAATTGAACGTTTAATCCCGTGTATTTTTTTTATTTTTTTTTTGAATTGCGATAAGGTAGTGTTGTCCGATATCTGGCTTGGCTAAAGTTGTCCGATATCGCAATTGAAAAAAGATCTCGGATAGGCTGAATTTGCGATAATTCTGCCAGGTTACAATTGCGATATTTTTATCTGAATTCGAATTGCGATAAAATCCAGACTGTGAATTGCGATAAGATCTTCCAGCCTGAATTGCGATAGAACTTTTCAGCTGCAATTGCGATAAAGAATGCCAATTGCGATAAATCGCTGGATTTCACTGAATTGCGATGAAACGATGAAAAATCCGAATTCCGATAAATCGACTGATGCTAGGAATTGCGATATTCTGCTGTATTCACCCATTTTTTGTCCTTTTCCTTACATGCTCATGCTTTACACTGACAACTTTCTTGTGACTTGTGAGACTTTCTTCCACCCACTAGCCAACTTGGACCAATAATTCATAAGCCACTACTTGTTCCAATTATAATACTCACAAACAAATCTTATACAAGATTCTTTGTGATTTTCGATCAGAGTAGCTTAGAACAAACACAAAAACTTGATCTTCCAGTCCAAGATATGAGAGATAAACTAATGAACTCTCAAAAATCAAGTCGATTACACACAAACAAACACAACCTTTGATCTTCAACATGTGTACGATTTCAAGATAAACACCAAAAGGTCACGTTTTTATGAAACAAAAAACGCAACAGTTGGGTTCTTTTTAACACAAACCGAACACAAAGAAACTCCAAAACTGCTACTGATGAACAGTAACGTGCAAGAACACACCAAAAATCACATATTTTACCTCAAACACACCACGATTCGCCCCCGGTTAGCTCTTGATACCAATTATTATGACCAAGAATCGTCTTTAACACCTTCTGGAGGTCGAGGTTCATGAAAATAGAAGAGATCCATGGTCGGTTTTAGTGAGAGAGTGTAGAGAGAAGGTGGAGATAAAGAAACTTGGATATTATTGATTTGGATAAGAAGTTTCAGCCACACCCCACAAGTGAAGACTTGTGGGGTATTTAAATGCCAATCAAGACAACTATGAAAATATTACATTAATAGTCCTTGCACTATATGCAATCTAGTTGTCTACTTCCAATTCACGTAAATATCGCTCAGCTTCATTTCTAACAATAGTATATGTGTTTCATGTATATTTTGTGAGATTACAACTATCATCTGCTACGTATTCGTTTCGTATTCGTTGGATCAGATTTGTTATGAATTGTGTTCTGTGGAGAGCCTGGGGTATCCTAATTGTCCGGATCGAGTCATGAGAAACAAAACAATTCCGTTCGTTAAGATTCTTTTGGAAGAACCTCGTCGAGTGTGAGGCTATTTTTTGTCGTTCTTTTTGTGATTGGTACGTCTCCACCTAGCTGTAGCTATTTCAATTTCGCGGACGAAATTCTCTTTTAGAGGCGAAGAATTATAATAACCTGGAATATGAAATACCGTTTGAACTTTTGAATACGAATAAAATCTAAAGTGAACTATATGTTACGAAATTAGAATAACGAAATACGAATCTATAACTTACGTAGATATGAATTTGGACTCATACCTTTTGTTCACGTAACACGTTATACTTATAAAGGGCCGAACATATTTATTTTAGGAGCATAACATTACACGTTTAAAATGTCTCATATGGGTCCAATTTTATTTTAATCGTGGTACACAATTCAATGGGACCGAATACAAATAACTTGTACACACTTACACTTAAAGATAGGTTAAATTATTTAAAAAGGATTGAAGAAGATTGGGTATTCCCTCACTTCCCTAAGACTCGGTTTGTTCCAGCTTTATCTCCATTTCTCTCCCTCTTTTATTCCAACCGAACCTCACTTTTCCCTCACACACACAAAAAAAAAAAAAAAAAAACTCTAAACTTAAACACAAACGGCAGTTTTCACTTTGTTCTCTCAAAGAAGTACGATGCAAGAGAGTAGGAGGTACGAAGGTGGCATTTTGTTGGTGATTAGTGGTGACAATCAAGCTGTGGTCTTGGTGGTCGTAGGATTTTTTGTCTTGGTTTTGCTCGCGTGGTCTCGTTTCGAGAAGGACTTCGGTTTGGTTCGACTAGGGTTTTTGATCTTGGGTTCTTGTGTTCTTGTGTCATTTCTAAATCCGATCTAAGGTATCTCAATCCCTTGTTTCCTGTTTATACGACTACATATATATGTATTCATAACCCACTTTAAAAACTTGGTATACGTATGGTTAAAGGTCACATAAAATCACGAAATTATGGAACCTATATATGTCGATCTTGTAAAACCCAAAATTCTAAATACCTAATTCTACGTCTAATTAGAAATTTTCCTAAGTTATGGATACAATTTGTTATAAAACCGAAAGTAACTAAACGAATTCACCGTTAATCCAAATAATTAGAACAAAACTTCATTATGAAACTTTTGAACATATTTGAAATCCAAAATATTTCAAAAACATAAAATAAATACGAGGCACCAATTTTATTACATGAATTATTGTTCCGGGCTATATATCTTTTGTTAGACTACAACAACCCAATCCAAGACCCGTGTTACTTAAGCCCATAAGCCTTTTGGCCCACTCCGAAGCCCGCAAGAAAAAAAAAAAGAAAAAAAAAGGGAGGATCGGTTCTTCCCTCCTCCATATGTCGACATAATCAATCAAAAGGAAAAAAAAAAAAAAAAAAAAAAAAAAACCCTAAGCACTCCTCCCTCCCCATTTACATTGTACGGCACAAAGAAGAGAAAAAAAAACCCTAAAAAGTCCTAGTGCTAGTCGACACATCAAGGAGAAGATGAAGGAGAGACCATAGCTTTGATCTTTGTTATTGCTCCATTCATATCAACAAGGTAATCATATAATTCATCATGTTAATCCATTCGAATTCATTGATCAAAACCCTAATATGAACCGATCTATGATTTATTATTATGATTGATATGAACATGTAAAGATCACATATGAATCGACCTATGGATGTTTTGATGTCAATTATAATTGCTTGTTATCATTAAATAATCATTGGATTAATCAAACCCTAAAAGATTACATGAAATAATGAGAACTGCTACTGATCTGAAAATTAGTCCGACTTTAATCGATTGAATCTTGATGATAACTAAGTGTATTTGGGTGTTTCTTGAGTCTAAAATTAAATTCAATGAATGAGCCTTCTGGGAAAATTTACCTTGTAATTTTTAGAGGCCTGGAAGACCACTTTTTGATTTTTAGAAAATTAAGTGTCAAATCGAATTCGTATGTCTGGAAAAACAGTCCGGGTTTTTCATTTATCATTTGGAAACCATAACGAACTGGAAGGTGTACTTTGAACTGGGTAATATTTGATATGTCTATTAGTTACTGGAATTTTTGTAGATTTTATAAAATTTTTAGATGGGGTTGAGAATTAATTACTTTTCGGGTGTTTCATCAGATCCGATTCTAGAACATGTTAGGGAAATGGATTTTTCATTCGTACCTATACTAGTTAATAAATCTAGAAAAATTAGGTAAAATACTAGGGACGTTGGGGTATCTCTGTGAATGTTTGGGAATTTTATTTCGGAGTTCTAATATGATTCATAAATTATTTAAAACAGGTCCAGTTCATACATAAAATCTGTTAAAGTGTAAAAGATATTAAAAAGGTGTTATTTGTTTATTTTCCAAAACTAAAGGGTTTAAATTGTTATTTTTCTAATACTAAAGGACTTAACTTGTAAAAACCTGTAACTTTATAATAATTACATTTTATACCCCAGTTTTATGATAATTGCATAATAGCCCTTAAACTTATCATAATTACATAATAAACCCTAAAATTTATAAACCTACTATAATAACCTTAACTTTATGTTGAGCAAAATCAGTGTTGTAAATATCGCTCGGCGGTACCTCGGCGGTCGACCACCGCCAAGCGCCAAGACCGATATGGCGGCGATATATCAGTGATATATCGGAGAGCATAAATTATAAAGAAAATTATGTATATTTTTGAAATGCAACACAAAACAAAACATAAATTATATTTATAAGAGATATTTGTAGAACCTGGTAATCTGGTATACTACCAAAGTGCTCCAATTCAACTCCAATATGTGACAGAACCTGGACAAAAAATCATCATAAGACCATGGACAGAAAATTAAAAGATATGTAATCATGTATGATAAATGTAATCATGGCCCAATGTTAAAAATTAACAGAATAACATATATGAACCTGGTATATCATATATTGATATGTAATAGTGTACCCCCAATTTATAAATTATAACAATTAACAAACATAATTAATTTATTAACCCATATATGGCATGGGTTAACAATTAACAGATATGATATATCATATATTGATATGTAATAGTGTACCCCCAATTTATAACAATTAACAAACATAATTAATTAATTAAATATTAAAATCATAAGTATCTTACCTGCTGCTTGTGGTGTCGCCGGAGGTGGAGTCGCCGGAGGTGGGGTCGCCGGAGGTGGAGAGGTGGAGGTGGAGAGGTGGAGGGGTGTCGAGATGAATGTGAGCCCAAAAAATAAGACCAGATCTGATATAAACCCTAATTTTTTTTAATTTTTAGTTTGACCGATATTGACCGATATGACCGATATAACCGATATTTGACCGATTTTGACCAAACCGATAAATTTGACCGATAAGTGAAATATCGTATCGGTGGACCGCCGATAAGCGATATATCACTGATATATCGGCCGCCAAGACCGATATTTACAACACTGATGTAAATAACCTTATGAACCTTAAACTAATAATATGGTCATTTTTAATACCTTAAGTTGATAAACGGGAATGTTAATAACTAGTGTTACTAAATAAGGAAACTTTCTAAAAATGGAAACTTACTAATTTTGGAAACCTGCTAAAAATAGAAGTTGCTTAAAATGAGTAAACTTACTTAAAGTGGAAACTTACTATATATGGAAAGTTGCTAAATTTGGAAAGTTACTTAAGATGGAAAGATAAACTAAAATTAGTAATCTGAATTAAGAACCAATTGTAATTCTGTCTTCTACTCCTTTAGGTGTGAAGAAGGAGTGATCTGATTCTTGTTAGTGTTTGCTATTCTTGTGTTTGCTTGCTTTCTAAATAAGGTACAGATATTCTGACCTTCTCACAGGTTTCTCATGAACTCTCTCTCTCTTGTCTATCTTACTTCCTTGAACCTTGCTATGCTCCCTTGATTTGTGAACCTTGCTATGCTCCCCTTGATTTGTGAACCTTGCTATGCTCCCCTTGATAAATTGAACCTTGCTATGTTCCCTTGATACTTGATATAATTCGTTTGTCACCCTGTGACATGAATATTCAAATCCTTGGATACCTTGAAGGTTCATTTGATATTATAACTGGATGCGAAAAACCTTTCTTAATTATAAAAGAAAATGTTTTGAGAAAAGCTATTTTAAAATGAAGTTGTTGAGCATGATGCGATACCTCTTTTAAATGTAATTTTACTAAAAGTTTTATGAAAACTACTTTTAAAGACTTTCTTTATGAAAACTGTTTTTAAAGATCACTTTTATGAAAGCCATTATTAAAGGATTACTTTTATGATATGAACATATAATATAAACCTTTAAATTGAACCTTTGATATGAACCTTTGAACCAATTGATATGAACCTTTTGATTTGAACTTTGTTATAAACCCTTGCTATGATTTCTCGTCTTGAACCTTGACTTGAACCTTGATATAAACATTGATATTATATACTTGAAATGGAAACTTGACTTGAACCACTTGATATGAAACTTGTACTTGGACACTTGATACTTGACACTTGATACTTGACACTTGGATACTTGATACTTGACCCTTGACCCACACTTTGAGACTACGAGCCACCACTTGTATACTAGGCATGAGGGTTTCATGTCCATGTCATTGATGCACCGATGGCATGACTCTAGGGTAGGAGAGTGATGTCCTATCCCGTCCCTGACTTGACTTGTTACGGAGATGTAGTACTTGGCCACCTGGGGCGTATGGATGCATCCTAGATTTGTTTACTTGTTTCGAGGGATATATCATGATTTACTTGTTATATACTTGGTGACTGATGGTGTGTGCGATACACGTCTTTCACATCTTGGGAGCTCGCGACTCCAACCCTTGAGGCATCCCCTCACATTATACTTGGTATCCCGAGGTCTCCCCTTCGGATACATGGCTACTTGGTTACTTGACTTGATACTTGACTTGACTTGGGCTCGTAGTGGATTACTGTTTCCTTTACCTTATAATCTTTTACTTTTCATTTACTCTTACCTATTTACTTATTCCTTAACTCTTATTATATCTGTATGATCTTCATTTCATTTACTTTTCACTATTCTCTATTACTGCTTTGTTATCGTTATATCTGTTCACTGAGCTTTCGTAGCTCAGCCGCATTTCTTTTCCTGCGGCAGGTTTTAGTTTGGAAGCTGGGTATGAGTGGAGAGTACCTTGGACTTAGAAGACCTTACTAGCTATTTTGGATTAGAGATGACTAGAAGAGCTTATATTTAGACTTAGTAATTATTGTATTTTTCATTGTAACCTTGTATCTTCAGATTTTTCCCTTGTAACCATTGGAATTCATTTTGTATTAATTAGTCATATGCTTGTGTTTGCTTTGATACGTCACCATAATGTGACACTTCTACCCTTGTCGGGATGGGGTGTTACAGATCTAGTTCCAGTTTGTGCTTTTCGAATCAGCCCTCAAGCACACCTATATCTGGTTATCTAAACAATGATGTGATATCTTTTATACGTTCGAAAAACCTGATTTAAGCTTAACAAAATAAAAGAGGGACGAGTGTATTTTAAGTCGTGAACAAGGATTGGTTTGAATGTGATTTCATGTAATATTTATGGGGCGTTAAGTTGTGTTTGTGTGAGTGTCATGTGAGTCATCATCTATGGCCGTTTTGCATGCATGAGTAACGTATATTAAACAAGTTGAAAACGTGTGAATGTGTGTGTGTGAATCAGGCTTAAATGAGGATAAACATAGAGTGTATAGTCTCGATAATGTGACTGTCTAAGGGTGTGTTTGCATGTGAATTGTGGTGAGTCAAAAGGGTCATTAAACATGTTATAAACTGTTTTGAAAAAAAAAATAGAGTAAAAGGTGGATTGTGTTTGGTCTAGTTATTGCATGCGCATGGTTCAGTTTAGTTAATGTCAAATGGTGCATTTGTTGGGTGAATTTGGAGTGTCGAAAGTGTGATGTATAGAGTTGTAAACGTGTGAGTGTGTGGGGTAAATGAGACCTAGAGGTAGTAACGTATTAAGCTCATGATGTCTAGTTATTGTTGTTGTCAAAATGGTGTGCTTGTGCGAGAGTTTCGAGGGGATAAAACATGTGTTCACAAATTGATTTTTGAAAAGGTGTTGTGTCTCGTTTGAATTGTTAAGTTATAAAGGTGTGTCTCGGTGTTATTTTGGAATCGTGAAGTGATAAATGGTGTGTACCAAGAAGTGTGTAATTGTGTGCGAACGTGTGTGTGTTTTGTGTCAAGCTTAACTTATCGGAAATGTGTTAAAAGTGTTCATTAAATCGGCTAAGCTTAATTGGTCATTTATGTAATTAATTTACGATAAAAACCCTAATCTTAATCATTTGACGTAAATAAACCTTAAATTTTGGTAATTTACACATTTAACCCTAATCTTTGGAAAATTACACTTTAAACCCTAATTTTGGATTATTTACATTTTAAACCCTAAATTATGATAAGTTGTCATAATAAACCCTAAACTATGAAATTGTCATTATTAATCTTTAACTTTACTTAATTATCAATAGTAACCCTAATTTATGAAAATTTACTAATTCGGGAAACCTACTAAATATGGCAAGTTACTAAAAATAGAAGGATTCTAAAAATGGAAAGTTTCTAAAAATAGAAAAAAACCCTAAATGTGTAAACTTATAAAATGAGCTTGTAAGTAATACTTAATCATTAATTTGTAAAGGTTATGTGAAGAAGCATTAGTTCCTATTTCTGAGTGCTTTCCTGTTTTGTTGATTTGTTTTGTATAAGGTACATATATTCTACCCTTTCTCAGTAAGGGTGTCTTCTCTCATGACTCTTAATCCTTGACTTTGATTCGTTTGCTTTGATATGATACGATTCCTTTGCTATGATCCTTTGATATGATCTCTTTTGATATGAGCTTTGCTATGATCTCAGTTATATGATTCAGTTGATATGATCCATTGCTATGATTCCATTTGATATGATTCTATGATATGGTATGCTTTGTTTCTGTTTTTTCGCCCGAGCTTACTAGCCATGGAGGTACTATGGCCATGTCATTGAGGCACCGATGGCATGACACTTTCTGTGGAGGTGTGATTGATCTACGGCGTCCCCATTTGTTATGATATGATATGATATGATGTGAGATCTCTTGGCCATTTTGATATATGCGTATACTTGTCTAGTACATGGTACGTATATGATTTGTTTTGTGAGGGGCGTATGGATGCATCCTAGGCTTATATGATATGATATGTGCTATGATTTTTTTGGTGACTGGTTGCGTGTGCCCTACACCCCACTCACTGTTTGGTACTTAGAGGTCTCCTCTCTCCGTACACTTATGTTATGGTATGATATGTATATGTGATTATGTGGTCTATTCGAGTGGCTCATTTAGACAGGATCGTGGCTATCTGTTAGGTATCTTTGGTCCGTTCGAGTGGCTCGTTTGGACGCGTTCGTTGTCGTTATTGTTATTATTTGACTCTTAGAGCTATTCTGACTCATGATATTTATGCATTTGATCCATTTGATTCGTATTATCTTATTTCTCCATTTCATTTGGCTTATGATATTTGTTCACATGATCTTGATCTCTCATTCTTTTGACAGATGATATTCGTTTCAGCAGGAGCTTATGTTCCTTTTCCTATACTTATATATGTTTTGATGATTCGTTTGTTATATATATCTGTTCACTGGGCTTTTTAAGCTCAGCCGCGTTTCTTTTCCTGCGGCAGGCTTTAGGTTTGAAAGCTGGGTTTGAGTGAAGAGTGCAAAGGAGATCTTAGTGGACTACCTTGACTAGCACCCATTTGCGTCTGGATTAGATTTGGATTCATTTTCAGTTAGATTAGTTTGGATTTGAATTTGGCTTTGGAATTGATTATGTATAGATGTTAGCATTTCATTATTACCTTAGACTACATTTGTAACTATTATGTTTATAAGTCTTCCGTTTTCGTTTGTTCTGTTGACACCATAATGTGGCATTTTGACCCTTGTCGGGTTGGGGTGTTACAAGAATAATAAGCAATATGTTTATGATATGATAAACAAGTTGGTTTGTAACAATTAAGAAAATAAACGTGCATGTATCGTCTTCTTCTCTGAATAAATTAACAAACAACGATGAATGTAAATAGGTTCCATTATTTTTTGAAAGGAATAATAAGTAAATGTGTCAATGATACGATAAACAGTTTAGTTTGTAACTATTAATTAAATAAACGTGCATGTATCTTCTTCTATAACTAGTAGATAGTCTTTGAGATGAAAGCTCTGCAGTCAACGCCAAACACTTAAATAGTCAATGAAATATGAAGAGGAAAAAAAAAAAAAAAAAAAAAAAAAAAAAAAAAAAAAAGTGAAAAGTTCTTTGCAACTCGTTACCCATGTCCTTTCATTTTCTTAATCAATCAATTTGTTCCTTGAATAAGAGCAACACGATTGCTGTCGCGAACATCTTGCGTATCATTAAGTGTATCAGAGAATAATTGACTTGATTAAACTTTAAGAGGTACACCCAAACATGCCTTCTTATGTCTTTTTATTCAGAGTATATAACAAAAAACAAATTTGTATTACCATGCAGCAAATTAAACTGTAATCCAAGTACAACGTATCATACAAATTTGTATTACCTTTTCCAACTAAAGAATATGGGGCCCTTTGCCGCATAGGATTTGAGGAAAAAGAAACAAAATGAAAACCAAAATGGGCAATGTTAGAATCGCTATATGGTTGTCAAGTTGGTACTAAATTTTTAGATTATAGAAACTTAGACCGTTTAAACTGTAATTAACTAATTATAGCGGCCCCTAATCCATATGAAATGCCCGAGTACATATATCTTAACATTTCCGGGCAGAGTCTTAGATTTCCAATAGTACCTATAACATAATGAAATAACACTTTTTGATAAAGGCCACCAAATTCTATAAACCATCCACTCCAAGCCTCGGCCCAAATGGTTGGTTTGTAATTGTATGGCTTGTCCGGAAGAATGCATCACATTAGAACCAATTGCATGTGTTTATCTTTTAACCAACGCCCGAAAATAATATTTGTAAAATGTACACAAACTGATTCACCAAATGTAGTTTTAGTGCACATGATAGTCAAAGTTAAATGATTCCCATTGACCATTGATGAATTGATACAAATCTCATTTATTAAATGGATAAATAATTAAAGATCAAGGTTAGGCAATATTCTCATCTCATAAAAATCACATCCATTACGCCTACATATCGCATACAGAAAAAGTTACCCTCTTGAACTTTTTTGGACCCATATAAAAAGTTACCCTTTTATACCCATTAACAAACCGCCCCATGACAATTTGACACAAATTTGTCACATTGGAGATAAAAATAATATTCAAATCAACCTAGTTTGTTTGATTCAAACGAGTCAAAATTACCACCTCTACTTTAAAGGGTGTTGGACCTATAGAACAAATGGGTTTAAGTCACCCATAGTGTATTCACAATCTACAAATCTGCTAAATCTTTCGTATCTCACTTGGTCACTATATAGAGGCACTAACCGTTATAGAATTGGAGGAATGGTACGAACTATATGTTGTTCAGAACAACACTCGACCCATTTGAACCGCACCGCAACTTATGCATTGTGATTTCTGACCATTACCTGTTATCCAACCTGCACAAACCTGCAACATTGTCATTAGTAATCTGAATAGCTTCATCTTAGATCGTATAGGTCCAAACATAATAACTAAACAAAATAAAGAAAGTATACACCTACATATTCTTTTACTAGTTGTGTGAAACTACATCTTTACAAACCCTCAAAGCTATCTACAATGTTTTCTTCCATAGTGATGATCAAAAGCATTTACGCCACCAAAATGGAAACGCAATGTGCATTATCCAATAAGCAATTAAGAACTGACGGTGTTCATTTAATAGCAAGAAGTTTCAAGTAAATGAATTTAGCATGCTAATTGCATTTTTGTCCTAAAAAAATAATTTTTATACTCGCAATAAACAAAAAGTAACGTACTAAAAAACCTCATATAGAGAACTTGAAACATAAAGTAAGGGGTATACCTAAATACACCATAGGTGCAACTAAAGCTTGTTTTTCCTCCTTTTTCGTTGTGGTTACACTTGTGAAATTGAATCACGTAGTGGTGATGCTAATTTTTCAGACCTCAAATAGTTGTTGCGATGCGCTAATATGCAGCAAACCCATGGAAAAATGTATTGTCCATTTATCGATCTGGCAAACACAAAAGTTGAACACGATGTTTCTTCCACCCATAACTCTTCATTGGGGGGGGGGGGGGGGGGGGGGGGGCAGGGTGATTAAGATCGTATATATAAAGTGGAGAAGAATTACGAAAGACACCTTGATTGCCACATGACCCACAATGCTTTCAACAATGTATAGGCATCATCTTATGTCATAGATAAAACAAATGCTCTCATTTGTTGTTAGCAACACAATCAGAATACAAATATTAAAAATAAGCTAAATGAAGAAAACTGAAATACGTATCACATAGATAATAATGGTTGAATAGGTTATATTTGTGCACAAAGATGTGAATAAACAAAGCCTGTTTGTCTGGTACATAAGCTTCAATATTGATACCCTTCAAAACCTTGGATAACAGAGATTTATGCTGGATGTAAGATCCTTATCACTGCAAAGGATGCCTTCCGCTCTCAGCCGGTCTTCCATACATATGATCATTTCATCCTTGATCATAGAAACATCCCAAGCACACGATTGCGTAAAGCATAACATATGTTGGCCACAAAAAACTAAACGACAATTCAAACTACAGGAAAGTGAATCCACCCCACACCCGTCACCATCGTCATGTATTCTGAATAACCACCGCCCCGTAGACCACACTTGTATTTTAACCTTGACTACCTAACCCGACAGGCAGCAAGTCCCAAAGAAAAACTCGGGTTACAGGCGCGACACCTGCCAGCACTACTGACCGTCCGAACATACCTACGACGCAATTGATACTCTGCATCCGCCACTTGCGCTGCCACAGCCAATCAGGGAAGTTATGAATGTTACCGGAGCATCACCTGTGCTATTGCCTTGTAAAGGCTCTAAAGTCTCGACTATATCAGTTATTAATGGTCTTGCTTTAGGGTTGTGGCTTAAGCAGTAGTATGCTAAGTTGCAAGTTTTTTTATCTACTGTCATGTAGTATTAATCTTCAAGTCTTGGGTCGATAATTAGTAGCATTTTTTTTGTCTTTTAGTTTAGGTCGAGCCCTGTCCACCAAGCTTTGTTCTTTTGTTGGTCTTGTCTTGTCGACCAACCTCCTTCATGTTAATAACTCTAAAAGAACAACCCGAAAGCAGTAAGATGTCTTGTTTGACGTACCAGAATCATGGGCCAGGTTTATATTAAACGACGCAGGTGGCAATTTAGACTTTATCTTATGAATAGGTAGATTTCAGTTGTGTTCTATATCACAAGGGTAAAATCAAAACTTGTAACTAAAATGGGAACAAGTTGAGAATTGTCCAAGTCTATTTTTTAGAGCATACAACATTTTTAATGCTTAAACTAAAATGTTTAGGATATTATCTATATAAGCTATATTTGTAATCATAATTAACAAATAAGTTAGTCATACAAAAGCTAAAATATAAAGACTAAAAAAAGTGTTTGCTAACACAATCTGGCCCGATCGACCGGTTACCTAACCCACACATCTTGTCACCTGTTATATCTTCCATTAGCTATTTTTTGTAGTTTTTGTAAACCAATAATTAGATACCAAAACAATTTGTTCATTTGGTTATTAAGTTTACTGAATCTGGAAGATTTTTCGGTGGCTATTTGATGTAGGTAGTGAATGTTTCTATCAATGTAGCAATGTGTTGCACATCTCTTTGGCCTTGGTTGTGTAAATATTGGTTTAAAAAAAATGCAGCATTTTAACAAAACATAAAATCTTTATAAAACCTTAAAAAGAGAAAAAGAAAAATATTTAAATTAAACAATAAATAGTACCTGAATTGGTGCTTGAGGCATTGTCTTCCTATCCATCGATATGACTCCCTGCAACGTGCAACAGTGCACTATACTTGCTAATTCCCACCTGATGGATACTTATTCACCAATCGTATAAATATAAAGTTCAAATATTTATAACCTACCCCATCGGAGATTAGTTAGCCAACTAAAGAGGGATTCAACTCATAATAGATATTTCAAAAATTAATATCGTGTTGAGGCCTTTAGGGTTAAGAAGCAATAGCGTTATACCCACGATGAACTATACTGATTTTAATGGTTTCAGGGCACGAACCGATGGTGACTCTCTAAATATGTCAAAAGTCATTCAAATTTTATTTTATTCATGAAATTAAAAATTATATATATATATATATATATATACACACCTTATAGGGCGTCAGTCATGACGTCGTTTTACACTGC
Organism: Artemisia tridentata subsp. tridentata; assembly: GCA_021014915.2. NCBI lineage: Eukaryota > Viridiplantae > Streptophyta > Magnoliopsida > Asterales > Asteraceae > Artemisia > Artemisia tridentata. Next base: position 205,334,542 of record CP139508.1, read on the forward strand.
CACATTTGGCGATTTGGCGCAAAAACAACAATGGGCCTGCATTAGCCCAAAATCCGCCGGCCTGTTTGGCTAACTTGGCCCATTTTCTTTGTCTTTATACAAAGTCGTGCTACGTTGTATTGCTTACATTATACTTTTCCGCCTAACTATATCATCGTATGGTGGAAATTGTATTTCAAGTACGATAAAACATACATGTGCACTTTCTCTGCCATTAGAAGCTTCTGCATATCAGAGCTTTAGATACATTCTCATCAAACTAAAAAAATAAAAATAAAAGAAAAAAAGAAAAAAAAATCCGATAAAAAGAAAGGAAAGGCGATTGGTAGTTGTTTTATCATTCTTTACCTATGTATTGTAGGTTTTTCTTGAATATATATTTTCACAGCCGTGCTTTTCAGTGTGCAGGTAAATACGCGTTTGCAGCTTCTACAAAGGTATACTGAAATCGATATGCCCATGTTTATTACTTTTGTGGTACTTATTATGGTGTTAATCTTACTTTGCATGCATGAAATCCTTTCATTTACAAGCACATTTCATTTGCATGTGTATCATGCCAATAACTAATATTTATGTTTCCTTTTAACAATTGCATGCAATCCCTTTGTATATCATGCTGGTGGTTCACTTTTATGTGCTTGCTGCTGCTATCGACTTCCCTTTTTTTTACGACTGCCCTTCTTTTTAATTTATTAGCAAATGAGCTATTTCCTTTTGCATTAAATACTGTGTTCTTTAGTATTATTAATATGCGTACGAAAGAAAAGGCCAGGCATAGTGTTGCGTCTCCTAGGTATTTAGAATCTGCACACATGTTCATTGCTTCTGAAGGAACGCAGTCTCAGAATGTATTATGCTAGGCAAGAGGCCACTCACTGATGTAGATGAAACCGGTACATGTTTATCTTCTGTTCTTAAGAAGCCCTGTAATCGTGAATGCGCCACATATAGAGAAGCCAGCGAAAGTTTGCACCATAATTTGGACAAAGAAACTTTGGAAGATTTGCCTAATGCTATAGAACTGAGCCGCACACGAAAACGGGCGGCATCACAGGTTTATGAATTACCTGAAGTAGTGTTAGAGAAAGCACATATACTTTCATCTGAAATTGTGGCTAATGATGTATGTCATGGTTATCAAACAACCAATGATGATTACAGCAAAGAGCATATTAGTGGGTTGTTGCCTTGCTCGCCAACGAAAAAAATATGTGCGTATACTGATCCTTCCTTATTTTTCCTCCTTTAATCTTTGCATTGCTTCTCAAAGGTTATCTGTGTGTAATTTGTTACAACTGTTGTTATTTCAGCCATACCAACGTACCAGATGTCCAATATACACACATACTGTATTCAGACCATATCGACTCATGTGGTCCCATAACTCCAACACCAGTGGATAAAGGAAAACGTAAAGTCTTTGAACACAATGACACAGATAACTGCGGTCGGCAGAAAGAAAAAACAGCTTCAGGATCGTCTTACGGAGCAGCTAGTGCACCAGTAGATCTCTTATGTATGTTTCAAAACTTACTTTTAGTTACTGTTGTATTTGCCCTTTATCATATGCTCAGGCACTCTTTCAGCTTCTTAACAACATTTTTTATTTTCTTATAGCCCGTTTAATTTCTTCAACGACAACCGAGGTGTCTGCATGTACCAGAAACAATAGACTAGCACGTGTTCGTCAAGGTTTGTATTTGCCCTTTATCATATGGTCAGGCACTCTTTCAGTTTCTTAACAACATTTTTGGCTTTTCTTATAGTCCGTTTAACTTCTTCAGCGACAAACGAGGTGTCTGCACGTACGAGAATAGTATTGGCACTTGCTTCTTCTGGTATTGCTTCCCTATTGCTTCAATTTTTTCGTTTTTTCGTTAGTAGCATTTGTTAAAACATTGTTTTTCGTATTTGCCCTTTATCATATGTTTAGGCACTCTTTCAGCTTCTTGGCAACATTTTTGTCTTTTGTTACAGCCTGTTTAACTTCTTCAATGACAAACGAGGTGTCTGCACGTACGAGAATAGTATTGGCGCTTGCTTCTTCTGGTATTGCTTCCCTATTCCTTCATTTTTTTTCGTTTCTTCGTTTGGTAGCATTTGTCAAAACATTGTTTTAACTATTTAGACTATATATACTAAAACTAAGCTTCTTTATGTTAATTTTTTCAGCACACTCTACGTCGAGTGCACGACCTCATACTGTTGTGACACCAAATAGAAGACCGCGTGCCAGGCAAGGTTTGTATAGTCTTGATTATTTCACCTTATTCAGCTAATGTGTTTCTTCCATTTTCTCATGATCTCATCTTCTGTATACACTTAATTTTATTAGCAGCTGCATTTCCCTTCTTTTGCTTACCTACTGATATCGGGTTCCTTTGTTCCAGCTAACGTGTGCCCTTCGGCAACAAACGTGACCACTACACAAACACTACCGCGTGCTTCAACACTTCCCACGCAAGGTTTCCTACTTCTTACTAAAGTTTCTTAATATATTACAACTATCCATAAATATTTAATCACACAATTTATGGACCATACATATTTCTTAGTGTATGCATCCATATTACAGGTGACCCATGTTCTTCATCGACTGCCACTGAACATGCGGGTACTGAAGTGAATCGACAAATCCATCATTTGCAAGGTTCCAATTTTCCTTTTTGTGTATTCATATCTTCATTCATTTTAATCAGCTTTTATATTATCATATGGTCACGCTCTCTTTGAGATTCTTAACAACATTTTTGCCTTTTTTTTGCAGCCCGTTTAACTTCTTCAACAACAACCGAAGCGTCTGCGCGTACCAGAAACAATACACCAACACGTGTTCGCCAAGGTTTGATGCTTCGTTGTTTTGTTCTTACTATTTGTCAAAACATTCTTTTAACTATTTAGACTACATATACTGAAAATATGCTTCCTTATGTTAAATTTTTGATCACACACTTTATTCATTTTAAACAATTTTTACAATTTTCTTTTTTCTGTATTCATATCTTCATTCATTTTAAACAGCTTTTATATCATCATATGGTCATGCTGTCTTTGAGCTTCTTAACAACATTTTAGCCTTTTGTTGCAGCCGTTTAATTTCTTCAACAACAACCGAGGTGTCTGCGCATACCAGAAACAATAGACCAACACGTGTTCGCCAAGGTTTGATGCTTCGTTGTTTTGTTTCTTACTATTTGTCAAAACATTCTTTTAACTATTTAGACTACAAATACTAAAAATATGCTTCCTTATGTTAAATTTTTGATCACACGCTTTATTCATTTTAAACGATTTTTATATTATCATATGATGAGGCCCTCTTTCACTTTCTTAACAATAGTTTTGATTTTTCTTCCAGCCTGTTTAACTTCTTCAACAAGTGCACGGCCTCATACAGATATGACACCAAATAGAAGAGCGCGTGCCAGGCAAGGTTTGTATAGTCTTGCTTATTTCCACCTTATTCAGCTAATGTGTTTCTTCCATTTTCTCATGATCTCATCTCCTATATACAGGACCTCCAAGCACATACATATATATGGGCCACTGCAACTACAAATGTGATATTGCAATGCTCTTTTCTGGTCCGATGAAAGGATCGCAAGAAGTTCATGCCTGCATCTAGAATATCGCAGGTGTTGCAACAGAGGCCAAGTACAACTGCCTGCGCACGATGACTATCCTGAATATATAAAGCAATTGTTCACTGACAAGCATTTTATGGAAAATATTAGAGCCTACAATCAGATGTTTGCAATGACATCTTTAGGCGCTGAGATCGATAAGTCTATTAACACAGGTCGCGGTCCTTATGTCTTCAAAATTTCAGGGCAGATTTACCATTGGATAGGAAGTATGTGTCCGGAGCCAGGAAAAGGACCTAAGTTTTTACAGCTTTATATATATGACACAGATAACGAGGTCGCCAATCGTTTGGAAAATTTCCAGAGAAATGGTAAGGGGCTGCAGAGAGAAATTGTAGAAGGCTTGATAGAATTTTTGGACAATCACAATGAATTGGTGCAAGTGTTTAGAACAGCAAGAAACAAGATGGCAGAGGCTGATATCCCCGAGTTTAAAGTCAAGCTCTTTGGTGTCGTTGGTTCAAGACAGTATGAATTACCTTCAAGAGATTTAATTGCTGCGATAGTATTTGAAGGTGGTCCGGATGTAGCAACTAACTATGATGTTATTATTGAAAAGCACAACGGTACTCCGCAACGAATTAACAAACTACATCCTTTATACATGTCATTACATTTCCCACTCCTTTTTATCTACGGCGAACAAGGATACCATTTGGGTCTTACATTAGCTGATATAAGCAATGAAACATCTGATGCTCCTAGGAAGATGTCAATGAAAATGTACTATGCATACCAGCTACATGACCGACAGGATCAGTATAATTTAATAACAAGAAGTGGTCACCTATTTCTGGAATATGTTGTAACAGCGTATTGCAGCATCGAACAGTCATGATTGGACTATATTCGAGAGAAGCAGAACGACATAAGGAATGACTACATTGCAGGTTTGTATGATGCCATCTCACGGGGTGATTGTAATGGCTCGGACGCAGGCTCACGGACAATACTTCCTTCGTCTTTCACTAGAGGCCCATGATACATGTATAGCCACTATTTAGATGCGCTTGCTATATGCCGTGTTCATGGTAACCCGTCCTTCTTTATTACATTCACATGCAACGTCAGTTGGCCAGAAATCAAAGAATATATGCAAAACTTCCCCACGTAACAGTCGCAGACAGACCTGATGTTGTTGATCGTGTCTTTGAAAGAAAGATCCATGATTTGATAACATTCTTAAGAGACAGCAGGGCTTTCGGTTATGTGGAAGCAGGTACCGTTTACATTACATATATATGTATACGTTTACTAAAAATCTAAATTCTTCAAATGTGTGATTTAATGCTCTTTCATTGCAGTTTTGTATACAGTTGAGTTCCAGAAAATAGGCCTGCCGCATTGTCATCTATTATTATGGGTGAAAGAAAGTTTGTGTGTCCAAAGGAATGAAGATATAGACACATATGTATCTACAGAATTGCCGGACCCGACACTTGATCCTGAAGGCTACCGAGTTATTTCAGAGTTCATGATGCACGGTCCTTGCGGGTTGGTCAATAAGTCAGCACCATGTATGAAGCGCCGAGACGAGTGTAGCAAATCATTCCCTAACCCATTTTGTCCTACCACATTTATTGACAAAAAAGGTTTTGTCCATTACCGTAGAAGAGATACGGGCATAAACAACAATGAGGCAAAATGTTGAACTTGACAATGGCTACGTTGTTCCACACAATCGTTTATTATGTATGCGCTTCTATGCACACATCAACGTTGAATATTGCGAGTGGACGATGCTTATAAAATATCTCTTCAAGTACATCTCCAAAGGTACTGACCGAATAATTACTCAAGTCACAAGAAGAACTGGAGACGGTCAGCCAAGTACCAGTCGCAATGCAATACAAATCGATGAAATTAAAAACTTCCAGGATGCTAGATATATTGGCCCGCATGAAGCATGTTGGAGGATTCTTGGTTTCAGTATATATAGCAGAGATCCGCCTGTTCAGAGGCTTGCAGTGCACCTTCAAAACATGCAACGTGTTACTTTCAGAGCAGGCCAATCCTTGCAATCAGTTGTCGACAATGAATACAACAAAAGAACAACATTAACCAAATGGTTCAGGTATAACACCCACAATACAGATGACCGCCACTTAACGTACATAAATTTTCCCAAAGAATTTATGTGGCATCAAGACAGAAAATACTGGCAGCGGAGACGAAGAACAGGTTCCCATGCCATTGGCCGACTAGCATACATACATCCAAGCTCTGGTGATGCATTTTACTTACGGATGCTACTCTGTCACCAAAAAGGTTGCACATCATTCCGTCATACTCGCACAATTGATAACCATGTTTATCCTACATATAGAGGCGCTTGCGAAGAAATGAGCCTCTTGGGAAATGATCATGAATGGAATATAGCTTTACAAGAAGCTTCTTTGTCAGCGATTGCATCTAAAATGCGAAAACTATTTTGTCAGATACTTTTCTTTGGTGACGTATCAAGTCCAGTAACGCTACTTCAATCACATGCAGATAGTATGTCTGAAGATATTCCTCTGATATTGTCCAACATGCTGCACATGACAGAAATTCAAATAAATCCAGACGATTTATGATATGTGCCTAATTACACATATCTTTTATACAATTTGAACCCACAAAAACGACCAAAAACACACAAATGACTCACAAAATGATACAAATTCATCAAAATGTGTTTTTATGTGATTCAGGTACAAAAGATTGAAAAACAAGTGAAAAATGATCAATTTCACAACAATTGTCATTTTCAGTCCCTGGAGTTTCACAAATTGTCAAAACTAGTCCCTGAAAGCTTAAAATGAATTAAAAGTCAACTTTAGTCCTTGGATAGTCAAAAATGTTCACAAATGATCCTTGGATGAAAGTTTACACAAATTGGCAACTTTTACCCCTCAAGTTACAAAATTGGCAAAATTAGTCCCTGGGTATTTAAAAATGGAAATTTAAAAAAATATACCCTTGTACTATTCATAATTTACAATTTGGAACCTTTTTTGATAACTTGTTGAAAATTACAATTGCACCCCTCAACTTTGGAAAAATTACATAAATGGTCCTCGGGTGTTTTAAATTGTAATAAATGAAAAATAGGTCCTTTGGTTTATCTAACTTGGCATAATTGGTCCTTGTGATAACTTTGAATTTTATCACCACACAACCAAACGGATCCATATTACTCCTTTAAATCCAAAATCCTTAAAATCCAAATCCAATAACAAAACCAATCCACCCCATTTATATATATATACCAGCCCATCACCACTTCAGCCCAACTTCTATATATAAATAAAACCGGGGTCAACTCCCCAGTCAAACCCACTTCCCCTCCCTTTTCACCTTCCTCCTCACACCGACTGCAAAACCAATACCACCCTCCACCTCACCTGTTTTGGCCACCTGCTATCACCACCTCACCACCAACTCCTCCTCCATTGTCCCCCCAGCTCATACTACCTCCCAAACTTCTTTAATTGCAATAAAACGGCCACACGTTACCATTTTGATTTTTGGCGCCAAAAGTCCAAGTGGACGGTTCTTATGATTTACAAGCATCTAAAGGCTAGGAATTGGTGGGAAATGCTCAGAGGTCGACAAGGGACTCAAAAGATTATAAAAGAGAAGAGAAGAATGAAGGATAGACTACTTTTGGGTTAGCCATTGGTCACGTAGTGTAGTTTTTAATGCTTTCCTTTAAATTAAATGTCATTTTTAGTTTAAATGTTGTAATTTACTTCAAATTAGTGTAATGAACCTTTATTTACAGTTTAATCTCAAGTTACCTTTTAAATTTCAAGTTTTACTTAATTGTTCTTCATTTTCATGTCATTTACTTTTCTTGTTAACTATGGTTGTTACAATGGACTCAATAGGTCACTTAGGCTCCTGACAAAGCCTTATGGCTTTTAGAAACCAATAATTCAGCTTAGTTTTTAAAATTAAAAAAAATCAATAAAAATAGAGAAAATATATGAAAAATCAAAAATCAGCTCACATGGTGAAGTAGGCTTGGAGCATGGTACTTTTTGGATGGCCATGGTTTAGATGCCTCATGGGAGGCTATAGGTAATGGTTTTGGTCCTTGGTTCCACAGTCTCAGCTTGTTTCACTTGTAAGGCCTTTTTATTCATTTATGCAATTTACTACTTCCTTACTTATTTACTTTGCTTTTCATGTTCTTATGTTTATTTTCTGTTTGTTAATCTTTTTCTAGCATAATATTAGTTGTGTATGTTTTGAGATTTCATTGTGGCTTTACATTTCATTTTGACTGCCATATGCATTATTTTTGAAAATCATAGGCTTAACTTGTTTGACAGCATATTTGAGCTAAAAAAGGTTATATTTGACACATAATAATCTCTGGATTTGATTGGATATGTATAGACAGTCATATGTTTTGAAATTCTCAATTTGATCTAATTAAAGGGTTGTTTGGATTTAGTAGTAAATTTGTGTTATAGGCTGTGTTCAAGGTTGTTCTTGTTTGATGTACCCTTTATGTGGCCTTAGTAACTCAGAAGAACATTAACCAAAGGGTTTAGCATGTTAGAAAGTCAAATTGACACTTGACAATCTATATATGAGAACTGTGAGGTTGTTAGGTCTAATAATCCTGCATATATGTTTTAAATGTTGTTTAACTTTGTTAAATTCATGTTATTATATCTTAATTTAACATAGTTAATTAGTAATTTAGTTTGTAATTTCATTTAAGTCAAACTTTATGTTTTTAGTTAAAGTCAAATTTTCTATTATTCTGTTTTTGAATTTAATTGTGAATTTTCCTGTGGTTTTGTTATTAGGTTATAGGACTAGTGCTTTTAGGGCTTTAACATTTTGTTGCTTATCTGTCTTAATCTATTTTTGTTAATTTTTAGTTTGAATGATTAAGTGCTTATTTTCCTGCTTCTTATTAGCTAAATTTGCCATGTCTCTCAGTCACAAGGCCAAAGTCACAAGCTTATAGCTTGTTGACTATTGATCTTGTGGCTGAGTTTGTTGTTTAAAATTGAAGCCCTATTAGCCTTTTTAGTTATGTGTTTGCTTATTTTCCATTTTATAGCTTATTTGCACAGCTTTTTCACCTCATCCATCTTTGTTCCACCAAACTCCCCACACTGAAGCAAACAGTGTGGGTGGAGTTGTTTTCCTAAGCCCATAATAAGCTCACCACTGAACTTGAGAGTGTAAGCTTGGCTTTTCACAAAGCCAAGCAAGTCAGCTCAAAGTCTCAGTGGGTGTTGAGCTTGTTCAAGCTTAATTAGCAAGTTAAATAGGAGCTTATGTTTGCCCATTCACAACAGCCTCCTGAGAAATCAGGAGACTTACACCATTTCCATCAAGCTCCTATAAGCTCATTAATGGTCTAATGATGGTGTGGCTTGACTTTTCTTGAAGCTAAGCCACCCATATACATGATCTTGTGCCTCATTTTCATGTTACAGCCCTCTTGATAGGACTGCAACAAGCTTATAACTTGTCACATTTTTGAAGAGTGTACTGTTCTCAGCATACTCACACCATTTCAAGCTTATGGGTTGAATCCAGTCCACATACTTGTGTAAATATGCCTAATAAACTTGCACAAATACTATTTTCCTTTTTACTCTTAGTGTGGAGCTTATACTAAGCTGTAACAAGCTTCCATTCAATCCAAGATGAGCTGTCAAAAGCTCATCTGTCTAAACCATAAGCTCATACTCTTGTGCACAATCCCATGGTACAATTTTGGTTGTTTCCTGTCAAATATCTTGTGCATATTTCTTTTTTTTTTTTCTTTGTTTCACTTTTTCAAGCTCATTTTGAGCTTATGACTAAACTGTTAGCCCAAAAGGCTAACTGTATAAGCTCATAAGCTTGGCATTAGCTTATTTCTAAGTTTGTATAGTTTCATTTTCATTATACATGTTTAATATTAGTATTAGTATAGTCCAGAAAACATAAAACACAAAAAGAACCACTATGCCACTAAGTGATAGCTTCTATTTAGAAGTTTAATTTTTTGGTTTTTCAGATTTTTAGAGAACTTTGATGATTTTTAACTTTCTCATTTCAAGTCCTTTTAAGCTGTTTCTTTTTCACGCATAAGCTCACCCAGCTTGTGTACATATGTAATTTTTTTGTGTGATTTTTAGAAACCTTTAAAGCCCTCAAATCTAGCTTTCAAAAGGGCCATTTTTGCCCTTTGCCTGCGATACCACAGCAGACCTCAACAAGCTCTAGCTTGTTGAGGGCTTTTAAGCTTAAAGCCTGAGCTTTTTCTGGTCCCTATTAGTTATTTAAGTGTTACTCAGTCCCTAGATTCCTTTTTCATAAGCTCAAAGCTTATCTTGAAGCTTATAACTTGTTTAGAAATTTTCTAGTTTTAAAAACATTAAAAAAAAAAAAAAAAAAAGCCCACTGTTGTGAATAAAGTTTCCAAACTAGCTTATTTAGCTTTTGTAAAAATAGTTTCTTTTTAAAAGTTGTTTATAATTGTTGTAAAAGTTAGTTTGTAAAAAGAAAATTGAAAAAAAAAATAATTTTGCAAAAACGTGGGGTGTGGGATTCGAACTCAAGACCTCTCGCTAGTAACATGTACAACACACACCACACCCCCTTCCCAAATGCTCTGGAGCACCAGTTCTGCTAGAGTCTCCACTTCAATTCTATTTAAGCCTTGTTTTTTCCGTTTAGCTTATTTTCTATTTTCTGCTTATTTTAGCTTATCCGAATAAGCTGTTTGGTCATTTCTATTTTTTATAACTTAGTAATGTTGTTAAGTACTTATATAAAAAATTTCAGATTTTTTAGATTAGTTTTAGTATTTATTTCGTATTTTTGTTTGTATAATAGTAATTAAATCATAATAAAAAATATAAAAGTCAAAAAAATATAATTCTTTTTTCTAAAATTTTCTTTTATCATATAGAACCTGTAAAAAATATAATCTTCCCCATAGTGTTTATATTTCATAAAATTTACGTTTTAACTTGCGCACGTACGTTATTTTTATTAATAACGCTCGTTTTCAGTTTTCTTTATAGTTTTTGTATACGTAAGTTTTAGATAACCGTTTTTCTTACATTTTTAATCGTTTTTAATTATCTTTCACATATTTTAGCTTAGAATCCCAAAACTCTTTTATTTTCACCTTTCCGCGCGAGGTTTTTAGATTTTCTTAAACTTTTATAATAACTTTGTAAATATAGTTAATTTATTTTATTTTCTTTTAATTTGCATTTAAGCCGCTAAGGCATGCAAATTCCCTCTTTGGGAATGTTTGTTTTTATTCGTTTTGTACGTTTACGTTTAATTTAATTTAAACGTACGTTTGTAAATCTTTCGCGTTTTTAGGTTTCTGATTGTACGTTTTTAACGATACAGCTGTGACAGAGCTAACTATTCACATTCCTAGTGTTAGTCAGTCAGATTCCTGTTTTTGTATATTCCACATCATTTCATCACACACAGTCGTTGTATTCAGAACGTCACACCTCATCAGGACATAATGACCCGAGGATATAATTCTATACTCCTTGGTAAACTTGCATTCTTCTCCCAGGCTGTTTGCCTTTTATCATTTATTACGGTTGACCATTCACAAGTGGTTGGCTTGTGTGATAGAGAAATAAAAGACGACTAGTTTGGGAGGAATCAAATTTTGGCGCCGCTGCCGGGGAGGTGTGCTGCGTATAACGAATTTGTGTTTTCTATCCCTTGTATATATTATATATAATATCATATTTCAATTCCAAAAACAATATAAAACACAAAAATATTTTCTTTTCCTTTGTATATATATATAAAAGATAAAAATCCAAAAATATTCTCCTTCCCTATATATTCATAATTCTGTGAGTGGTCCCCACTCCGATTTCTCACCCAATCATTTCCCCATGAACCATTTAATTCGGGGCCGAGTCAAGCTAGCGACTCGGTTATCAAAAACAGTAGCTTCCTCATGAACAACTTAATTCGAGGTCGAGTCAAGCTAGCGACTCGGTAATCAAAAACAGTAGCTCAACATGGGTATTCACCCATGTTTCACTTTTCTTACCCCTTTCTACCACCTAAGTGTGGGGGTGTGCCCCACATTTCGTAAATAGATCTAAAAATATTTGAGAAAATTGTATATACCAAAAAACAGAATAACTGTTGTGTTTACCCCACTTGGCTTAGAAATGTTATCTTTTTACGTTCAAGGATTCGGCATAATAGCCGGGACTTTGAATATTGAGGACAATATTCAGTTCAAGTGTGGGGGGGGGGGGGAAATTCTGGCGAATTTCATCAAAAATGTTCCATTTTAGTCCCTTTTTCCCCCAAAAATGGCCAAATTTAAAAAAAAATTTAGTGAAGTACTAAGTACTAAACACAACAAATGGTTATCAGTCCACCATGTCTAACCCACATAAGGACTGGCTAATCCTGAGCAAACGGCTGCAGGTAAAGATATATCAAATCCGTTTATGGCTTGCAATTTGCCAAAAATTGTATGGTATTCGACTCACCATATCCTAAAAAGTGAAGAGTTGGCTAGCCCGCAAGGTTATGGCTTGTGGTAAAGGCAGTGGAAAAACCATGATTGGTAATCAGCTCACCAAAGATAATATTGATAATTTATCTAAGAGTTGGCTAGTCCAGAAGCAAACGGCTTCTGGTAAAGACAAATCAAATCCGTTTACAGCTTATGGTTTGCTCAAAATCATTTGGTTATCATTTGTACCAAAGTTCTTACTTGAACTGAAACAATTGGCTACTCCAGAAGTGATGGATTTTGGTAAAGAGTCTTTGAAATCCATTAAATTTTTAATAAAAGATTGCTAGGGACTAGCAATAGTTCAGTGTGGGGGATTTGATATGTGCCTAATTACACATATCTTTTATACAATTTGAACCCACAAAAACGACCAAAAACACACAAATGACTCACAAAATGATAAAAATTCATCAAAATGTGTTTTTATGTGATTCAGGTACAAAAGATTGAAAAACAAGTGAAAAATGATCAATTTCACAACAATTGTCATTTTCAGTCCCTGGAGTTTCACAAATTGTCAAAACTAGTCCCTGAAAGCTTAAAATGAATTAAAAGTCAACTTTAGTCCTTGGATAGTCAAAAATGTTCACAAATGATCCTTGGATGAAAGTTTACACAAATTGGCAACTTTTACCCCTCAAGTTACAAAATTGGCAAAATTAGTCCCTGGGTATTTAAAAATGGAAATTTAAAAAAATATACCCTTGTACTATTCATAATTTACAATTTGGAACCTTTTTTGATAACTTGTTGAAAATTACAATTGCACCCCTCAACTTTGGAAAAATTACATAAATGGTCCTCGGGTGTTTTAAATTGTAATAAATGAAAAATAGGTCCTTTGGTTTATCTAACTTGGCATAATTGGTCCTTGTGATAACTTTGAATTTTATCACCACACAACCAAACGGATCCATATTACTCCTTTAAATCCAAAATCCTTAAAATCCAAATCCAATAACAAAACCAATCCACCCCATTTATATATATATACCAGCCCATCACCACTTCAGCCCAACTTCTATATATAAATAAAACCGGGGTCAACTCCCCAGTCAAACCCACTTCCCCTCCCTTTTCACCTTCCTCCTCACACCGACTGCAAAACCAATACCACCCTCCACCTCACCTGTTTTGGCCACCTGCTATCACCACCTCACCACCAACTCCTCCTCCATTGTCCCCCCAGCTCATACTACCTCCCAAACTTCTTTAATTGCAATAAAACGGCCACACGTTACCATTTTGATTTTTGGCGCCAAAAGTCCAAGTGGACGGTTCTTATGATTTACAAGCATCTAAAGGCTAGGAATTGGTGGGAAATGCTCAGAGGTCGACAAGGGACTCAAAAGATTATAAAAGAGAAGAGAAGAATGAAGGATAGACTACTTTTGGGTTAGCCATTGGTCACGTAGTGTAGTTTTTAATGCTTTCCTTTAAATTAAATGTCATTTTTAGTTTAAATGTTGTAATTTACTTCAAATTAGTGTAATGAACCTTTATTTACAGTTTAATCTCAAGTTACCTTTTAAATTTCAAGTTTTACTTAATTGTTCTTCATTTTCATGTCATTTACTTTTCTTGTTAACTATGGTTGTTACAATGGACTCAATAGGTCACTTAGGCTCCTGACAAAGCCTTATGGCTTTTAGAAACCAATAATTCAGCTTAGTTTTTAAAATTAAAAAAAATCAATAAAAATAGAGAAAATATATGAAAAATCAAAAATCAGCTCACATGGTGAAGTAGGCTTGGAGCATGGTACTTTTTGGATGGCCATGGTTTAGATGCCTCATGGGAGGCTATAGGTAATGGTTTTGGTCCTTGGTTCCACAGTCTCAGCTTGTTTCACTTGTAAGGCCTTTTTATTCATTTATGCAATTTACTACTTCCTTACTTATTTACTTTGCTTTTCATGTTCTTATGTTTATTTTCTGTTTGTTAATCTTTTTCTAGCATAATATTAGTTGTGTATGTTTTGAGATTTCATTGTGGCTTTACATTTCATTTTGACTGCCATATGCATTATTTTTGAAAATCATAGGCTTAACTTGTTTGACAGCATATTTGAGCTAAAAAAGGTTATATTTGACACATAATAATCTCTGGATTTGATTGGATATGTATAGACAGTCATATGTTTTGAAATTCTCAATTTGATCTAATTAAAGGGTTGTTTGGATTTAGTAGTAAATTTGTGTTATAGGCTGTGTTCAAGGTTGTTCTTGTTTGATGTACCCTTTATGTGGCCTTAGTAACTCAGAAGAACATTAACCAAAGGGTTTAGCATGTTAGAAAGTCAAATTGACACTTGACAATCTATATATGAGAACTGTGAGGTTGTTAGGTCTAATAATCCTGCATATATGTTTTAAATGTTGTTTAACTTTGTTAAATTCATGTTATTATATCTTAATTTAACATAGTTAATTAGTAATTTAGTTTGTAATTTCATTTAAGTCAAACTTTATGTTTTTAGTTAAAGTCAAATTTTCTATTATTCTGTTTTTGAATTTAATTGTGAATTTTCCTGTGGTTTTGTTATTAGGTTATAGGACTAGTGCTTTTAGGGCTTTAACATTTTGTTGCTTATCTGTCTTAATCTATTTTTGTTAATTTTTAGTTTGAATGATTAAGTGCTTATTTTCCTGCTTCTTATTAGCTAAATTTGCCCTGTCTCTCAGTCACAAGGCCAAAGTCACAAGCTTATAGCTTGTTGACTATTGATCTTGTGGCTGAGTTTGTTGTTTAAAATTGAAGCCCTATTAGCCTTTTTAGTTATGTGTTTGCTTATTTTCCATTTTATAGCTTATTTGCACAGCTTTTTCACCTCATCCATCTTTGTTCCACCAAACTCCCCACACTGAAGCAAACAGTGTGGGTGGAGTTGTTTTCCTAAGCCCATAATAAGCTCACCACTGAACTTGAGAGTGTAAGCTTGGCTTTTCACAAAGCCAAGCAAGTCAGCTCAAAGTCTCAGTGGGTGTTGAGCTTGTTCAAGCTTAATTAGCAAGTTAAATAGGAGCTTATGTTTGCCCATTCACAACAGCCTCCTGAGAAATCAGGAGACTTACACCATTTCCATCAAGCTCCTATAAGCTCATTAATGGTCTAATGATGGTGTGGCTTGACTTTTCTTGAAGCTAAGCCACCCATATACATGATCTTGTGCCTCATTTTCATGTTACAGCCCTCTTGATAGGACTGCAACAAGCTTATAACTTGTCACATTTTTGAAGAGTGTACTGTTCTCAGCATACTCACACCATTTCAAGCTTATGGGTTGAATCCAGTCCACATACTTGTGTAAATATGCCTAATAAACTTGCACAAATACTATTTTCCTTTTTACTCTTAGTGTGGAGCTTATACTAAGCTGTAACAAGCTTCCATTCAATCCAAGATGAGCTGTCAAAAGCTCATCTGTCTAAACCATAAGCTCATACTCTTGTGCACAATCCCATGGTACAATTTTGGTTGTTTCCTGTCAAATATCTTGTGCATATATATTTTTTTTTCTTTGTTTCACTTTTTCAAGCTCATTTTGAGCTTATGACTAAACTGTTAGCCCAAAAGGCTAACTGTATAAGCTCATAAGCTTGGCATTAGCTTATTTCTAAGTTTGTATAGTTTCATTTTCATTATACATGTTTAATATTAGTATTAGTATAGTCCAGAAAACATAAAACACAAAAAGAACCACTATGCCACTAAGTGATAGCTTCTATTTAGAAGTTTAATTTTTTGGTTTTTCAGATTTTTAGAGAACTTTGATGATTTTTAACTTTCTCATTTCAAGTCCTTTTAAGCTGTTTCTTTTTCACGCATAAGCTCACCCAGCTTGTGTACATATGTAATTTTTTTGTGTGATTTTTAGAAACCTTTAAAGCCCTCAAATCTAGCTTTCAAAAGGGCCATTTTTGCCCTTTGCCTGCGATACCACAGCAGACCTCAACAAGCTCTAGCTTGTTGAGGGCTTTTAAGCTTAAAGCCTGAGCTTTTTCTGGTCCCTATTAGTTATTTAAGTGTTACTCAGTCCCTAGATTCCTTTTTCATAAGCTCAAAGCTTATCTTGAAGCTTATAACTTGTTTAGAAAATTTCTAGTTTTAAAAACATTAAAAAAAAAAAAAAAAAAAAAGCCCACTGTTGTGAATAAAGTTTCCAAACTAGCTTATTTAGCTTTTGTAAAAATAGTTTCTTTTTAAAAGTTGTTTATAATTGTTGTAAAAGTTAGTTTGTAAAAAGAAAATTGAAAAAAAAAATAATTTTGCAAAAACGTGGGGTGTGGGATTCGAACTCAAGACCTCTCGCTAGTAACATGTACAACACACACCACACCCCCTTCCCAAATGCTCTGGAGCACCAGTTCTGCTAGAGTCTCCACTTCAATTCTATTTAAGCCTTGTTTTTTCCGTTTAGCTTATTTTCTATTTTCTGCTTATTTTAGCTTATCCGAATAAGCTGTTTGGTCATTTCTATTTTTTATAACTTAGTAATGTTGTTAAGTACTTATATAAAAAATTTCAGATTTTTTAGATTAGTTTTAGTATTTATTTCGTATTTTTGTTTGTATAATAGTAATTAAATCATAATAAAAAATATAAAAGTCAAAAAAATATAATTCTTTTTTCTAAAATTTTCTTTTATCATATAGAACCTGTAAAAAATATAATCTTCCCCATAGTGTTTATATTTCATAAAATTTACGTTTTAACTTGCGCACGTACGTTATTTTTATTAATAACGCTCGTTTTCAGTTTTCTTTATAGTTTTTGTATACGTAAGTTTTAGATAACCGTTTTTCTTACATTTTTAATCGTTTTTAATTATCTTTCACATATTTTAGCTTAGAATCCCAAAACTCTTTTATTTTCACCTTTCCGCGCGAGGTTTTTAGATTTTCTTAAACTTTTATAATAACTTTGTAAATATAGTTAATTTATTTTATTTTCTTTTAATTTACATTTAAGCCGCTAAGGCATGCAAATTCCCTCTTTGGGAATGTTTGTTTTTATTCGTTTTGTACGTTTACGTTTAATTTAATTTAAACATACGTTTGTAAATCTTTCGCGTTTTTAGGTTTCTGATTGTACGTTTTTAACGATACAGCTGTGACAGAGCTAACTATTCACATTCCTAGTGTTAGTCAGTCAGATTCCTGTTTTTGTATATTCCACATCATTTCATCACACACAGTCGTTGTATTCAGAACGTCACACCTCATCAGGACATAATGACCCGAGGATATAATTCTATACTCCTTGGTAAACTTGCATTCTTCTCCCAGGCTGTTTGCCTTTTATCATTTATTACGGTTGACCATTCACAAGTGGTTGGCTTGTGTGATAGAGAAATAAAAGATAGATAGTTTGGGAGGAATCAATTTACAAGGCGGCCTCATGTGTGAACTACAAGCGATTCTAAATTTCTACGAAAAATCTGTCATAGATTTTGGCATGGAACTGCCTCTAACTCAGTTGCTTCAGATCTTGACAAACAGAGCCATAATGTTAGAACGAAACTACGACCGCGAATTGTTGAGAACTGAAAGTACAGAATTAGTAGCGCAGCTCAACCCTGAACAACAGGTAATCTTCGACCATGGCATAAATGGAATAAACAATCATGAAAAAAAACTCATCTTTTTTTATGGCCACGGAGGAACAGGCAAGACTTACATTTGGAAGACTATAATTTCTACACTGAGATCAGACGAAAAAATAGTATTGGCGGTTGCTTCTTCTGGTATTGTTTCCCTACTGCTCCCATCAGGACAGACAACTCATAAAAGATTTAAAATACCACTCGATCTAACAGACGAATCGGTTTGTAGCATAAAAAAAATACTCAGATGGCAGATTTAATCAAACAAACCGATCTTATCGTATGGGATGAGGCTCCGATGAATGACCGTAGGTGTTTTGAAGCGCTTGATCATACATTCAGAGGCATACTGAATGCTCCAAATGATATCTTTGGAAAAAAGACAGTTATCTTAGGCGGAGATTTCAGGCAAACGCTTCCTGTTAAAAAAAAACGCTTCAAAACAAGAAATTATAGCATCTTCCATAACACTATCGTACCTATGGCCACATTTCAAAGTCATTCGTCTTAAAGAGAACATGAGGCTTAAGCGACCAGGAATGTCAATTGAAGAAAAAGAAGATGTTCGCGCATTTTCTGAATGGCTATTTCAGGTTGGCAACGGCACCATTGGAGATCCAAATAACAATGATTTAGAGAATGCAGCCTGGATACGTATACCAAATAGATACTGCATTCCCGACAATGATACAGTTGTCCAAGACCTCATTAGCTTTATATATGATGAAGAAACACTCCAAAGGCCAACTGCAAGAGCATTGCAAGAAAAAGCTATAGTGTGTCCAAAGAACGAAACTACTGACATCATTAACTCAACTGTTCTCGACATGTTACATGGTGAAACCTATTGTTACTGAAGTTTTGATGAAGCCATACCGAAAACAAACGGTGGAGGAGCAACGGAACTCCTCTACCCTATAGAATATCTCAACACCCTTTCGTTTACAGGAATGCCTCCGCATAACCTTAAGCTCAAAATAGGTGCTCCAATAATGATGCTCAGAAACCTAAACCTAGCTGACGGGTTGTGTAACGGTACAAGGATGATTGTCACACAGGTCTTTAGCAAACTTATTCAAGCAAAGATCATCACAGGCACCAGAATGTCTGAAAAAGTTTTCATCCCAAGGATTTTATTGATCAATAAAGACGAGAAGCTGCCATTTGTGTTTAAAAGAAAGCAATTCCCTGTTAAGGTGTGCTATGCGATGACGATAAATAAAAGCCAAGGGCAATCGCTCAATAAGATTGGCATATATCTACCGGAACCTATATTCGGCCACGGACAACTATATGTTGCATTGTCGAGAGCAACATCTTCTGAAGGCCTTAAAATTATCATGAAGCAACAGGAAGAAAGAAATGTGAATACAACTAAAAATATAGTCTACAAAGATTTTTTAGACATAGTCATATCCGCACAGGTCATTGATACTTATATTTATTGTTTAGATACACATATACGCTACTGTTTAAAACCTCAGGTGATAAGCTTTTTAAAGTTAATACCAATTTTGATCAGTACAGGTTGTTTTGCCTTTGCCACTATTAGATTTGCATTATAGTTTGTTTAGGCCTTTACAATCAGTAGTAACACATTTGGTTAGTTTCCATATGCTATTATTCTCACTACATAAACGCATTCATATCCTATTTTCATTCATATAAATGTTCATCATAATGCAACTAACTATTACTCTAACGCAAATACACATATGATGGATTTGATACAGTAAAATGGCCGAGGGTTCTAGCATTGTCGCATCAACAAAATCTACAGGAAAAGAAATTATGACAGAACTAGAAATTGTGAGCCTCGCAACTCTAAAACCATCAGACACAGACAAAGCCATCTATGTAAGAGCATATCACAAATGGACAGTGACAAACAAGAATGTAAAACCAGTTATATTCGGTTGCATGCTGATTGATCACCAGGTACAACGACCTATTCTATCATAATAATCGATATACCCATATTCCCTTTAAACAATTAAAAAAACTTATATCCAAATTATAAATTTCTATTTCATTTGCAGGGAGGAGCTATACAAGCAAACATCAACATCCGTGAAAAAAATAGATTTGATACCAGTCTGCAGATCAATCAAACTTATAAAATAATTGGTTTTGGCTTTCAACCTACAAAAACATGGATGCAAACCTTACCGCATTCGCTGTCACTAGTTTTTGGAGCTTTCACAGATGTTCAACCAATACCCGACGAAGGCTTCCCTAGCCATTATTTCAAATTTACACAATACAAAGACCTGTATTCAAAAGTCGATGCAAAAGAAGGGCTTCTCACAGGTACGTGATCTACATATAATTATCGCACGTATGAGAAAATTTTTTTGAAGCACAATTCCTCTTTACAGATTATATTGGTTGCGTTCAATATGTAACTGGCATACAAAGGCAGTGAAAGCTACAAATGAGGTAGTTCAATGGATAGATATCGGTATCCAAAATCTAGAGTAAGTGGCATACGCTTTTTATAGCATTTTACTTTTTACGCTTAGACTGACAAGCAATTCATTATCTCAAACAGAGGACACACTATCCGATTTACTTTGTGGAATGACAAAGCACAAACTTTCAACATGACAGAATATGAAAACATTGAAAAACCAGCTATTATAGCAGTTACTTCATGTTTGGTAAAAAACTATGGTGGTATGTTCCTCGCCCCGCACATATTATATACCTTAACAAAGTGCTACACTAACCTTCATTTCAAATTAAACAGGCCTTCAGCTTTCTAGCACAGCTGCAACAAAGTACTATTTGAATATAGATATACTAGAGACTTCTGACATCCACAATGTGTAAGTCGCTAATGAACTGCCAGATTACCATACCTAAAAACACACAGCATACTCAAGTAACATAACATACTTCTACAGGTATGAACAGTTTATAGAACCACCAGTCATAATGAATGTGCAACGGCAACATTGTCCACATACAGAACAAGGAAAAAAAAGGAACAGGGTAACTCTTAACGGCCTTTTGAAAGAAAATCCAGAAAACCAAAAGGTATTTAACAACTGCAATATACTCATTGTCAAATGAAATTTTCTAAATTGCCGACAATTACACGAATGCAGAATGTGCGCTTTACTGTCGTTGCTACTATTGACAAGGTCGATACTAACAGACCCTGGTTCTTTAAGAAATGCTTCACCTGTAAACAAAAAATATCCGAAGACTTCCCGCATGACCATTGCAAGCAATCACTTTCTGAAACAGAACCCAATTGCAGGTTAACAAAAGTACAAAACATTTACACATTTTCATGGTTATGCACATGTATTATGTATACTAAACAGATTATATATATTTTTTTCGCCAGTTATTGCTTCAGAATACTACTGTCAGATGGCACTGCCTATATATATACTTAACATGCTTTAGCAACGAAGCCTCATTGGTCGACGATTGCAACGACATCATTCGAGGCATGCAGGACAAAAACCCCTACGAGTATCCACCATAGTTACTTGCATTAGAAGGACAAATAAAGATATTTCAACTGCACTTTGCTCCCGAAAGCACCAAAGAAAAATGAGAGTTCTTTCTAGACACAGCTTGGAACGACACACCATTACTCACAACAGGAACCAACGACGCTCCTCAAATTACACCAAATTCTTCAACAGCCATCCATATACCAGAACAAACAACAACACCAACAAATCTTCACCAGTTAGCAATTGTCAAAAAAGATGACGTTGTATCGCCGTCTTCAACAAGCAACGTTACACCAACACCAGTTAGCAAAACACCAGAAAAAAAACAGATACCCACCACCCTGGCTGCAGAAAAAGAAACCAACCCAGGTATTTCCAAAACTCTCAGCCCACCAACACCAATGACACACACAGTAGAAGAACAACAACTGGTGAAAACACCACCAGAACAAAACACCAACTTACCAGATCCATCGAAACTCAAGTATGGTCCCAGAAAAACCTCGGCCCGTTAAACCCTTTTCTCAGAACAAGGTGACCCAGCCACACAAACAGATCACAAAAGAACAAAAAAGGACGGATGATAAAAAGGCTTGCCAAATAACATGTTGGCAAAAACATCAGCGACCTACTTTTGTGCATTAAGTAGACACATACCTGCTACCTTTTATGTAAACTATCGTAATAAATTGCAGGTTGCCTTCAAAGACATCTAACTATGTAATACTACCTTAACTACATTTCCAATGTCTTTTGTCAGTAGTATATTAACAAACCTGCTTACGTACGTGTACTCAACAAGCATATGCAATGTCTTTTATATATAGACTAGATTTTGTATGAAATATTTCTACTATTATCAGTTGTTGCATACCATTCTATTAAAGCTACGCAGGGGGGGCCTCGACCTGGGAAGGGGAGAGTGGGCAAGTGGTCAAAAGCGATATCACATGGTATGCACAGCTTTGCCGTGTAAATGGCAAAGAAGCAGGTTGGAACAACAGCTTTGGGATTGCTTATTAAATTATCCCTCTTCATACAACACATTATTCAAAACACTCCAGACGCAACAATTCCAAAAACACAAACACCTAAAACTTCAGATACATGGTAATTATTTTTTTTATTGATAAATATGTAAAAAATTAGTACTGCTTTAGAGTATAATACAAACAACACATACCTAAAAAAACAGTTAATCGCCTTCCCATCCCAAGATCCTTTCCCATGTCGTGAAAACGCATCAATGCATTACAATGTTTATCATCAACTGATTATGTTTCACTCTAAGAATCATGATCCTATGCTGCTATGCAAGACCAAGGATTGTATCCATCGACAATTACAACAGAATTCTATGAATTACTCTGATATCATATCTAAAAATGAAGTGTCAAAAATGAATCCCTCGACATTAAACACCACGTGTGTACAAAATCATCCGAACCAACAATATCAAAAAAGCAAACTACGTGGAACATGAACAAGCATATTCTGTTTAGTTCTCCATTCTAAAGATG
This sequence comes from Artemisia tridentata subsp. tridentata, assembly GCA_021014915.2. NCBI lineage: Eukaryota > Viridiplantae > Streptophyta > Magnoliopsida > Asterales > Asteraceae > Artemisia > Artemisia tridentata. The sequence goes on from CP139508.1 coordinate 205,357,311, forward strand.
TTCAGTCAACGATATACGATAATATCGTAATGAATAGTAATTGCTATTAACACTTTGCATTTCAATTAGAATGCGACATAATAAGGTAGACAGATTATAGAATAATGATGATCAACAGTGGAAACTCCATTGGCACCTTAAGATTGTCTTTATCCTCACAACTGATTGAAAGCCTTCACATTTTTAACCATTGAAATCATATATTTATAATAGCTAAATCTATAAGTATTACCTACCTACTTATCTCTAGAAAAACTACCCCAACATATCATCCAACCACTTGCAACCACCCTCCTTACAAAGTCAGTTATGCAGACAAAATTGAGATGCCATGATTCAAATATTAAAGACAGTATCTTGAGCCAATCCTAAAATCGTGGGAGGAAAAGTGAGCCCACCCTAGGCAAATAAAAGGCTAAGTCATAAGGATGGGGTATCCATTAATAAATTCCTAACGCATTTACCGGACCCTTAACCTCTGCACAAATTTTTACAGTATGCTAGGCAACAGTACGCAACCACCAGTATGCTTCTTATGTTGGCTTAGTACATTTAGAAAACAAATAAGATTTTCTCAGATTAAAATTGTCAATGTTTTGTTGACATATAAGCATAAGCAATCATTAACCAAATCAAATCCAATATTTCAAAATGACTCCAAACAGAGCGTTTAAAACAAATGACTGACCATATGGTTGGTACGCATGTACCTGAAAAACAAACTCCGAACAGATGGAAGAAATAGAATTTGCAGAATTACTATTATCTATATCCGACCTAACTCTAATGACATCCCAAATTGTAATACAACTGACCAACAATAAACCTTCACACAAACCCAAGACTCCAGCCCAGACCAGACCTGACAGACCAACACGACGTTTGCAACATATACTACATTGCATTACACCTCCCAGACACTTAAACCAACCAAGAGACGCTGTTCCATCAGACCAACAAAACGACAATATCACATTAAAAGTTAATTTCTCAGTTAACTTCTCAAGTATTTTTTCCAACAACATTAATCTAAGTAGATCAAAACACGTAAGTTGCAACAGAAATCAGTACTAACCAAAATAAAATCCGGAAATGGTTAGCCCTAATTTTAATCAAACGATTATTTCCCCAAACCATAATCTATGGCTTTCTTTTGTTGGCAAGTGTACCAGACAAAAAAGGCCCACCACATACCAACCAATAATTATATGCAATCTTTAAAAAATATACAAATAAAAACAACTTTTTTAAAGGCTGATCTTCCATTCATATCATCCAAATACTTACAACCATTCATCATACAAAAGCATCAGTAGAAACTACATAAAAACCCCACATAATAACATCAAAATACAAAAGACAACCAGCAACATACCCTAACCACCTTCTTACTCTTCATCAACTTCCATCAGCTCCATATACCCATCCTTATCCTTCACTCCTTGACGCGCCACCACGAGGATTGCGGTGAGCGCCTCCAGCTCCTGGCGATCCTGCATCTGAATTTCAAACAAGAAATCATGACCATAAGTGGCAACATCATGAAATGGTCCGAAAGAATCAGCTTCATTGATTGTCTGCTCCCGCTTTTCAATCTTTGCCCTCAACTGATTGCATTCCTCACCTATACGAATCAAGAATCCTTCTTCCTCCGCCACTTCCTGTGAAAATAAGAACTTAAATACATTTGCCAAGTCATCTGATCTGCAAGCTTCTTTCAGTTCATTAAGATTCAGGGTATTCGCCATTTTTTTGATTTAGGAATTAGTGTTAGGAATTTTAGAACTTTAGTTATTTTTCATTCCTGCTGTTAGTGGTATTGATTCCTGCTGGCAGTGTAGTGTTCCTGCTACATTTTGTTCCTGCTGTTAGAGTTATTTTGTTTCTGCTGATAGTTATCATTGCTGCGGGTAGAAGTGTTAGTTAACGCGTATGTTTAGTATGTTAGTTTGAGCTATTTTAGGAAGAGATTCATGTATATCTCTTTACACGTTTTGTATGAGCTGTATTAGGGTTTCTTGGTATATAAAAGAAACCTGCAGCTAGGGTTTATGGATCACCTTTCAATAACAATTTTATTAGTTAATGATGTGTCGTTGTATAGGTGATTATTCCTTATCAAGTTTTAAATTTATATTTTGCCGACTTAACCTATAACAACACTAACGGGCAGTGTACCCGATCAATGTAGCCTAGCTGGTAAGTAGGGTGTCGATCACTAAGAGTGAGATTTCTAATATACTAATTCTAAAGGTATTCGACTCTACTAAATTAATCCTAAACTAAAGCAAAGGGGGGTTCAGCCTGAGAGACTGGCACGAGTTTGGTTTTATACTAAACTAATTAAACTAAACTAAACAAACACTAGAAGCTTGAAGGTATCGAAAGTAAGAAGAACGTGTTAACCAAGTTCAGTCATATATATTAATGCCTAAAGGTACATTTTATTAGCATCATGTATCCTATGTATATTGCTTGTTTTGTATTATTTTATATGGGAATTGATACTTAATCGCCTACTTTTGTAATTCTCAGTTATAAACAAGCATTTGGTGAAAGTTAGCTATTATGGACATAAAATGGAGCAAAATGATCAAGATTGGAAAAGTCTGCTGAATTGAAGAGATTAAAGACCATTGTCTGACTTTGAAGCATGCGCCGCATCTGATTTTATCATGCGTCGCATATGAAACTTTGGTCAACGAAGAAGAACCAACTTGTTCTACTCCAGATACGCCGCATTACATTTCATACCTACGACGTATCACTCTCAAGACTTCACCAAAAGATGATCCAAGATACAAGAGAACATGCGCCGCATAAGAGATTGAAGATACACCGCATCTTAAGGCGGTGTACGAATATTCTGGAATATAATAATCTTGGACCCCACGCGAAGTTACCTTGATACGCCGCATCGGACCAATCCGATGCGCCGTATCGGCCATACACAATCCTTACCAAGAAATCAAGTGGAGATTAGAAGCTTAATGAAGAAGTCAAGATTACAAGTCGACACTTGAAGATGCTTTCGTATTTTGGCCATAAAATCTTCATCCGGACTCCGTTTTAGTTGATTCAAGCGGCCACGGAAAGAGAAAAAGGAGATCTACCTGTATTTGAAGGAGATGCGGCGCATCAGGTCTTTAGATGCGCCGTATTGGGAGATGCTCCATATCAGATTTATAGATGCGCCATATCGGGTCAGTTTCAGACTTGGAGGCTACGTTTACTTATAGATGCGGCGCATCTAACTCTCTAGATGCGCCGTATCGACCCAGATTTCAGAATCTATAAATACCGAACTCATTAACGAATTAGGGCATCTTTGGGAACCCTTAGGGCCATTCCCAGACGATCAAAGCCTCTCAAAACAGCAGAAGATCACCCTTGAAGACCCAATTATACTTGAAGAACATCTCTTATCATTGTTATACTACTTAATCATTCGGTTAGCGTATCATATTCTTTATGTTTAATACTCTATTCATCTTGATTATATTTTTGTATTTTGTTACAGAGATTATGGGCTAATACCCTTAGGTGTTAGCCAAGTTTATGATTATTTGATGGTTTAATTAGTTTCTAATTTGATTGGTTGCTTAGTCTTTGTTTTGATTAATTTATTAGTTTATCGTGCCTTGTCGACCTTAGGCTCGCACAATTACTTCATTAATATCGTTTGCATGATTAATGTAAGCCCCTTAACGGTTAAATAATATATAAACATGGTAATCATTAAGCAGCTTTATGCGGGTTCTGATTAATTGTGACAGGATTAGTCAGTCAAAAAGACTTAAAATGGAATCTAGACTCTAAAAGAAATTAGAGGTAGGATAGACCGCGCCTAGTCGTGAGCACCATCACTACATGTCTTAGAAACTTATCAAAACTTAATCATATATGACTGAACTTGGTTAACACGTTCTTCTTATTTTTGATACCTTCAAGCTTCTAGCGTTTGTTTAGTTTAGTTTAATTAGTTTAGTATAAAACCAAACTCGTGCCAGTCTCTCAGGCTGAACCCCCCTTTGCTTTAGTTTAGGATTAATTTAGTAGAGTCGAATACCTTTAGAATTAGTATATTAGAAATCTCACTCTTAGTGATCGACACCCTACTTACCAGCTAGGCTACATTGATCGGGTACACTGCCCGTTAGTGTTGTTATAGGTTAAGTCGGCAAAATATAAATTTAAAACTTGATAAGGAATAATCACCTATACAACGACACATCAAGTTTTTGGCGCCGCTGCCGGGGAGTGAATTTATCTTTTTACTAGTTTTATTGGTATTTTTATTAGCTTAGTTTTTATTTTTATTTTTTATTTATTTTTTGTTTGGTCTACTGTTGTTCTTCTTGGTTGTTTTGTTTTTCAGGAAATCATGGTGATCGAGAAAAACATTAATGAACTGACCATGGAAGAATATTTCCAATATGCAAGATACGATGAAGAAAAGTGGTACACAAGATTCATGAGAGAAACCAGGTTTGAATTAAAAGGGCACTCTCTAAAGGAGCTACGCGATAATGCTTTCAGTGGTGCAGAAAATGAGGATGCTAATGAGCATGTTGAAAAAGTGGTCGAGATCGTTGATTTGTTTCATACACCTCATGTAGGGAAAGACCATATAATGTTACGAGTATTCTCGATTTCACTCACTAAACAAGCATATCGATGGATTAAAACTATTCCTGCTAGAAGCATCACTACATGGGCCAATCTGAAGGCTAAATTTTTGAACAAGTATTGTCCTCCATTAATGACTGCAAAGAAGGTTCAAGAAATCAACAACTTTAAGCAAAGACCGGAAGAAACGCTTTATTTGGCGTGGGACAGGTTTAAAGAATTACTTTTTAAATGTCCTCAACATTATTTAACTGACATGCAGGTTGTGATTGCCTTCTATATGGGTTTGGATGTGGCTACTCGGATGATTTTAGATTCTCAGAGTTTTATACCTAAAATGAATGCTAAAGACGCCTTAACCGCTATACATGAAAGAGCTGGCCACTATTTAAGGTTGTATGATGGGGCATTCAAAAGACATACAGGTAATGATGATTCTGAAATTTTAGCTACAATTACTGTTCAAATAAATAAACTTGGCAGGGAAATAAATAAGATGAATGAAAGGATATATACCATCGATAATCGCTACAAGGGATGCAATGGACCTCACTCACCTTACCCACCAACTCCACCACCACAAAAAGAGATCTATGACTTCAAAGAAGCCGTTTCTAAATTTATAAAAGATGGTGAACTATCAAGAAAAGAGTTGGTAGACACAAGTTATCATGAAGCACTTAAGAAGCACAATAAAAATACTACGGATTCGGTACATCGTATTGAAGAACATTACCGTAATATTATAAGCATACTTAGTGTCACAACAAAAGAAAAGAGTATGGTGGAAGGATGTAATGAGATTGATGCTATTATACGTGATGATGTACAACCACAACATGATGAGATAAGTAATTCCGGAGTTAAGCATGATGACAAGGAAACAATGGATAACCTTCTTGTGGATTCTCAGGAAGAAAATAGGAATTTATATCTCACGGACTCAGAAAGGCTAAACAGGTTTCGGGCTAACCAATATAAACCTGTCCCTTTTCCTAGGCCAAAACCGGAGGTACAATATCAATGGGAAAAAAATGGAAGACATTACTTTAGCAATATTCCACCATCTGTCCCTTTCCCTGAATGCTTTAAGGTAAGTGAACCGTATATCCCACCCGTCCCTTTCCCTGGACGAATAAAGAGTGGATGCATACCCATTCCTTTCACTGGACGACCGAAGGTGGAAAACAAAAAGAAGCCGTACAAGAAGAAAATAAAGAAGATGAAAGCTAAGAATCAACGGATAAAAGAATCAAAAACACAAGCTCATGTGGAATCTATGACACAAATAGGTAACACCCTTGATTCTCCTTTTATTTTTACTAATGACATTGTTAGTGTTTCTAAACAGGTTGCAAAGCCGAATGACGATATGGTGGAATCTGTTACCTTACAACCAATCATAGACATCACACCACACGATGACACACAACTAGCACATGTTAATGTTATCCACCAAATTTTGGTTGAACCTACAAAAGAAATAGATGATGAGCTCTTGGATAACACCATGGTTGAAGAGCAAGAAACTTTGGACTCTACATGGAAAGAAGAGGAGCTCAAAACGATACTCGCCATAGACTCTTTCACATCTTGTATAGAAGTTGAGGGACGCCTAACTACTGACAAGATAAATGAAGAACAATTCATGCACACTCAATATATTAGTCTCTCATGTGGAATGTTCAAGACATCTAATTTATCAACCAAATCCGGAAAGGTAATGAGTGGAGATCACTACCCACTAAGGTACCATTTTTACTTGACATATCTTTCTACTATAGCAAATTTACACTCTTATAGTGTTTATTGCTATTTTCACCCGCACTTGATTCCAAGTGGGGGGACGTACACCCTATTACCTAGTAAATAAGGGTGGAGTCAGGATCATGACTCGAACAAAAACAAGCGCTTCGTGGGAGGCAACCCATGCTTGTCTTTTATTTTCTTTTTAGTTTATTTTATTTTCTTGTGTTTGTTTTTATTTGTTTTTCTGCATGACTGCTGTCGCTGTATTCTGCTGATACAAACGATATGGCGCATCTGTATTCTAGATGCGGCATATGGCGTTTTAATTTTATACACAGCGCATTTAATAATTTGAGTACGGCGCATCTATCCCCTAGATACGACGTATTCTGTTTTTAATCAGAAAAATTTTAAACCATAACTGACATACGACGCATCTGTTGTACAGATACGGCGTATCTAATTATTTATTAAAAACAGTCTTCAAATTAATAAAATAAGAAGCGACACATCAATTTCTATCGATACGGCGTATTATCCCATTGCATGCAGTTTAATATTTCCTACAGGTTGTTGATGCGGCGTATCCAATATTCCATGGATGCGGCGCATCGACACTCTGACCTGTAATTTTTCGTAGTTTTATTTTTCTAACCAATGATTAACGAGATGTTCTCGAGTCTATTTTTCTATGGTCTCTATATTTTTACAGGTCTGGACGATTGAAGATGTTGATGAACTCCCACATTTTATATGCTCGCATTCTTACATGGAGGATCATACCGAGCAAATCTCAGGGGAGTTTTCCGTTCTAATTCTTTCTATTTCCTGTTTTTAATTTCAAATTAAACAACGAGGACGTTGTTTATCTTAAGTGGGGGGGGGGATGGAGAATTAGAACGTTTACTTGTCCTTATTTTTCAAAAATATGCTTAATATGTACTTAATATGCTTAAATTTAAAATTTTTCTAGCATGTTTTTGTTTAATCTAAGTTGCATAGCTTCACACATAACATTATTTTCAAAAATTGTGAACTTATCAAAATTCACAAATCTATGAGTGTGCCGGTGACTTGTAAACTTTAGAACTTGGCTTGTATACTATTCGAGACCACCATAATGAGTATTATTAATATAATTGGAGTGACTTGTCTAACTTGGTAAATTTCTAGGATTACACCCAAAAAGCCTAATATATGTTGTGTTATTAACTAACTACATTGGTTAGTTAACCCCCGTATAAACCCTTTTGTTTACTCTCATTTTTAGAGTATGATACCCCTAGAAAAACCCTCAGAGCCATTCCTTTCGTTTCTTACACCAATGTTAAACGTTTCGTTACACCCTTACACCTTAGCCTACCCTGTAGATTTAAGTCCGTGGTTAGTTGCTTTTGGTAAAGTGTGTATTCCCCGCGTTTCCTGTGTTCGTGTGCGTAATTATTATCTATGGTTAGGTCGGAAATTGCACAATGCAATGGGAAGTGAAAGTAGATATTGTATATTTTTCGAGTCTTGTCATTTTTCGTGTGTTTACTACTTTCACTATTATTTTTATATCTGAAGTTATGAAGATTTTTTGTGATGGTGAAGTGGTGAAATTTTACACCATTAGTTATTTATTTGTTTTATGTTATGAAAAAAAAAAGTTGGAAGTTTGTTAAACCAACGATGTAAAGTTATGTAAGTGGTTCATATGGCCACTATTTGTTGTACTATATACATGGATTGCAAGGGAGTTGGCCGTTATGGGAACGCCAACTAAGGTTTATTCTTTGTTTGAGATATTATTGAGTCTAATTCGTGTCTACCCAAAGCGTGAGTTTCAAGCGTCAAAGCGTGAGTTAGTCAATGATATGTGTCTTATTCATGGGATGGTGATGAACTCAAATAAGTACATTTTATTATCATCATTTATCCTATTTATTTGACTTGTTTTATTATATTATATATGAGAATCGATACATTAATATTTACTTTAGTGATTCTCAGGTAAAAACAAGCATTATGTGAAACTTGGCGATTTTGGACTAATTATGGAGCAAAACAAGCAAGATGTCAAAAGTCTACTGAAATCGAGAAGATCAAGCTCGTTCTACTCCAGATACGCCGCAATATACTTCTAACATACGGCGTATCACTATCAAGATTTCACAAGTTACAATCCAAGACAGCTAAAGTACATGCGCCGCATACAGAGATCAAGTTACGCCGCATCTGAAGACGGTGTACGAATATTCCAGAATATGTTAATCTTGGACCCCACGCGATGTTAAGTCAATGCGCCGCATCTATTCATTCAATGCGCCGCATCGATCCCTAAGACAGAAACTATAAATACCCCAAGGTCAGATGAATTTAAGTGTGCACATATGGAGACCAGAGAACCAAAACAGGAGGTATAACCCTAGAGCCGAATTCAGACGACCAAGCAGCACAAGACACACCTAAACGAAGATACAAGAGCTGTAAGAAGGTCCTGCATGTATTCAATTCATTAAGTAGTTTTGTTTTATTGTATTAGTACGCTTTAATTCATCAGGATTGATGGGCTTGTGTCATGTGACTACGGAAAATCATGCACTCCCCTTAATATTGCTTTCCCATTAATTAAAGTTTATATGTTGATGTCTTTGGTGACTTTTATTAGTGCATTCATAACCTCTGTGTCTAGCTGAGTCTTGCTTGGGTCGCCATGCCCCTTCCTCGCCTATCTATTCTAGCGTATACGAGATGTGGGCATCACAAATGCCCAATACTCTAGAAAAGTAGGATAGACATAAGTAATCATTAAGGGTTTACTCGCTGATAAGATTAGAGCCAACGAGAAAGGTTTAACTATATACACTTCATATAAGACTAGCAATAAAACAAGTGACAAGCTGCTTAATTATCAGGACAGGTCTTCTTATTGTCTCTAGTATCTATTTGTCTATGTGTGTGCTAATCGCTGATTCGTGCTCATTAGTTTAGTTTACTATTTAATTATAACCAAACTGTGCCAGTCTCTCAGGCTGAACCCCCTTGCGTTAGATTAGGTTGTATAACTAACTTAAGATATTAAAATACTGATTAGAATAACTAGATAATGCGTTCCACTCTTAGTGATCGACACTCTACTTACCATTATATTCATACTGACCGGGTACACTGCTCGTTAGGTGTGTGTGTTATTGATAAGTCGGCTAAATATAAATTTAAAACTTGAGTAGGCATTAATATATATTCTGGAATATTCGTACACCGTCTTCAGATGCGGCGTAACTTGATCTTTGTATGCGGCGCATGTACTTTAGCTGTCTTGGATTGTAACTGGTGAAATCTTGATAGTGATACGCCGTATGTTAGAAGTATATTGCGGCGTATCTGGAGTAGAACGAGCTTGATCTTCTCGATTTCAGTAGACTTTTGACATCTTGCTTGTTTTGCTCCATAATTAGTCCAAAATCGCCAAGTTTCACATAATGCTTGTTTTTACCTGAGAATCACTAAAGTAAACATTAATGCATCGATTCTCATATATAATATAATAAAACAAGTCAAATAAATAGGATAAATGATGATAATAAAATGTACTTATTTGAGTTCATCAAATATCCCCCCACTTGAACTTTACTTGTCCCCAAGTAAACCTTAGAATTAATCATCTGAAAATGTATCCTAAAAGATATTAGGATTTATTTTTATATTTAAGCACGTATTCATTTTTTCATAATCACACAACCAAACACTTAACGAAGTAGAAACCAAAATAATTTTTAATGTAAAACAATTCTAAATCGTTTAGTTGCTTAGTCGTGACGAATATTCTATCATAGGCTTGGCAAGTATACGCATCTCCCCCACTAAAGCCAAGGAGTAACAAATATAAAGCCGTAAAAAGGGTTTGTTGGTTAAGGGTTGATCATCCTTTTTAATCTCTATCGATCTCATATTCCAGAAAAACGACAAAATTACAAATACATGATCGAATCCACGACCACGATACTTGCAATTGCTCAATTCCTTAACTCGAATAGGCTAAAGATAGGACCAAGTAATCTTCACCAATAATATTATATCAAAAAGGGCGACAAAATCATAAATACATAGCCGAATCCACGACTACGATACTTAAGATTGCTCAAATCCCTAATCTCAATAAATCAAAGGTTTGGATAAAGAATGATATAGGGTATGGATAATATTTGGGATACAAATTGGTGTAAAATGAAAAATAAACAAAACAGATAAATTAAAATCCTAAGTGTGGTTAATCACTTTCCCAACCATCCCATGAATAAGACTCATATCATTGAATAACTCACGCTTTAACACTTGAAACACACGATAATTTTTCCATACTCTTCATACTTTCAGAAATAACTGTAATAGTGAAAGTAGCAAACACACGAAAAATAAACTAAAAGTTATACAATATTTACTTTCATACCAATTGCATTGTGCAATTTCCCGACCTAACCAAAGATAATGAATTACGCACGCGAACACAGGTAATGTAAGGAAACACACTTTGCCTAAAGCAATTAACCACGGATTTTAATCTACAGGGTAGGCTAAGGTGTAAGGGTGTAACGAAACATTATAACAAAGGTGTAAGAAACGAAAGGAATGGCTCTGAGGGTTTTTCTAGGGGTATCTTACTCTAAAAGTGAGAGTAAACAAAGGGTTTATACGGGGGTTAACTAACCAATGTAGTTAGTTAATAACACAACATATATTAGGCTTTTTGGGTGTAATCCTAGAAATTTACCAAGTTAGACAAGTCACTCCAATTATATTAATAATACTCATTATGGTGGTCTCGAATAGTATACAAGCCAAGTTCTAAAGTTTACAAGTCACCGGCACACTCATAGATTTGCGAATTTTGATAAGTTCACAATTTTTGAAAATAATGTTATGTGTGCAGCTATGCAACTTAGATTAAACAAAAACATGCTAGAAAAATTTTAAATTTAAGCATATTAAGTACATATTAAGCATATTTTTGAAAAATAAGGACAAGTAAACGTTCTAATTCTCCATCCCCCCACTTAAGATAAACAACGTCCTCGTTGTTTAATTTGAAATTAAAAACAGGAAATAGAAAGAATTAGAACGGAAAACTCCCCTGAGATTTGCTCGGTATGATCCTCCATGTAAGAATGCGAGCATATAAAATGTGGGAGTTCATCAACATCTTCAATCGTCCAGACCTGTAAAAATATAGAGACCACAGAAAAATAGACTCGAGAACATCTCATTAATCATTGGTTAGAAAAATAAAACTACGAAAAATTACAGGTCAGAGTGTCGATGCGCCGCATCCATGGAATATTGGATACGCCGCATCAACAACTTGTAGGAAATATTAAACTGCATGCAATGGGATAATATGCCGTATCGATAGAAATTGATGTGTCGCTTCTTATTTTATTAATTCGAAGACTGTTTTTAATAAATAATTAGATACGCCGTATCTGTACAACAGATGCGTCGTATGTCGGTTATGGTTTAAACTTTTTCTGATTAAAAACAGATTACGTCGTATCTAGGGATAGATGGGCCATACTCGAATTATTAAATGCGCTGTATATAAAATTAAAATGCCATACGCCGCATCTAGAATACAGATGCGCCATATCGTGTGTATCAGCAGAATACAGCGACAGCAGTCATGCAGAAAAAACAAATAAAAACAAACACAAGAAAATAAAATAAACTAAAACGAAGATAAAAGACAAGCATGGGTTGCCTCCCACGAAGCGCTTGTTTTTGTTCGAGTCACGAGCCTGACTCCGCCCTTATTTACTAGGTAATAGGGTGTACGTCCCCCCACTTGGAATCAAGTGCGGGTGAAAATAGCAATAAACACTATAAGAGTGTAAATTTGCTATAGTAGAAAGATATGTCAAGTAAAAATGGTACCTTAGTGGGTAGTGATCTCCACTCATTACCTTTCCGGATTTGGTTGATAAATTAGATGTCTTGAACATTCCACATGAAATTTCAAAGCTTTTTGTGTTGAAAAGCCTTTTAAGCGAATGTTCCCCGGCACCGGCGCAAAAACTTGATGTGTCGTTGTATAGGTGATTATTCCTTATCAAGTTTTAAATTTATATTTTGCCGACTTAAACCTATAACAACACTAACAGGCAGTGTACCCGATCAATGTAGCCTAGCTGGTAAGTAGGGTGCCGATCACTAAGAGTGAGATTTCTAATATACTAATTCTAAAGGTATTCGACTCTACTAAATTAATCCTAAACTAAAGCAACGGGGGGTTCAGCCTGAGAGACTGGCACGAGTTTGGTTTTATACTAAACTAATTAAACTAAACTAAACAAACGCTAGAAGCTTGAAGGTATCGAAAATAAGAAGAACGTGTTAACCAAGTTCAGTCATATATGATTAAGTTTTGATAAGTTTCTAAGACATGTAGTGATGGTGCTCATGACTAGGCGCGGTCTATCCTACCTCTAATTTCTTTTAGAGTCTAGATTCCATTTTAAGTCTTTTTGACTGACTAATCCTGTCACAATTAATCAGAACCCGCATAAAGCTGCTTAATGATTACCATGATTATATATTATTTAACCCTTAAGGGGCTTAGATTAATCATGCAAACGATATTAATGAAGTAATTGTGCGAACCTAAGGTCGACAAGGCACGATAAACTAATAAAGTAATCAAAACGAAGACTAAGCAACCAATCAAATTAGAAACTAATTAAACCATCACATAATCATAAACTTGGCTAACACCTAAGGGTATTAGCCCATAATCTCTGTAACAAAATACAAAAATATAATCAAGACGATTAGAGTATTAAACATAAAGAATATGATACGCTAACGGAATGATTAGGTAGTATAACAATGATAAGAGATGTTCTTCAAGTATAATTGGGTCTTTAAGGGTGATCTTCAGCTGTTTTGAGAGGCTTTGATCGTCTGGGAATAGCCCTAAGGGTTCCCAAAGAAGCCCTAATTCGTTAATGAGTTCGGTATTTATAGATTCTGAAATCTGGGTCGATACAGTGCATCTAGAGAGTTAGATGCGCCGCATCTATAAGTAAACGTAGCCTCCAAGTCTGAAATTGACCCGATATGGCGCATCTATAAATATGATATGGAGCATCTCCCAATACGGCGCATATAAAGACCTGATGCGCCGCATCTCCTTCAAATACATGTAGATCTCCTTTTTCTCTTTCCGTGGCCGCTTGAATCAACTAAAACGGAGTCCGGATGAAGATTTTATGGCCAAAATACGAAAGCATCTTCAAGTGTCGACTTGTAATCTTGACTTCTTCATTAAAATTCTAATCTCCACTTGATTTCTTGGTAAGGATTGTGTATGGCCGATACGGTGCATCAGATTGGTCCAATGCGGCGTATCAAGGTAACTTCGCGTGGGGTCCAAGATTATTATATTCCAGAATATTCGTACACCGCCTTAAGATGCGGTGTATCTTCAATCTCTTATGCGGCGCATGTTCTCTTGTATCTTGGATCATCTTTTGGTGAAGTCTTGAGAGTGATACGTCGTAGGTATGAAATGTAATGCGGCATATCTGGAGTAGAACAAGTTGGTTCTTCTTCGTTGACCAAAGTTTCATATGCGACGCATGATAAAATCAGATGCGGCGCATGCTTCAAAGTCAGGCAATGGTCTTTAATCTCTTCAATTCAGCAGACTTTTCCAATCTTGATCATTTTGCTCCATTTTATGTCCATAATAGCTAACTTTCACCAAATGCCTGTTTATAACTGAGAATTACAAAAGTAGGCGATTAAGTATCAATTCCCATATAAAATAATACAAAACAAGCAATATACATAGGATACATGATGCTAATAAAATGTACTTATTTGATGTCATCAAATATCCCCCCACTTGAACTTTACTTGTCCTCAAGTAAACCTTAGATTAAACTTATGAAAATGTATCCTAAATAGGATGTATTTTTATAATTAAGCACTTATTCGTTTTATCATAATTGCACAACCAAACACTTAACGAATTAGAAATAAAATAAAATATTTCGATAAAAGCAAATCTAATCGTTTAACTGTCCAGTCGTGACGAATATTCTATCATAGGCTTGGCAAGTATACGCTTCTCCCCCACTAAAGCCAAGGAGTAACAAATCTAAAGCGGTAAAAAGGGTTTGTTGGTTAAGGGTTGATCATCCTTTTTAATCTCTATCGATCTCATATTCCAGAAAAGGCGACAAAATTACAAATACATGATCGAATCCACGACCACGATACTTGCAATTGCTCAATTCCTTAACTCGAATAGGCTAAAGATAGGACCAAGTAATCTTCACCAATAACATTATATCAAAAAAGGCGACAAAATCATAAATACATAGCCGAATCCACGACTACGATACCTAAGATTGCTCAAATCCCTAATCTCAAAAAATCAAAGGTTTGGATGAAGAATGATATAGGGTATGGATAATATTTAGGATATAAATTGGTGTAAAAATAAAATCAACAAACAAATAGATTAAGTCCGGAAAGGTAAAAACTTGATATATTAGTCCGGAAAGGATAATCTTTAGGATATAAATTGGTGTAAAAATAAAATCAACAAACAATTCATGCACCCTCAATATATTAGTCTCTCATGTGGAATGTTCAAGACTTCTAATTTATCAACCAAATCCGGAAAGGTAATGAGTGGAGATCACTACCGACTAAGGTACCATTTTTACTTGACATATCTTTCTACTATAGCAAATTTAAACTCTTATAGTGTTTATTGCTATTTTCACCCGCACTTGATTCCAAGTGGGGGGGCGTACACCCTATTACCTAGTAAATAAGGGTGGAGTCAGGCTCGTGACTCCAAAAAAACAAGCGCTTCGTGGGAGGCAACCCATGCTTGTCTTTTATTTTCTTTTTAGTTTATTTTATTTTCTTGTGTTTTGTTTTTATTTGTTTTTTTCTGCATGACTGCTGTCGCTGTATTCTGCTGATACAAACGATATGGTGAATCTGTATTCTAGATGCGGCGTATGGCGTTTTAATTTTATATACAGGGCATTTAATAATTCGAGTACGGCGCATCTATCCCCTAGATACGACGTAATCTGTTTTTAATCAGAAAAATTTTAAACCATAACCGACATACGACGCATCTGTTGTACAGATACGGCATATCTAATTATTTATTAAAAACAGTCTTCGAATTAATAAAATAAGAAGCGACACATCAATTTCTATCGATACGGCGTATTATCCCATTGCATGCAGTTTAATATTTCCTACAGGTTGTTGATGCGGCGTATCCAATATTCCATGGATGCGGCGCATCGACACTCTGACCTGTAATTTTTCGTAGTTTTATTTTTCTAACCAATGATTAACGAGATGTTCTCGAGTCTATTTTTCTGTGGTCTCTATATTTTTACAGGTCTGGAAGATTGAAGATGTTGATGAACTCCCACATTTTATATGCTCGCATTCTTACATGGAGGATCATACCGAGCAAATCTCAGGGGAGTTTTCCGTTCTAATTCTTTCTATTTCCTGTTTTTAATTTCAAATTAAACAACGAGGACGTTGTTTATCTTAAGTGGGGGGATGGAGAATTAGAACGTTTACTTGTCCTTATTTTTCAAAAATATGCTTAATATGTACTTAATATGCTTAAATTTAAAATTTTTCTAGCATGTTTTTGTTTAATCTAAGTTGCATAGCTGCACACATAACATTATTTTCAAAAATTGTGAACTTATCAAAATTCACAAATCTATGAGTGTGCCGGTGACTTGTAAACTTTAGAACTTGGCTTGTATACTATTCGAGACCACCATAATGAGTATTATTAATATAATTGGAGTGACTTGTCTAACTTGGTAAATTTCTAGGATTACACCCAAAAAGCCTAATATATGTTGTGTTATTAACTAACTACATTGGTTAGTTAACCCCCGTATAAACCCTTTTGTTTACTCTCATTTTTAGAGTTTGATACCCCTAGAAAAACCCTCAGAGCCATTCCTTTCGTTTCTTACACCAATGTTAAATGTTTCGTTACACCCTTACACCTTAGCCTACCCTGTAGATTTAAGTCCGTGGTTAGTTGCTTTTGGTAAAGTGTGTATTCCCCGCGTTTCCTGTGTTCGTGTGCGTAATTATTATCTATGGTTAGGTCAGAAATTGCACAATGCAATGGGAAGTGAAAGTAGATATTGTATATTTTTCGAGTCTTGTCATTTTTCGTGTGTTTACTACTTTCACTATTATTTTTATATCTGAAGTTATGAAGAATTTTTGTGATGGTGAAGTGGTGAAATTTTACACCATTAGTTATTTATTTGTTTTATGTTATTAAAAAAAAAAAGTTGGAAGTTTGTTAAACCAACGATGTAAAGTTATGTAAGTGGTTCATATGGCCACTATTTGTTGTACTATATATATGGATTGCAAGGGAGTTGGCCGTTATGGGAACGCCAACTAAGGTTTATTCTTTGTTTGAGATATTATTGAGTCTAATTCGCGTCTACCCAAAGCGTGAGTTTCAAGCGTCAAAGCGTGAGTTTTTCAATGATATGTGTCTTATTCATGGGATGGTTGGGTAAGTGATTAACCACACTAGGACTCAATCTATTTGTTTGTTGATTTTATTTTTACACCAATTTATATCCTAAATATTATCCATACCCTATATCATTCTTCATCCAAACCTTTGATTTATTGAGATTAGGGATTTGAGCAATCTTAGGTATCGTAGTCGTGGATTCGGCTATGTATTTATGATTTTGTCGCCCTTTTTGATATAATATTATTGGTCAAGACTACTTGGTCCTATCTTTAGCCTATTCGAGTTAAGGAATTGAGCAATTGCAAGTATCGTGGTCGTGGATTCGATCATGTATTTGTAATTTTGTCGCCTTTTCTGGAATATGAGATCGATAGAGATTAAAAAGGATGATCAACCCATAAGCCTCAAAACCCTTTTCACCGCTTTAGACTTGTTACTCCTTGGCTTTAGTGGGGGAGATGCGTATACTTGCCAAGCTTATGATAGAATATTCGTCACGACTGTATAGTTAAATGTTTAGATTTGCTTTTATCAAAATATTTTATTTTATTTCTAATTCGTTAAGTGTTTGGTTGTGCAATTATGATAAAACGAATAAGTGCTTTATTATAAAAATACATCCTATTTAGGATACATTTTCATAAGTTTAATCTAAGGTTTACTTGAGGACAAGTAAAGTTCAAGTGGGGGGATATTTGATGACATCAAATAAGTACATTTTATTAGCATCATGTATCCTATGTATATTGCTTGTTTTGTATTATTTTATATGGGAATTGATACTTAATCGCCTACTTTTGTAATTCTCAGTTATAGACAAGCATTTGGTGAAAGTTAGCTATTATGGACATAAAATGGAGCAAAATGATCAAGATTGGAAAAGTCTGCTGAATTGAAGAGATTAAAGACCATTGCCTGACTTTGAAGCATGTGCCGCATCTGATTTTATCATGCGTCGCATATGAAACTTTGGTCAACGAAGAAGAACCAACTTGTTCTACTCCAGATAAGCCGCATTACATTTCATACCTACGACGTATCACTCTCAAGACTTCACCAAAAGATGATACAAGATACAAGAGAACATGCGCCGCATAAGAGATTGAAGATACACCGCATCTTAAGGCGGTGTACGAATATTCTGGAATATAATAATCTTGGACCCCACGCGAAGTTACCTTGATACGCCGCATCGGACCAATCCGATGCGCCGTATCGGCCATACACAATCCTTACCAAGAAATCAAGTGGAGATTAGAAGCTTAATGAAGAAGTCAAGATTACAAGTCGACACTTGAAGATGCTTTCGTATTTTGGCCATAAAATCTTCATCCGGACTCCGTTTTAGTTGATTCAAGCGGCCACGGAAAGAGAAAAAGGAGATCTACTTGTATTTAAAGGAGATGCGGCGCATCAGGTCTTTAGATATGCCATATTGGGAGATGCTCCATATCAGATTTATAGATGCGCCATATCGGGTCAGTTTCAGACTTGGAGGCTACGTTTACTTATAGATGTGGCGCATCTAACTCTCTAGATGCGCCGTATTGACCCAGATTTCAAAATCTATAAATACCGAACTCATTAACGAATTAGGGCATCTTTGGGAACCCTTAGGGCCATTCCCAGATGATCAAAGCCTCTCAAAACAGCAGAAGATCACCCTTGAAGACCCAATTATACTTGAAGAACATCTCTTATCATTGTTATACTACTTAATCATTCGGTTAGCGTATCATATTCTTTATGTTTAATACTCTATTCGTCTTGATTATATTTTTGTATTTTGTTACAGAGATTATGGGCTAATACCCTTAGGTGTTAGCCAAGTTTATGATTATTTGATGGTTTAATTAGTTTCTAATTCGATTGGTTGCTTAGTCTTCGTTTTGATTACTTTATTAGTTTATCGTGCTTTGTCGACCATAGGCTCGCACAATTACTTCATTAATATCGTTTGCATGATTAATGTAAGCCCCTTAAGGGTTAGATAATATATAAACATGGTAATCATTAAGCAGCTTTATGCGGGTTCTGATTAATTGTGACAGGATTAGTCAGTCAAAAAGACTTAAAATGGAATCTAGACTCTAAAAAAAAATTAGAGGTAGGATAGACCGCGCCTAGTCGTGAGCACCATCACTACATGTCTTAGAAACTTATCAAAACTTAATCATATATGACTAATCTTGGTTAACACGTTCTTCTTATTTTCGATACCTTCAAGCTTCCAACGTTTGTTTAGTTTAGTTTAATTAGTTTAGTATAAAACCAAACTTGTGCCAGTCTCTAAGGTTGAACCCCCCCTTTGCTTTAGTTTAGGATTAATTTAGTAGAGTCGAATACCTTTAGAATTAATATATTAGAAATCTCACTCTTAGTGATCGACACCCTACTTACCAGCTAGGCTACATTGATCGGGTACACTGCCCGTTAGTGTTGTTATAGGTTAAGTCGGCAAAATATAAATTTAAAACTTGATAAGGAATAATCACCTATACAACGACACATCAAGTTTTTAAATATCCCCCTACTTGAACTTTACTTGTCCCCAAGTAAACCTTAGATTAAACTTATGAAAATGTATCCTAAATAGGATGTATTTTTATAATTAAGCACTTATTTGTTTTATCATAATTGCACAACCAACACTTAACGAATTAGAAATAAAATAAAATATTTCGATAAAAGCAAATCTAATCGTTTAACTGTCCAGTCGTGACGAATATTCTATCATAAGCTTGGCAAGTATACGCATCTCCCCAAATAAAGCCAAGGAGTAACAAGTCTAAAGCGGTAAAAAAGGTTTTGAGGCTTATGGGTTGATCATCCTTTTTAATCTCTATCGATCTCATATTCCAGAAGAGGCGACAAAATTACAAATACATGATCGAATCCACGACCACGATACTTGCAATTGCTCAATTCCTTAACTCGAATAGGCTAAAGATAGGACCAAGTAATCTTCACCAATAATATTATATCAAAAAGGGCGACAAAATCATAAATACATAGCCGAATCCACGACTACGATACCTAAGATTGCTCAAATCCCTAATCTCAATAAATCAAAGGTTTGGATGAAGAATGATATAGGGTATGGATAATATTTAGGATATAAATTGGTGTAAAAATAAAATCAACAAACAAATAGATTGAGTCCTAGTGTGGTTAATCACTTACCCAACCATCCCATGAATAAGACACACATCATTGACTAACTCACGCTTTGACGCTTGAAACTCACGCTTTGGGTAGACACGAATTAGACTCAATAATATCTCAAACAAAGAATAAACCTTAGTTGGCGTTCCCATAATGGCCAACTCCCTTGCAATCCATATATATAGTACAACAAATAGTGGCCATATGAACCACTTACATAACTTTACATCGTTGGTTTAACAAACTTCCAACTTTTTTTTTTTTTTTTTTTTTTTTCATAACATAAAACAAATAAATAACTAATGGTGTAAAATTTCACCACTTCACCATCACAAAAAATCTTCATAACTTCAGATATAAAAATAATAGTGAAAGTAGTAAACACACGAAAAATGACAAGAATCGAAAAATATACAATATCTACTTTCACTTCCCATTGCATTGTGCAATTTCCGACCTAACCATAGATAATAATTACGCACACGAACACAGGAAACGCGGGGAATACACACTTTACCAAAAGCAACTAACCACGGACTTAAATCTACAGGGTAGGCTAAGGTGTAAGGGTGTAACGAAACGTTTAACATTGGTGTAAGAAACGAAAGGAATGGCTCTGAGGGTTTTTCTAGGGGTATCATACTCTAAAAATGAGAGTAAACAAAAGGGTTTATACGGGGGTTAACTAACCAATGTAGTTAGTTAATAACACAACATATATTAGGCTTTTTGGGTGTAATCCTAGAAATTTACCAAGTTAGACAAGTCACTCCAATTATATTAATAATACTCATTATGGTGGTCTCGAATAGTATACAAGCCAAGTTCTAAAGTTTACAAGTCACCGGCACACTCATAGATTTGTGAATTTTGATAAGTTCACAATTTTTGAAAATAATGTTATGTGTGCAGCTATGCAACTTAGATTAAACAAAAACATGCTAGAAAAATTTTAAATTTAAGCATATTAAGCATATTTTTGAAAAATAAGGACAAGTAAACGTTCTAATTCTCCATCCCCCCACTTAAGATAAACAACGTCCTCGGTGTTTAATTTGAAATTAAAAACAGGAAATAGAAAGAATTAGAACGGAAAACTCCCCTGAGATTTGCTCGGTATGATCCTCCATGTAAGAATGCGAGCATATAAAATGTGGGAGTTCATCAACATCTTCAATCGTCCAGACCTGTAAAAATATAGAGACCACAGAAAAATAGACTCGAGAACATCTCGTTAATCATTGGTTAGAAAAATAAAACTACGAAAAATTACAGGTCAGAGTGTCGATGCGCCGCATCCATGGAATATTGGATACGCCGCATCAACAACCTGTAGGAAATATTAAACTGCATGCAATGGGATAATACGCCGTATCGATAGAAATTGATGTGTCGCTTCTTATTTTATTAATTCGAAGACTGTTTTTAATAAATAATTAGATACGCCGTATTTGTACAACAGATGCGTCGTATGTCGGTTATGGTTTAAAATTTTTCTGATTAAAAACAGAATACGTCGTATCTAGGGGATAGATGCGCCGTACTCGAATTATTAAATGCGCTGTGTATAAAATTAAAACGCCATACGCCGCATCTAGAATACAGATGCGCCATATCGTTTGTATCAGCAGAATACAGCGACAGCAGTCATGCAGAAAAAAACAAATAAAAACAAACACAAGAAAATAAAATAAACTAAAAAGAAAATAAAAGACAAGCATGGGTTGCCTCCCACGAAGCGCTTGTTTTTGTTCGAGTCACGAGCCTGACTCCACCCTTATTTACTAGGTAATAGGGTGTACGTCCCCCCACTTGGAATCAAGTGCGGGTGAAAATAGCAATAAACACTATAAGAGTGTAAATTTGCTATAGTAGAAAGATATGTCAAGTAAAAATGGTACCTTAGTGGGTAGTGATCTCCACTCATTATCTTTCCGGATTTGGTTGATAAATTAGATGTCTTGAACATTCCACATTAGAGACTAATATATTGAGGGTGCATGAATTGTTCTTCATTTATCTTGTCAGTAGTTAGGCGTCCCTCAACTTCTATACAAGATGTGAAAGAGTCTATGGCGAGTATCGTTTCGAGCTCCTCTTCTTTCCATGTAGAGTCCAAAGTTTCTTGCTCTTCAACCATGGTGTTATCCAAGAGCTCATCATCTATTTCTATTGTAGGTTCAACCAAAATTTGGTGGATAACATTAATAGGTGCTAGTTGTGTGTCATCGTGTGGTGTGATGTCTATGATAGGTTGTAAGGTAACATATTCCACTACATCGTCATTCGGCTTTGCAACCTGTTTAGAAACACTAACAATGTCATTAGTAAAAATAAAAGGAGAATCAAGGGTGTTACCTATTTGTGTCGTAGATTCCACATGAGCTTGTGTTTTTGATTCTTTTATCCGTTGATTCTTAGATTTCATCTTCTTTATTTTCTTCTTGTATGGCTTCTTTTTGTTTTCCACCTTCGGTCGTCCAGTAAAAGGAATGGGTATGCATCCACTCTTTATTTGTCCAGGGAAAGGGACGGGTGGGATATACGGTTCACTTACCTTAAAGCATTCAGGGAAAGGGACGGATGGTGGAATATTGCTAAATTAATGTCTTCCATTTTTTTCCCATTGATATTGTACCTCCGGTTTTGGCCTAGGAAAAGGGACAGGTTTATATTGGTTAGCCCGAAACCTGTTTAGCCTTTCTGAGTCCGTGAGATCTGAATTCCTATTTCCTTCCTGAGAATCCACAAGAAGGTTATCCATTGTTTCCTTGTCATCATGCTTAACTCCGGAATTACTTATCTCATCATGTTGTGGTTGTACATCATCACGTATAATAGCATCAATCTCATTACATCCTTCCACCATACTCTTTTCTTTTGTTGTGACACTAAGTATGCTTATAATATTACGGCAATGTTCTTCAATATGATGTACCGAATCCGTAGTATTTTTATTGTGCTTCTTAAGTGCTTCATGATAACTTGTGTCTACCAACTCTTTTCTTGATAGTTCACCATCTTTTATAAATTTAGAAACGGCTTCTTTGAAGTCATAGATCCCTTTTTGTGGTGGTGGAGTTGGTGGGTAAGGTGAGTGAGGTCCATTGCATCCCTTGTAGCGATTATCGATGGTATATATCCTTTCATTCATCTTATTTATTTCCCTGCAAAGGTTATTTATTTGAACAGTAATTGTTGCTAAAATTTCAGAATCATCATTGCATGTATGTCTTTTGAATGCCCCATCATACCACCTTAAACAGTGGTCAGCTCTTTCATGTATAGCGGTCAAGGCGTCTTTAGCATTCATTTTAGGTATAAAACTATGAGAATCTAAAATCATCCGAGTAGCCACATCCAAACCCATATAGAAGGCAATCACAACCTGCATGTCAGTTAAATAATGTTGAGGACATTTAAAAAGTAATTCTTTAAACCTGTCCCACGCCAAATAAAGCGTTTCTTCCGGTCTTTGCTTAAAGTTGTTGGTTTCTTGAACCTTCTTTGCAGTCATTAATGGAGGACAATACTTGTTCAAAAATTTAGCCTTCAGATCGGCCCATGTAGTGATGCTTCTAGCAGGAATAGTTTTAATCCATCGATATGCTTGTCCAGTGAGTGAAATCGGGAATACTCGTAACATTATATGGTCTTTCCCTACATGAGGTGTATGAAACAAATCAACGATCTCGACCACTTTTTCAACATGCTCATTAGCATCCTCATTTTCTGCACCACTGAAAGCATTATCGCGTAGCTCCTTTAGAAAGTGCCCTTTCAATTCAAACCTGGTTTCTCTCTTGAATCTTGTGTACCACTTTTCTTCATCGTATCTTGCATATTGGAAATATTCTTCCATGGTCAGTTCATTAATGTTTTTCTCGATCACCATGATTTCCTGAAAAACAAAACAACCAAGAAGAACAACAGTAGACCAAACAAAAAATAAATAAAAAATAAAAACTAAACTAATAAAAATTAAACAAACGCAGAAAAAAAAATTAAACTAATAATTAGTTTAGTATAAAAAAAATTTGCCCACAGAACGTCAATACGCCGTATTCACAGACAAGAATACGCCGTATTGAAACAGAAAGATGCGCCGTATTCACAGACAAGAATACGCCGTATCTCCCTTCTGAGACAGACACACAGAATATAAACAAACTAACAGACAAACAAACCAAACACAAACAGAAAAATACCAATAAAACTAGTAAAAAGATAAATTCACTCCCCGGCAACGGCGCCAAAAACTTGATGTGTCGTTGTATAGGTGATTATTCCTTATCAAGTTTTAAATTTATATTTTGCCGACTTAACCTATAACAACACTAACGGGCAGTGTACCCGATCAATGTAGCCTACCTGGTAAGTAGGGTGTCGATCACTAAGATTGAGATTTCTAATATACTAATTCTAAAGGCATTCGACTCTACTAAATAAATCCTAAACTAAAGCAAAGGGGGGTTCAGCCTGAGAGACTGGCACGAGTTTGGTTTTATACTAAACTAATTAAACTAAACTAAACAAACGCTAGAAGCTTGAAGGTATCGAAAATAAGAAGAACGTGTTAACCAAGTTCAGTCATATATGATTAAGTTTTGATAAGTTTCTAAGACATGTAGTGATGGTGCTCACGACTAGGCGCGGTCTATCCTACCTCTAATTTCTTTTAGAGTCTAGATTCCATTTTAAGTCTTTTTGACTGACTAATCCTGTCACAATTAATCAGAACCCGCATAAAGCTGCTTAACGATTACCATGTTTATATATTATTTAATCGTTAAGGGGCTTACATTAATCATGCAAACGATATTAATGAAGTAATTGTGCGAGCCTAAGGTCGACAAGGCAAGATAAACTAATAAATAATCAAAACGAAGACTAAGCAACCAATCGAATTAGAAACTAATTAAACCATCAAATAATCATAAACTTGGCTAACACCTAAGGGTGTTAGCCCATAATCTCTGTAACAAAATACAAAAATATAATCAAGACGAATAGAGTATTAAACATAATGAATACGATACGCTAACCGAATGATTAAGTAATATAACAATGATAAGAGATGTTCTTCAAGTATAATTGGGTCTTCAAGGGTGATCTTCTGCTGTTTTGAGAGGCTTTGATCGTCTGGGAATGGCCCTAAGGGTTCCCAAAGATGCCCTAATTCGTTAATGAGTTCGGTATTTATAGATTCTGAAATCTGGGTCGATACGGCGCATCTAGAGAGTTAGATGCGCCGCATCTATAAGTAAACGTAGCCTCCATCTATAAATCTGATATGGAGCATCTCCCAATACGGCGCATCTAAAGACCAGATGCGCCGCATCTCCTTCAGATACAGGTAGATCTCCTTTTTCTCTTTCCGTGGCCGCTTGAATCAACTAAAACGGAGTCCGGATGAAGATTTTATGGCCAAAATACGAAAGCATCTTCAAGTGTCGACTTGTAATCTTGACTTCTTCATTAAGCTTCTAATCTCCACTTGATTTCTTGGTAAGGATTGTGTATGGCCGATACGGCGCATCGGATTGGTCCGATGCGGCGTATCAAGGTAACTTCGCGTGGGGTCCAAGATTATTATATTCCAGAATATTCGTACACCGCCTTAAGATGCGGTGTATCTTCAATCTCTTATGCGGCACATGTTCTCTTGTATGTTGGATCATCTTTTGGTGAAGTCTTGAGAGTGATACGTCGTAGGTATGAAATGTAATGCGGCGTATCTGGAGTAGAACAAGTTGGTTCTTCTTCGTTGACCAAAGTTTCATATGCGACGCATGATAAAATCAGATGCGGCGCATGCTTCAAAGTCAGGCAATGGTCTTTAATCTCTTCAATTCAGCAGACTTTTCCAATCTTGATCATTTTGCTCCATTTTATGTCCATAATAGCTAACTTTCACCAAATGCTTGTTTATAACTGAGAATTACAAAAGTAGGCGATTAAGTATCAATTCCCATATAAAATAATACAAAACAAGCAATATACATAGGATACATGATGCTAATAAAATGTACTTATTTGATGTCATCAAGTTTTAAATTTATATTTTACCGACTTAACCTATAACAACACTAACGGGCAGTGTACCCGATCAATGTAGCCTAGCTGGTAAGTAGGGTGTCGATCACTAAGAGTGAGATTTCTAATATACTAATTCTAAAGGTATTCGACTCTACTAAATTAATCCTAAACTAAAGCAAAGGGGGGTTCAGCCTGAGAGACTAGCACGAGTTTGGTTTTATACTAAACTAATTAAACTAAACTAAACAAACGCTAGAAGCTTGAAGGTATCGAAAATAAGAAGAACGTGTTAACCAAGTTCAATCATATATGATTAAGTTTTGATAAGTTTCTAAGACGTGTAGTGATGGTGCTCACGACTAGGCGCGGTCTATCCTACCTCTAATTTCTTTTAGAGTCTAGATTCCATTTTAAGTCTTTTTGACTGGCTAATCCTGTCACAATTAATCAGAACCCGCATAAAGCTGCTTAATGATTACCATGTGTATATATTATTTAACCGTTAAGGGGCTTACATTAATCATGCAAACGATATTAATGAAGTAATTGTGCGAGCCTAAGGTCGACAAGGCACGATAAACTAATAAAGTAATCAAAACGAAGACTAAGCAACCAATCGAATTAGAAACTAATTAAACCATCAAATAATCATAAACTTGGCTAACACCTAAGGGTATTAGCCCATAATCTCTGTAACAAAATACAAAAATATAATCAAGACGAATAGAGTATTAAACATAAAGAATATGATACGCTAACCGAATGATTAAGTAGTATAACAATGATAAGAGATGTTCTTCAAGTATAATTGGGTCTTCAAGGGTGATCTTCTCCTGTTTTGAGAGGCTTTGATCGTCTGGGAATGGCCCTAAGGGTTCCCAAAGATGCCCTAATTTGTTAATGAGTTCAGTATTTATAGATTCTGAAATCTGGGTCGATACGGCGCATCTAGAGAGTTAGATGCGCCGCATCTATAAGTAAACGTAGCCTCCAAGTCTGAAACTGACCCGATATGGCGCATCTATAAATCTGATATGGAGCATCTTCCAATACTGCGCATTTAATGACCTGATGTTCCGCATCTCCTTCAGATACAGGTAGATCTCCTTTTTCTCTTTCCGTGGCTGCTTAAGTCAACTAAAACGGAGTCCGGATGAAGATTTTATGGCCAAAATACGAAAGCATCTTCAAGTGTCGACTTTTAATCTTGACTTCTTCATTAAGCTTCTAATCTCCACTTGATTTCTTGGTAAGGATTGTGTATGGCCGATACGGCGCATCGGATTGGTCCGATGCGGCGTATCAAGGTAACTTCGCGTGGGGTCCAAGATTATTATATTCCAGAATATTCGTACACCGCCTTAAGATGCGGTGTATCTTCAATCTCTTATGCGGCGCATGTTCTCTTGTATCTTGGATCATATTTTGGTGAAGTCTTGAGAGTGATACGTCGTAGGTATGAAATGTAATGCGGCTTATCTGAAGTAGAACAAGTTGGTTCTTCTTCGTTGACCAAAGTTTCATATGCGACGCATGATAAAATCAGATGCGGCGCATGCTTCAAAGTCAGGCAATGGTCTTTAATCTCTTCAATTCAGCAGACTTTTCCAATCTTGATCATTTTGCTCCATTTTATGTCCATAATAGCTAACTTTCACCAAATGCTTGTTTATAACTGAGAATTACAAAAGTAGGCGATTAAGTATCAATTACCATATAAAATAATACAAAACAAGCAATATACAAAGGATACATGATGCTAATAAAATGTACTTATTTGATGTCATCAAATATCCCCCCACTTGAACTTTACTTGTCCTCAAGTAAACCTTAGATTAAACTTATGAAAATGTATCCTAAATAGGATGTATTTTTATAATTAAGCACTTATTCGTTTTATCATAATTGCACAACCAAACACTTAACGAATTAGAAATAAAATAAAATATTTTGATAAAAGCAAATCTAATCGTTTAACTGTCCAGTCGTGACGAATATTCTATCATAAGCTTGGCAAGTATACGCATCTCCCCCACTAAAGCCAAGGAGTAACAAGTCTAAAGCGGTAAAAAGGGTTTGTTGGTTAAGGGTTGATCATCCTTTTTAATCTCTATCGATCTCATATTCCAGAAAAGGCGACAAAATTACAAATACATGATCGAATCCACGACCACGATACTTGCAATTGCTCAATTCCTTAACTCGAATAGGCTAAAAATAGGACCAAGTAATCTTCACCAATAATATTATATCAAAAAGGGCGACAAAATCATAAATACATAGCCGAATCCACGACTACGATACCTAAGATTGCTCAAATCCCTAATCTCAATAAATCAAAGGTTTGGATGAAGAATGATATAGGGTATGGATAATATTTAGGATATAAATTGGTGTAAAAATAAAATCAACAAACAAATAGATTAAGTCCTAGTGTGGTTAATCACTTTCCCAACCATCCCATGAATAAGACACATATCATTGACTAACTCACGCTTTGACGCTTGAAACTCACGCTTTGGGTAGACACGAATTAGACTCAATAATATCTCAAACAAAGAATAAACCTTAGTTGGCGTTCCCATAACGGCCAACTCCCTTGCAATCCATATATATATTACAACAAATAGTGGCCATATGAACCACTTACATAACTTTACATCGTTGGTTTAACAAACTTCCAACTTTTTTTTTTTTTTTTTTTTTTTTTTTTTTTCGTAACATAAAAAAAAAATAACTAATGGTGTAAAATTTCACCACTTCACCATCACAAAAAATCTTCATAACTTCAGATATAAAAATATTAGTGAAAGTAGTAAACACACGAAAAATGACAAGACTCGAAAAATATACAATATCTACTTTCACTTCCCATTGCATTGTGCAATTTCCGACCCTACCATAGATAATAATTACGCACACGAACACAGGAAACGCAGGGAATACACACTTTACCAAAAGCAACTAACCACGGACTTAAATCTACAGGGTAGGCTAAGGTGTAAGGGTGTAACGAAACATTTAACATTGGTGTAAGAAACGAAAGGAATGGCTCTGAGGGTTTTTCTAGGGGTATCATACTCTAAAAATGAGAGTAAACAAAAGGGTTTATACGGGGGTTAACTAACCAATGTAGTTAGTTAATAACACAACATATATTAGGCTTTTTGGATGTAATCCTAGAAATTTACCAAGTTAGACAAGTCACTCCAATTATATTAATAATACTCATTATGGTGGTCTCGAATAGTATACAAGCCAAGTTCTAAAGTTTACAAGTCACCGGCACACTCATAGATTTGTGAATTTTGATAAGTTCACAATTTTTGAAAATAATGTTATGTGTACAGCTATGCAACTTAGATTAAACAAAAACATGCTAGAAAAATTTTAAATTTAAGCATATTAAGTACATATTAAGCATATTTTTGAAAAATAAGGACAAGTAAACGTTCTAATTCTCCATCCCCCCACTTAAGATAAACAACGTCCTCGTTGTTTAATTTGAAATTAAAAAAAGGAAATAGAAAGAATTAGAACGGAAAACTCCCCTGAGATTTGCTCGGTATGATCCTCAATGTAAGAATGCGAGCATATAAAATGTGAGAGTTCATCAACATCTTCAATCGTCCAAACCTGTAAAAATATAGAGACCACAGAAAAATAGACTCGAGAACATCTCGTTAATCATTGGTTAGAAAAATAAAACTACGAAAAATTACAGGTCAGAGTGTCGATGCGCCGCATCCATGGAATATTGGATACGCCGCATCAACAACCTGTAGGAAATATTAAACTGCATGCAATGGGATAATACGCCGTATCAATAGAAATTGATGTGTCGCTTCTTATTTTATTAATTCAAAGACTGTTTTTAATAAATAATTAGATACGCTGTATCTGTACAACAGATGCATCGTATGTCGGTTATGGTTTAAAATTTTTCTGATTAAAAACAGAATACGTCGTATCTAGGGGATAGATGCGCCGTACTCGAATTATTAAATGCGCTGTGTATAAAATCAAAATGCCATATGCCGCATCTAGAATACAGATGCACCATATCGTTTGTATCAGCAGAATACAGCGACAGCAGTCATGCAGAAAAAACAAATAAAAACAAACACAAGAAAATAAAATAAACTAAAAAGAAAATAAAAGACAAGCATGGGTTGCCTCCCACGAAGTGCTTGTTTTTGTTCGAGTCACGAGCCTGACTCCACCCTTATTTACTAGGTAATAGGGTGTACGTCCCCCCACTTGGAATCAAGTGCGGGTGAAAATAGCAATAAACACTATAAGAGTGTAAATTTGCTATAGTAGAAAGATATGTCAAGTAAAAATGGTACCTTAGTGGGTAGTGATCTCCACTCATTACCTTTTCGGATTTGGTTGATAAATTAGATGTCTTAAACATTCACAATGAGAGACTAATATATTGAGGGTGCATGAATTGTTCTTCATTTATCTTGTCAGTAGTTAGGCGTCCCTCAACTTCTATACAAGATGTGAAAGAGTCTATGGCGAGTATCGTTTTGAGCTCCTCTTCTTTCCATGTAGAGTCCAAAGTTTCTTGCTCTTCAACCATGGTGTTATCCAAGAGCTCATCATCTATTTCTTTTGTAGGTTCAACCAAAATTTGGTGGATAACATTAACAGGTGCTAGTTGTGTGTCATCGTGTGGTGTGATGTCTATGATAGGTTGTAAGGTAACAGATTCCACCACATCGTCATTCGGCTTTGCAACCTGTTTAGAAACACTAACAATGTCATTAGTAAAAATAAAAGGAGAATCAAGGGTGTTACCTATTTGTGTCGTAGATTCCACATGAGCTTGTGTTTTTGATTCTTTTATCCGTTGATTCTTAGCTTTCATCTTCTTTATTTTCTTCTTGTATGGCTTCTTTTTGTTTTCCACCTTCGGTCATCCAGTGAAAGGAATGGGTATGCATCCACTCTTTATTCGTCCAGGGAAAGGGACGGGTGGGATATACGGTTCACTTACCTTAAAGCATTCAGGGAAAGGGACGGATGGTGGAATATTGCTAAAGTAATGTCTTCCGTGTTTTTCCCATTGATATTGTACCTCCGGTTTTGGCCTAGGAAAAGGGACAGGTTTATATTGGTTAGCCCGAAACCTGTTTAGCCTTTCTGAGTTCGTGAGATCTGAATTCCTATTTTCTTCCTGAGAATCCACAAGAAGGTTATCCATTGTTTCCTTGTCATCATGCTTAACTCCGGAATTACTTATCTCATCATGTTGTGGTTGTACATCATCACGTATAATAGCATCAATCTCATTACATCCTTCCACCATACTCTTTTCTTTTGTTGTGACACTAAGTATGCTTATAATATTACGGCAATGTTCTTCAATACGATGTACCGAATCCGTAGTATTTTTATTGTGCTTCTTAAGTGCTTCATGATAACTTGTGTCTACCAACTCTTTTCTTGATAGTTCACCATCTTTTATAAATTTAGAAACGGCTTCTTTGAAGTCATAGATCTATTTTTGTGGTGGTGGAGTTGGTGGGTAAGGTGAGTGAGGTCCATTGCATCCCTTGTAGCGGTTATCGATGGTATATATCCTTTCATTCATCTTATTTATTTCCCTGCCAAGGTTATTTATTTGAACAGTAATTGTAGCTAAAATTTCAGAATCATCATTACCTGTATGTCTTTTGAATGCCCCATCATACCACCTTAAACAGTGGTCAGCTCTTTCATGTATAGCGGTTAAGGCGTCTTTAGCATTCATTTTAGGTATAAAACTCTGAGAATCTAAAATCATCCGAGTAGCCACATCCAAACCCATATAGAAGGCAATCACAACCTACATGTCAGTTAAATAATGTTGAGGACATTTAAAAAGTAATTCTTTAAACCTGTCCCACGCCAAATAAAGCGTTTCTTCCGGTCTTTGCTTAAAGTTGTTGATTTCTTGAACCTTCTTTGCAGTCATTAATGGAGGACAATACTTGTTCAAAAATTTAGCCTTCAGATCGGCCCATGTAGTGATGCTTCTAGCAGGAATAGTTTTAATCCATCGATATGCTTGTCCAGTGAGTGAAATCGGGAATACTCGTAACATTATATGGTCTATAAAAGAAACATGCAGCTAGGGTTTATGGATCACCTTTCAATAACAATTTTATTAGTTAACAAACGATCCATAGAGGATCAAAGTCTTTTAGTATTTTCTTCTTTAAACTCTTGTGTTTAGTTTCCGCATAAGCACAAGTTTCACACCTAGAGATTCTCCTTAAACTGTTTGTGTTTACATAGACAGTTTTACCAAGCTCATTCAAAGATCTATCAATAAGGCACGATCCTACAAGTGGTATCAGGGCCTGGTGAGGATCTCTGATAAAGAAGAAAACATTACTAACACTTTCTCTCAAACATTGTTCACAATGTCATCATCAATGAATAACTATGAAATGTGGGCAATGAAGATTAGAGACTTGTTACCTTATGATTCTATGACTAAGTGGACTGAAAATGATGAATCTGATGAAGAAAGTATAGTTCAAACAGGTGATATAACTGATGAAGCAAAGGACAACATGGAAGAATATGCATTAATGGGATTTCCATCTCAGGTACAGAAGTGTCCCTTTGGCTGTCATGAATTATACTCAACTCTTAAGAAAGAGTATGATGAAATAGAATCTGAATATAAAGAATACTATATTAAGGTTCAAGCTTACAGTAGTTCTGTTAAAACCTTAGAAAAATAGAAAGCTTGGTTCCAGGCAAACCAGCTTGCATACGAAGGAAAAAATTAGGGTGTTAGAAAGAGATTTAACAAACACTACTAATTTGCTAAAATATTCTGAGAGAGAAAATGCTAAGGTGGTGTTAGAGAAACAAGAATTACAGGCTAAGTTAGACACAGAATTGGCTAGACACAGAACATGGCAAGAGTCTGCTAAAAACCTAGTCAAATTAAACAATAGCACTCAGTCTGTAAGGGGTAAGAGGGGGATAGGGTATGATGTTGGACCAGATGATGTATATGACCCTAGTGACCCAAGTATATTTGACCCTTCCCCTAAGGAGGTCAATTACCAAATCCCTGTAAAGTATGTAAAAGAAGGGGGAATGAATGCTGTTCCTCCACCAATTAGAGGAGTCTTTATGCCTACCCCTATCCACTCTCTCTCTGACATTGACTCAGATGAATCACACATGGTTTATAGCAAAAAGTCCAAAGACTTACCTGAACCTGATGACTTTGTCTCTTGTTCCACCAGTGACAAGTCCTCTGAACCAGAGTCCAAAGACTTTGTTTCATGTGATTCAAGTGATGAGTCACCTACACCCAAGTCGCATGGATTCTCTTCAAAAGTAGATGATGGTAAATCTGCTTCTAAAACTGCTTCCTATGAAAATAGCTCACTTAAAAACAATTGTGTCTCTAGTTCTTGTAGTGATAACTTTGTTTTTAATAAGAGGAATTATGTTAGGAACAAGTCTGTTAAGAAGAAGTCATGTTTTGTATGTGGTAGTTACTCTCATCTCATTAAAGACTGTGATTATCATGAAAGGAGAATGGGTATGTATAGGTAACAACAGACTAGACCATTGTGGAAAAATGTCAAAGATATTCCACCATATGTTCCACAATCAGCAGGAATGAATTCTTGTAGAGATTCCATACATGCTGGTAGACCAGTTCCTGCTGGTAAGCATGTTGCTGCTGGCAAACCCATTCATGCTGGTCAGCATGTTGCTGCTGGTAAGTCTGTTCCAGCTGGTAGTTCTAATCCTGCTGGTTGGAAAAGGAATGATTCCAGACCTATCAACAGACCTACAAGCTCATTCTTTCAGAAGGACTTTAGGCCTGCTTATCTTGACCCAATGCTTGTGGGAGGAATGGCTTATGCCCCATGGTTTCCTTGGCAGACACAAGTCAGTAATGGCATGGGTGGTCCTATGTAACTTACATGTTTGTTCATGTTGTATTTCTCTTTGCAAGTTTTTAGGGGAGGCATAAGCCTAAGGGGAGGCTTATGCTTGTATTTTGTGTTATTACTAACAAACTTTTGTATTTGTTTTATGTACATTAACTTTGGTTTTGCAGGTTTGTCTAGTTTTTGTTACTTATTTTGTTTTGCAGGTATCAGTTTAGTTTGTTGGCTAACATTGTTTTGCAGGTGATTCATTCACATAGTTTGAGCAATTGCAGAAATAAAAAAGGCATTTCATTTCATAAACATTAAGATGATTACAAATAAGAAATGATTTATTACATATTCAAGAGCCTAAACCTACAAACTAAAACCTAGCCAAACTATTACATCTTCCCTTTCCCTTTGCCCTTGTAATCGGGCATGAACCTTCGAACCCTTTGACAACTGATTGCCTCATACACCTTTGGGGATGCAAGGCCCAAAACCTGTGTACTTGGCTTTAGACGAGGTCCACTCTTCTTAGGAACTGGTATCTGACTCATACCAGCAACAGCCTTCTCCATTTCTCTTCTCAGCACATCAAAGAAAGGGGGAAATTTGCAGGATCCGTTTCCCAGGTACCTTTATAGTGCGTCAAGGACCTTGGCCAGGAAGAAGAATTGTCATCTGTGTCTGAGTCATCCAAGGAGGATGAATCGAACACATACGATGGAGGAGTTGGAAGATCATCGGAAGAGGTTAGTTCAGGAAGTGGTTTTGGTGTTCTGATTGGGAGATTTGAATAGTTTGGTGGAAAGTAGTTTTTCCGTCCTTCACTTTTTGAATCAGAGGAAGAAGAAGATGAATCAGACGATATTGGAACAATTTCGGGTTTGGGATTCATTGTTATGTTGATTGATATTCTAGGGTTTGGTATGAACTGATTTGATTTGGGGGAGAGGCCTTTTATAGTGAAAAGATGATTTGAGGAAATTATTGTTGGGTTGGTGTTGGGAGTTAATTTGGGCGGTTTAGTTATACTTGACCAGATTCATAATGTTGACTTTGGTCAAACCACTCCATTGCTGCTGTTTGACCAACTGTTCCTGCTGCTTAACCAGTGGTTCCTGCTGGTTTCATTAAAATTGGGAAAGTTAGTTAAGTCAATTCGGTCAAAGATACGTGCGCGAAATTCCTGCAATTTAAATCGCTAAACTTGACAACAATATAACTAACCTAAAATTGCACATCCCACACCTCAAATTCATCAGTTTCTTCTCAAACCCAATTCATCTTTCCTCTTTTCAAACCCTAGTTCACTGATCAGATACAATGGCAACACTCCGATACAAAAATGATCACAACAAGGTTGCACATTTGGAATCCTCTGATCGAAGTGAAAGATATAACGAGGTGCTAGCATTCTTACGTGGGTCATTTATTTCGATATGCCCTTACTTATTGTCCCTCTACAGTGTACGACTCTCTTATCAAGCAGTTTTGGGCTACTGCTTCTGTACGAGCCATTGTGGGGAGACAGCAGGAGATAGTGGCAACCATTGATGGACATGAGCATATCATAACTGAGGGGTCGATTCGCACTCATCTCCAACTTCCTGATGAGGATGGGGTGTATAATCTAACTAAGCTAGAAATCCTAGATGGCATGGCAGAAATTGGGTACCCTGTCTCTGGTAATTTTACTTTTTATAAAAGTAAGCTTTCTCCTCAATGGAGGTTCTTATGACTCTCCACCTAGATCCTATGCAGCTCCTCAAACCACATGTCAACCTGTTGGTGGAGCTGAGGGTCCCACTGATGATGTGTCTATGTCTTCCCTTCTCAACAGGTATATTCGAAAGGTTGATACTCTGGAAACTGAACTCAAAGATACTAGGGAGACACTTGGTGGAGCAATCCTTTCTCTGGTTGATAGGGTGAAGTTTTTGGAGGACAAACTTCAACACAAAAGGAGGAGAGTGGTATTGTCTAATTCAGAAGAAGAAGAGGCTGGGCATTAGAGTTCCTTCAATTTGGATGCATTACATGTCCTGGCTAGTGCCTCCTTAGCCAGTGCAAGCAAAGAAGAAGGTGTAAGTAAAGCTTCTAAGCTCCCTCCTACAAAGAAATATTATACAAGAAGGTCTTTGACTAAACTGCAGAGGGCCTCAAGAATACCAACTTTTGAAATGTACAAGCTTGTAGAGGAGGGTACTTTTGTTGCTGCTAGTGGAGATGATGCAGGCATTCCAAAGGATATTCCTGCTGGTTCAAATGTTTCTCAGAACATTCCTGCTACTACAGATGTTCCTGCTGTTAATGAGAGTATTTCAGCTGGTCCTAAGTCTCACGGTGATCCTGCTGGTGGATCTACCATTGCTTCTGGTTCAGGATCTGCTGAGACAGCTCCTGTGGTGGATAATGTTGTTTCTTCCCCAACAAGGGAACAAGTTCAGGATGTTGAAGGAGTCTCAGTTGCTGAGACAGAGCATGATGCAGAAATGGCCAGACAGGAACAGGAAAAGGAATTAGCTACTGAACAAGCTAGACTTGATCAGATAGCTCAAGATGCAGAGTTGGCAAGGTAAGTTTCTGCTGAAACTGACAGAAACATTGTTGGGTTCATGAGTAACACAAGATCTGCAGATTTTAACTCAGCTGATGTTGGGAATTCTGCTAAGTAGGATTCTGCTGAAGAATACTGCGGATGGATTCTGCTGAAGCATTGGATTCTGCTGATGACTTGTTTCTGCGAAAGTATAGATTCTGCGTAGTTTGTTTCTGCTGATATAGATATTCAGCGTATTTTGTTATTAGTTAGGATATGCACGAGTTTTATTAGGAAATTATATAGCATATCTTCTATTAGTTTTTAGATATACGTTTCTTGTGAAACGGTTTAGGGTTTCTTGTTCTAGGGTTCCTTATCTATAAAAGGAACACATTATTATGTAATATGTACGAGTTTGAAAAACAAGTTTTAGTATTAATAAAAGATCCATAGAGGATCAAAACGTTCTTAGTTATCTGTGTTCTTACTTGTGTTTAGTTTCCGCTTTAGAATACAAGTATTAGAGATTTTCTATTAGTGTGTTTGTGATTACATAAACATTACTAACGATCCACGAGCGCTCAAAGATCTATCAAGGTCTTAGGTTCAACAAGTGGTATCAGAGCCTCGGGAGAGTCTCTGTGATACTAAGAACATCTTTTCTTTTACACCCTCTCAATCAAAACAACCAAAACAATGCCTGGATCAGACGATGGATCAGAAGTTAACAACAACAACAACAACAACAACAACAACCAAAACACCACATCTATGCAATAACTCACTCTCACCAACAGCAATGCAAAGTTCCCATACCTCAAGAAGGAAGAGTACGAATTGTGGGCTATGAAGATGCAGAACTGGATCACTAATATTGATTGAAATCTTTGGGAGATTGTCAAAAAGGGAAATACATTGAAGAAGCACTTCAAAGATGCTGATGGTGTAGTTACCATTCTTGATCCCCAAACTGCTGAAGAGATTCTTACTGTGCAGAGAGAGAATAAGGTTCGAACTATTCTCCTTCAGGCTATTCCAGATGATCACATTGGTGATTTTCACTACTTGGAGGATGCGAAGGACATCGGGATGGCCATAAAGGCTATGTTTGGTGGGAACGATGAGTCAAAGAGGATGAGGAAATCAATGTTGAAACAGCAGTTTCAAGAATTTCAAATTTCTGAGGAAGAAGGTATTCACAAGGGGTATGATAGGTTTCATAAAATTTTAAGTCAATTGAATCAGCTGAAGGCAAGGCCAGACAATGAGGATTGCAATGCAAAGTTCTTACGATCTTTACCTCAATCTTGGCTGCATATGAGTATTGCACTCAAAGCTAAAGGTGGACTGGATATGCTCACCTTTGATGATCTCTACAACAAGCTTAAAACTCTTGAGCCCGATGTCAGAAGTCCCATTCGTACATCCACTCCCAGTTACTCAGCTTTTGTTAGCACCACCTCCAATAAGATGAATCAAGCTTCAAGCCCAAGCTCCTCAGCATCATCTTCCTACAACAACACCAGACCAAATTCACAGCCAAAGTCTAATGGTCTATTGGAAGATGTACTTCAATCTTTTGTTGCTGATTATGATCATCAGCAGCAACTTACTTTTGAGGACTTTGATCAGGTGGATCCTCTGGATATGGAAGAGATGAACTTGAAGTGGCAGGTGGCCATGCTCTCAATGAACATCAAAAGGTTTGAGAACAAGTCAGGGAGAAAGTTTGGTTTCAAGGGAAGAGACCCTGCTAGATTTGACAGGAGGAAGGTCAAATGCTATACATGTCATCAGATGGGTCACTTCTCAAGAGAGTGCAAGGATAGGAAGACTGGTGATGAGGTTAGGTATTCTACCTATCAGCAGAATCAGGTGAAAGATGGAACTGCTAAAGCTTTGGTCACTCTGGATGATCATGTCAACTGGAAGGTGCATGAGCCTGATAATGATGAAGTTTCTGGTCCTGAGTTGAGTGGATTGCTTGCCAGCTGTTCTACAGAGGATCAGCATGATCAAGTTGCCTTTATGGGCATCTCTCATGTACATAATTGTGTTTTTGGTTGTAGTGAAAGATATAATGAACTTAAGGAGGCTTATGATGCATTGAAACCTAAATATAATAAATGTTATGTAGAAGTTGAGGGTTACAAATAGTCTTTAAAAACTCTAGAAAAACAAAAGGTTTGGTTTCAAAAGAATCAGCTTGCTTATGATGAAAAGATAAGGGTGTTAGAAAGTGATTTGAAATGTACTAGAATTGATTTAAAACGTACTGAGAAAGAAAAAGCTGATGTAGAATCTGAAAATCAAGTACTAAAAGAGAAATTAGAGAAGGAAATAGCTAATCATAAAATTTGGCTAATGTCAGGTGATAAGTTATCTAACTGTCTCTATAACACTCAACCTGTAAACTCTAGTATAGGCTTAGGCTTTAAAAAATATGTTGGTTTAGAGGCTAGGGATGATATGCGTAAATCTACACCAGCAGGCTTAGCAAATTTTGTTAAAGAAGGAAAATTACATGCTGTGCCTGGACCTATTAGGGGAGAATTCATGCCCTCTACCAACACCACCTCAGACTTTGATGGATCACACCATCTGTATGGCAAAAAGTCAAGTGACTTGCCAGACCCTGATTCTAATTCTACTGACTTTGTCTCTTGTTCTTCTAGTGACAAGTCCTCTGACCAAGGGTCTACTACCAGTTGTGATTCAAGTGAAAAGTCAGACCTTCCCAAGACCTCTCCAAAGCCTACACCCAAGACTCCCTACAAGCCTGTTAGAGTTGCTGCTGATGAATCAAATTCAAAGACAGTTTCTTCTGAAGACTTGTCATTTAATTCTTTGCAAAACAATGTTTTTAATTCTGTCAAAAACAATTCTGTTAATGTTAATGGTTTGAATACTTTTGCTTGTCATGGAACATCTTTCAATTTGAATAAATCTTCTAAAAAGAAGAAATGTTTTGTGTGTGGAAGTAAATTTCATTTGATTAAGGAATGTAATTTTCATGAGCAAAGAATGGGTGTAGGTAGTGGTCAAAATAAACCTAGACCAATGTGGACTAATGTTAAGGATATACCACCATATGTTCCACAAGCAACTCATAAGATCAGCAATTCTGCTGATAGACATTCTCCATCTGCTGGGAGAAGACCTGTTGCTAGACCATATGTGAGACCAACTAGTTCATATTTTCAGAATGGTTATTGGCCTGGATTTATTGACCCAATGTATGTGGGTTGGGGATATTGGGATACTGCTGTGAAGCCCTCAGCAGGTTGTTTTTGGACTAAAAAGGGACCTAATTTTCATAGCAGGTCCAAGAACAATGGTGGATCTTATACATCTACATGGCCTAATTCTTATGATCCACAAGGCAGGCTCAAGTCAGTAATGACTTGAGTCTCCAAAGTGTACTTATTCTTTGTATATTTTTGTTGTTGTAGGATCATCCTCTGAAAAGTAAAGAAGTAGGCATAGTAGATAGTGGTTGTTCCAGGAGTATGTCAGGAAACATAGAGATGATGCATGATTTTGTACCCATTGAAGGAGGAGGCAATGTGACTTTTGGTGGAGGAGATGGTAGAATCACTGGGAAAGGAACCATCAGAACACCTAATTTGGACTTTGAGAATGTGTATTATGTGAAGGAACTGCAACATTTCAACTTGTTCTCAGTCTCACAAATTTGTGACACCAAGAACAAAGTATTCTTCTCTGAGGATGAATGTCTTGTGCTCTCTAAAGACTTCAAACTTCCAGAAGATACAACAATTCTGCTGAGAGTTCCCAGAAGCTACAATTTATACACATTCAATTTGAATGATGTTCAACCTGAAGGTGACCTAACATATTTGGTGGCTAAAGCATCCCTGGATGAGTCTACAAAATGGCATAGAAGGATGGCTCATGTGAATTTCAAGACCATTAACAAGCTTTCTAAACTTGGTCTAGTTCATGGACTTCCTTCCAAAGTCTTCACCAATGAGCACAATTGTATTGCCTGCAACAAAAGGAAGCAACACAGAGCCTCATACAAAGCCATTACTGTTGTAAGAACTATCTCAGAACCTCTTCAGTTGCTACATATGGATCTCTTTGGTCCAACTCAAATCAGAAGTATTGATTACAAGTACTTCTGCCTGGTAATCACTGATGACTATAGTAGGTTTTGTTGGGTATTCTTTTTGAAAACTAAAGATGAAACATCTCCAATTTTAAAAGAATTCATTACCCTTGTTGAAAACCAGCTTAACAAAAAGGTTAAAGGAATTAGGTGTGATAATGGGACAGAGTTCAAAAATGCTGTTTTAATAGAACTTTGTCAGTCTAAGGGGATAAAAAGGGACTATAGCAATCCAAGAACCCCACAACAAAATGGGGTTGCTGAAAGAAAGAATATGACCTTAATAGAGGCAGCAAGATCCATGCTTGCAGACTCTAAATTACCCACTATGTTTTGGACTGAAGCAGTAAGCACTGCTTGTTATGTTCTAAACAGGGTATCCATCACTAGACATCATTTTAAGACACCTTATGAACTTCTCACTGGGAAAGTTCCTGATATTCATTACCTCAAACCTTTTGGCTGTCAAGTGACCATTTTGAACACTAGTGATCCACTGGGAAAGTTTGATGAGAAAGCTGATGAGGGGTATATTGTGGGTTATTCAGCACATAGTAAGGCTTATAGGTATATAATTTGAGCGCTAAAAAGATTGAGGAGACCCTTAACCTTAGATATCTAGAAGATAAGCCTAATGTTCAGGGTCAAGGTCATTGATGAACTCAAATAAGTACATTTTATTACTATCATTTATCCTATTAATTTGAC
Organism: Artemisia tridentata subsp. tridentata; assembly: GCA_021014915.2. Taxonomy (NCBI): domain Eukaryota; kingdom Viridiplantae; phylum Streptophyta; class Magnoliopsida; order Asterales; family Asteraceae; genus Artemisia; species Artemisia tridentata. The sequence continues at coordinate 205,398,728 of CP139508.1, forward strand.
TTGTTTTACTATATTATGTATGAGGATTGATACTTAATCGTTTACTTTTGTAATTCTCAGGTAAAAACAAGCATTTGGTGAAACTTGGCGATTTTGGACTAATAATGGAGCAAAACGTACATAAAGTGGAAGTCTACTGACATGGACAAGATCAAGTCAATTCTGCTCCAGATGCGCCGCATCTCACTATCAACATGCGCCGCATCTCTATCAAGATATCACCAGATACGATCCAAGATACAAGAGGACATGCGCCGCATCTAATAAAGAGTTACGCCGCATCTTCTGGCGGTGTACGAATATTCCTGAATATTATAATCTTGGACCCCACGCGAAGTTAAGTACATGCGCCGCATCTACTTAAGTAGATGCGCCGCATCTTCCCTCAGACACAAACTATAAATACCCCGTAGACCAGACACATTGGAGAGTTCCACAGATTCGGAAGTTCGAAAACCTAAAGACCGAACAGAAAGAAGGACGAATTCAGTCAAGAAGGCAGCACAAGACACACCCAAATCGAAGATACAAGAGCTGTAAGAAGGTGCTGCATGTATTTAATTCATTAAGTAGTTTTGTTTTATTGTTTTAGCAAACTTTAATTCATCAGGATTGGTGGCTTGTGTAATGTGACAACGGAAAGATTGCACTCCCTTTAATACTTGCTTTCCCATCAATTAAAGTTTATATGTTGATGTCTTTGGTTACTACTTATTAGTGCATTGACCACCTCTGTGTTTATTAGTGGCTTGCGGGCACCCGACTGCGGGACAAGGTGTGGCTCCCACGGTTGTTTCTAAATTGATCACTTAGGAATAACTTTTAGACATAAGTCGTCATTAAGGGTTTACTCGCCGATGAGAATAGGACCAACGAGAAAGGGTTAATTACATACACTTCATATAAAGCTATCAATAAAACAAGTGACAATCTACTTAATCATAAGGACAGCCCTCTTATTGTCTCTAGTATCTATCTGTGTACGTGTGTGCTACTTGCTGATTCGTGCCTATATGTTTATTTTATTATTTAATTGCAAACAAACTGTGCCAGTCTCTCAGGCTGAAACCCCCTTGCGTTAGGATATTAAAATACTGATTAGATTAACTAGATTATACGTTCCACTCTTAGTGATCGACACTCTACTTACCATTATCTTCATACTGACCGGGTACACTGCTCGTTAAGTGTGTGTGTTATTGATAAGTCGGCTAAATATAAATTTAAAACTTGAGTAGGCATTAAAACTGCTAAACCGCAACGACACATCACGCGCATCAAGTTTTTGGCGCCGCTGCCGGGGAGTGAATTGTTATTTTCTGTTAATTTGATTAGTATTTTAATTAGGTTTTTCTTTTTATTAGATTAATTGCATCATTGTACTATTTTGCATATTTGTTGTATTGTGTGTTATTTGTTTGCTTTTGTTTTTATTTTTGTGTGTTTTATTTTTGTTTCGTGTGTTTAATTTTTATTTTTATTTTTCGTATTTTTCTGTTCTGCTATCGTTGTACTGTGCTAAATCAAACGATACGGCGCATCTGATCTCTCAGATACGGCGTATTGCGTTTAATTTTTTTAATACAACGCGTTTAATTAATTCGATACGACGCATCTTTTCCCCAAGATACGGCGTATCTGTTTTTAACGAGAAAATTTTTCTAAGCGATAAAGTAATACGACGCATCTGCTTTTGTAGATACGGCGTATCTGTTTTAATAAAAATTTTTCTAAACGTTAACGCCATACGACGCATCTGCTTTCGCAGATACGGCGTATCTATTATTTTAATTAAAAACAGTTTGCGAATTATTAAACAAATACGGCGTATCGATTTCCGTCGATACGGCGCATCTTACTGAATCAAAAATCTTTTATTTTTAAACGTAACGAAAATACGGCGCATTAACTTTTGTTAATACGACGAATATAATTTGATAAATATAGTTGATTTTTGATATTTACCTTGATCGGTCAGCTACTCTCGTGTGCAAGTTGTTTATTTTCAGGATAAATGATGACTCGAGCATCACCAAGAAAGATTACATTCTGAACCAAACCAAGAGACGCTAGCTGAAGTGACCGAACATAAGACGGCAAGAGTGGAGGAAAACTCAGTACTGGTAACATTGAACTTCTTTAATTCTTGAAGTAGAATCCCAGGTAAACTCTACAATAATTCAACTGCCCTAAGGAAAGTTCTCTACATTATCATCTCAGTTTTATTATCTATGTTATACATCAGATTCAAATCGTAATCTTAATTTTGCACGCTTAAAAACGATATTTGTTCCTAACCTCGGAATAAATCCTTATCCACTAAACAATAAGATTACGACTATTAATGAAACGTTTATGCCTATTACTCTTATTTTGAATTCATCTATATGGTGTGCCGTTTTTACCCAAATTTGATGTATAAGGAACTGTGTTGCGGAGGCCAAGGTACGTTCTTCATTTAAATTTCGTTAACTAACATAGAGATACGGCGGATCTAAATATCCAAAGCGCCGTATCCCTGACTAACTAGGACTTATTGACTAGTCAACGGAATTAACTAGATACGGCGCATCCCAATTTTCTAATACGGCGCATCGTGTCGCCTTATAAATACGACGGGAATACGCCGCATAAATACACACAGTTAAGAACACGCACTAAAATTATACTCAAAATCCGATCATCTTTCTTCAATCCGCCTTTAATCCGAGCATTAAAACGTTCTCCTAATCACAAATACTAAGGTAATTGTTACATTTCGATTTAATTTTGATTAATACGAAAATTAGGGTTTATAGGATTGAATCGATTCGCGCTTAAACGATATAGGGATATGATTAGAACTTGGAATTAATTATTTCCCCTAAGTTAATTTTAGATTTGGACAACGAATTTGGCACTAATTGAATCGACCGAAAATTTAGGTTTTGGGTTTGATTTTGAATATTTAGCGGGAAGGTAAATTAGCTGTGGTTGATTGAACTGATATAAGGAGAATATTATACTGTGTTATTTAGTGGAGGTTTACGTCACGGATACGGATTCTTGAAAAACGTGCCTAACCCTTTATTTTATGCTGATGTGCTTTTAGATGCGGCGCATCTATGTTGATTAATGCGGCGTAACGACCTATTTCAAAATTGCTAAAATCTTAGATACGCCGTATTGATTAATCTAGATACGACGCATCTCAATACGCCGTATCTGTTATCTTGCACCGCATCTCTTATACTTTACACAGATACGCCGCATTGATTTAATCAAATGCGCCGTATCTACCTTTCTTGCAGACTGTTTACTGACTTTGAATGTTTATTTCAGATGACACTACCAGATATCGCACAAAGGCACCAATGGTTACGATTCGAGAACATGGGACTTGCTGATGGCACTCTAGAGGATTATTTGCATAGACTTGACTCAGTGTACTTCAAGAAAATATTCAGAGTCCAGGTTCTAAATTTTGACGATGTGGGATTGATAGGTGGTGGACATGCAGCTGCGAGCTTACAGCGTCGTATGGAGATGGTTGTTGTTGGAGGTGATGATGAGGTGGAGTTCAGGTCTAGTGCTTGGGAGCGACTGTTTAGGGTTGACGAGCCTCTGATTAGGGAGCTCATGCTGGAGTTCTTTAGCACTATTCATTACAGAGAGACGGATGTGGAGATTGATACAGCTGACACTCTGGTGTTCAGATTAGGAGGTGTGCACAGGCAGATGTCGATGAGGCAGTTTATTTTAGCCTTGGGTCTACACACTGAGGAGGAGCTTGGATCTGCTGGGTTTGCCAGGTACTGGGCTGAGAGTTTGCGGGTTGTCCCTGACAGAGGGGTATTCAGTGATTATTGGTTCAGGATTTCTTCGGGGGGCGACATCACTACTTCCACCCCCTCATATACTTTGATCAGGGAGCCGATGAGGAGGCTGTGTCACAGGCTGATTGCACTTACTATTGCTGGGAGGGGTCAGTCGCCTGAAAAGGTGACCACTCTGGACCTCTTCCTACTTAGGAGCATGGATGAGGGGATGCCGGTGAACATCCCCCACTTTTTGGCACACTACCTCCACCGATCAGCTGCTGGGAGAGATCGGAGGAGCCACATGACTGGCGGGCATTTTGTTTCGAGGCTGGCCCGCCATTTTGGAGTTATTGGAGCAGAGATTCCAGCGGGGCTGGAGGTTGTGGTGGCTCGTCTCCCAGTTATCGACAGAGACTATTTGGTTAGACTGGCGATCTGCCAGGTGGCTGCTGGGGGCCACTTTTGGGCAGCATTAGGGCCCGCCAGAGCTGCAGGGGCGGAGGCGGAGCAGGGAGGACCTCAGGATCCTCCGGCTGCTGCTCCTGCCGACGAGGAGGTGCCACAGGCACCAGTACCCCCACGCACCGTGATTCAGAGACTCGACGCAGTCGAGGGAGAGGTGATGGTACTGAGGAGAGACTTAGAGTGGGTGGTCCGGAGTGTGAGCAGACTATTAGAGCATCAGGGTATCACCCACACTCGTCCTGATGGTACTGAGGTTACGGGAGTAGCACGTACGTACGAGCGCAGAGTCCGCCAGAGGACTGATGGAGCTAGCACTTCTGGGACCCATCCGGACGACACCGCTCACCCATGATCTTACCCTTTTGTTTTACTGATATTGTTCCACACATTATTATTATTTTATTTTTGGATTGTACTTATCGTTATTCTTATGCTTATGTTTAATGTTTCAGTTTATATTTCTTGTTATGTTTGGCGAAGACTGGCATTAAGTTCAGCATGAGAGTACGAGAGGACGTATGAGATTAAACCGTGGAACGTGCCATTTTACAACAGACTGTTAACAGTCTGTTTGGTTACTACATGCGCCGTATCTGCTTAAACAGATGCGACGCATCCTATCCTTTATTTCATCTGCATTTTTATTTTCGACTTTAAAACTTTTTATCAGTTTATTTTAATGCGGCGCATCCCTGGTTAAGGATGCGGCGCATCTTTATTCTGATCCGTATTTATTCCAGGCTCGATACGGCGTATCTTCTTCAATAGGATACGGCGCATCGACTGACCTGATGATTTTCAGTTTTCATTTTTAAGTTTTATTTTTACCTAACTACTAATGTATTATGCAAGTTGAACCTTTCTTATCTTAGGTGTGTTTTAAAGTGTTGGTGGTATTATAGTTTCCTGAATTTCCTGTGGATACATCAAGCATGAAGCTTTAACGTTCTAATCCACAAGAAAGATGATTTTTGCTCATATACTAATGGAGGATCATACCGAGCAAATATCAGGGGAGTTTTTCCGTTCTAATTCTTTTATTTCCAGTTTTTAACCTTTTATACAAACAACGAGGACGTTGTTTAACTTAAGTGGGGGGATAGGAGAATTAGAACACTTAACACTTACTTGTCCTAAACTTTTTCAAAAATTATGCTTAAAATGTGCTTAATATATCAAACTTAAAAATTTTTAGCATGTTTTTGTTTAAGATCTAAGTTGCATAACTGCACACATGACATTATTTTCAAAAATTGTGATTTTTCCAAAATTCACAAATCTATGAGTGTGCCGGTGACTTGTAAACTTTAGAACTTGGCTTGTATACTATTCGAGACCACCATAATGAGTATTATTTATTTAATTGGAATGACTTGTCTAACTTGGTAAAATTCTAGGATTACACCCAAATAGCCTTTATATGTTATGTGTTATTAACTAGCTACACTGGTTAGTTAACCCCCGTATAAACCCTTTTGTTACTCTCATTTTTAGAGTAAGATACCCCTAGAAAAACACTCAGAGCCATTCCTTTCGTTTCTTACACCTATGTTTAAAATGTTTCGTTACACCTTAAACCTTAGCCTACCCTGTAGATTAGAATCCGTGGTTGGTTAATTGCTATAGGCAGAGTGTGTTTCCTTACATTACCTGTGTTCGCGTGCGTAATTCATTATATATGGTTAGGTCGGGAAATTGCACAATGCAATTGGAGTGAAAGTAAATATTGTATATTTTAGAGTTTATTTTTCGTGTGTTTACTACTTTCACTATTTACCATTATTTCTGAAGTTATGAAAAGTATGGAAAAATTATCCGGAAAGAAAGTTATAGTGATATGGTGAAATTTTACACATCTATGTTTATGTTTCAAGTTAAAAAAAAAAAAAAAAAAAAAAAAAAAAAAAAAAAAAAAAAAAAAAAAAAAATCGAAAAAATGAGAAAAGAAAAAGAAAGAAAAAAGAGTTGGATGTTTATTTTAAGCCAACAATGTAGAGTTATGTAAGTGGTTCATATGGCCACTATTTGTTGTATTATATCTATGGATTGAATGGGAATTGGCAGTTATGGGAATGCCAATTAAGGTTTATTCTTTGATTAAGATTTTGTTGAGTATAATTCGTGTCTACCTAAAGCGTGCGTTTCAAGTGTTAAAGCGTGAGTTATTCAATGATATGAGTCTTATTCATGGGATGGTTGGGATAGTGATTAACCACACTTAGGATTTTAATTTATTTGTTTTGTTTATTTTTATTTTTACACCAATTTATATCCCAAATGTTATCCATACCCTTCATTATTCTTTATCCAACCAAACCTTTGATTTATTGAGATTAGGGATTTGAGCAATCTTAAGTATCGTAGTCGTGGATTCGGCTATGTATTTATGATTTTGTCGCCCTTTTTGATATATTATTATTGGTGAAGTTTGGACCTATCTTTAGCCTATTCGAGTTAAGGATTTGAGCAATTGCAAGTATCGTGTTCGTGGATTCGATCATGTATTTGTGATTTTGTCGCCTTTTCTGGAATTTGAGATCGATAGTGAAATAAGAATAATTAACCCTTAAGCCTAAAAAACCCTTTTTACCGCTTTAGACTTGTTATTCCTTAGCTTTAGTGGTGGAGATGTGTATACTTGCCAAGCTTATGATAGAATATTCGTCACGACTGGACAGTTAAACGATTAGATTTGCTTTTATCGACTTATTTTATTTTACTTCTAATTCGTTAAGTGTTTAGTTGTGTGATTATGAAATAAACGAATACATGCTTAACTATAAAAATAAATCCTAACATCTTTTAGGATACATTTTCATGAGATTTAATCTAAGGTTTACTTGGGGACAAGTAAAGTTCAAGTGGGGGGATATTTGATGAACTCAAATAAGTACATTTTATTACTATCATTTATCCTATTAATTTGACTTGTTTTACTATATTATGTATGAGGATTGATACTTAATCGTTTACTTTTGTAATTCTCAGGTAAAAACAAGCATTTGGTGAAACTTGGCGATTTTGGACTAATAATGGAGCAAAACGTACATAAAGTGGAAGTCTACTGACATGGACAAGATCAAGTCAATTCTGCTCCAGATGCGCCGCATCTCACTATCAACATGCGCCGCATCTCTATCAAGATATCACCAGATACGATCCAAGATACAAGAGGACATGCGCCGCATCTAATAAAGAGTTACGCCGCATCTTCTGGCGGTGTACGAATATTCCTGAATATTATAATCTTGGACCCCACGCGAAGTTAAGTACATGCGCCGCATCTACTTAAGTAGATGCGCCGCATCTTCCCTCAGACACAAACTATAAATACCCCGTAGACCAGACACATTGGAGAGTTCCACAGATTCGGAAGTTCGAAAACCTAAAGACCGAACAGAAGAGAAGGACGAATTCAGTCAAGAAGGCAGCACAAGACACACCCAAATCGAAGATACAAGAGCTGTAAGAAGGTGCTGCATGTATTTAATTCATTAAGTAGTTTTGTTTTATTGTTTTAGCAAACTTTAATTCATCAGGATTGGTGGCTTGTGTAATGTGACAACGGAAAGATTGCACTCCCTTTAATACTTGCTTTCCCATCAATTAAAGTTTATATGTTGATGTCTTTGGTTACTACTTATTAGTGCATTGACCACCTCTGTGTTTATTAGTGGCTTGCGGGCACCCGACTGCGGGACAAGGTGTGGCTCCCACGGTTGTTTCTAAATTGATCACTTAGGAATAACTTTTAGACATAAGTCGTCATTAAGGGTTTACTCGCCGATGAGAATAGGACCAACGAGAAAGGGTTAATTACATACACTTCATATAAAGCTATCAATAAAACAAGTGACAATCTACTTAATCATAAGGACAGCCCTCTTATTGTCTCTAGTATCTATCTGTGTACGTGTGTGCTACTTGCTGATTCGTGCCTATATGTTTATTTTATTATTTAATTGCAAACAAACTGTGCCAGTCTCTCAGGCTGAAACCCCCTTGCGTTAGGATATTAAAATACTGATTAGATTAACTAGATTATACGTTCCACTCTTAGTGATCGACACTCTACTTACCATTATCTTCATACTGACCGGGTACACTGCTCGTTAAGTGTGTGTGTTATTGATAAGTCGGCTAAATATAAATTTAAAACTTGAGTAGGCATTAAAACTGCTAAACCGCAACGACACATCACGCGCATCAGTCATGCTTGGTATTTTGACCTGGATTACTTAACTGATTACTTGGGCTATACTAGATATGTTGCTAACCAATCTGCAGGTTCTCAAGAGTCTCCCACTCATAATGCAAGTGCCCTGGATGTTGACTCAGATAGTGAGTCTGAGCATGATGAACAAACTATAGTTGTACCTTCTTTTTCTCCTAACCATTTTGCAGGTGACAACTCTAAAGACACTTCTGATGAGATTGAAGATGAGTCACACTATGCAGAGGACCTTGCTAGACTCAAGAAGCAGGAGCATGCAGCCAATCAAGAAGCTGAAAGGCTTGGTGTGGAGTCTGCACAAGCAGTCAGTGGAAACCAGGATTCTGCTGATAGTTCTCATGTTTCCCCTGACATCACCATTTCTGCTGACAGTTCTCCTGAAGGTTCTCCCATTTCTCCTGGTGTGTCCACAGACTTTGTAGAGCCATATACACATTTTCCAAGTCCTTCTGATCTTGGAAATTACCAACCCAAAGCTGGAATCTTCAACTCAGCCTCCTATGACAGTGATTTTGGACCCAATGTAAACAATCTTGACACCTCAATTGATGTCAACCCCAATGCTACCAAGAGGATCAACATTGCTCATCCCCAATCCAATATTCTTGGTGATCCTCAGGCACCTGTTAGAACTAGAAGTAATGTGAAAAGTTCTAAGTATGGTCAAGTGGCTTTTCTTTCATATGTCTCAAATCAGCAAAGGGACAATCACACAGACTTTAAGTATTGTCTGTTTGCTTGTTTTCTTTCTCAAGTGGAACCAACCAGTGTTACTCAAGCTCTTGAAGACTCAAGCTGGATTGAAGCAATGCAAGATGAGATGCAACAATTCAAGAATCAGAAGGTTTGGATACTGGTACCACTACCTGAAGGGAAGATTGCAATTGGGACAAAATGGATTTTGAAGAATAAAAGAGATGCAAGGGGTATTGTAGTAAAAAACAAAGCAAGATTAGTGGCTCAGGGGTTCAGGCAGGAGGAAGGCATTGATTATACTGAAGTTTTTGCACCTGTAGCTAGGGTTGAGGCCATTAGAATCTTCTTGGCCTATGCATCTTATATGGGTTTCATGGTATATCAGATGGATGTGAAAGGTGCTTTTCTGTATGGTGAAATTGAAGAGGAGGTATATGTCACTCAACCCAAAGGTTTTGAAGACCCAGATAATCCAAAACATGTTTACAAGGTTGTAAAAGCTCTCTATGGACTACATCAGGCACCAAGAGCTTGGTATGCTAGGCTTTCTGCATTTCTGCTGAAGCATGGATACAGAAGAGGTGCCATTGACAAAACACTCTTCATTAAGAAGAATTCCAGGGACATCATTCTTGTGCAAGTTTATGTGCAGGTTTATGTGGATGACATTATCTTTGGCTCCACTAAAGAAGCTTGGTGCAGGGAGTTTGAGGAATTGATGAAGGGAGAGTTTCAGATGAGTGCTATGGGGGAGCTTACTTTCTTTTTGGGTCTACAAGTTCAGCAGAAACAAGATGGTATCTTTATCAGTCAGGATAAATATGTGAAAGATATCTTGAAGAAGTTTGATATGGAAAATGTCAGAACTGCCACTACTCCTTATGAAGCTCCAAAACCAAAGAATAATCTTGAACCAGATCCTGCAGTGAATGTTCACCTATACAGATCCATGATTGGTTCATTGATGTATTTGACAGCTTCAAGGCCTGACATCACATTTGCTGTGAGTGCTTGTTCTAGACATCAGGTCACTCCACTTACTTCCCATTTGAATGCAGTCAAAAAGATCTTCAAGTACCTCAAAGGCCAACCTAACTTAGGTCTTTGGTACCCAAAAGAGTCTCCTTTTAAGTTGGAAGCATATAGTGATAGTGATTATGCTGGTGCAAATCTGGATAGGAGATCCACAACTGGAGGTTGCCAATTTCTTGGAAGAAGATTGATTTCTTGGCAATGCAAGAAACAAACAATTGTTGCTACCTCATCTACTGAAGTAGAGTATGTTGCTGCTGCCAATTGTTGTGGACAGGTTCTTTGGATACAAAATCAATTGTTGGATTATGGGTTTAATTTCATGAACACCACAATCTTTATTGATAATCAAAGTACCATATGCATAGTTAAAAATCCAGTTTTTCATAATAGAACTAAGCATATTGAAATAAGGCACCATTTTATAAGAGATGCATATGAAAAACATTTGATAAAAGTGGTTAAAATTCACACAGATGATAATGTGGCAGATTTATTGACTAAGGCCTTTGATGGACCTAGGTTTCAACACTTAGTTGTCCATATTGGGATGGTTAACCCTTAAATGCTAAGTTTGAGGGGAGGCATAGGCCTTAGGGGAGGCATATGCCTCAGGGGAGGATTGTAGATGTAGAACTTGTAAAGTTTGTATATTATTGTTTATGTTTTTGTTGGCTAACACTCTAACTATCTAATGTACTTTAAGTTTTGTGTGGTTTGTTTTGTTTGCTACTTTGTATCTGTTTTGCAGAATGCCTTGATGTTTAGTTGCTGATCTCAAGTTGAAGTTCACCAAGATTGGTTAAATGGGACATGGTCCAGTAAGCTTAAAGAGTGTTTCTGCTGAATGGAAGTGCTGAAGCATAGTTCAAGTAATAATCAAAGAAAAGTTGTTCATTCATTCAAAAGAAATTACAGCTTACAAACAACTTCAAATTGCAATAATAGACCATTCCTATACAAGATTACCTACACAGACACTAGATCCTATCATCATGGTTTCAAAAGCTGTTGGAGATGCATGACCAGGAATGAAGATGCTGAAGAACCTAGTTTTATATCTTTGGTCCTTGGCAACATCTCATCATCACCTACTCCATTTTACCCTTTCCTTTTCCGGTCACCTCTGCACCCTTGCCCTTTCCTTTGTCTCTATGGTATGAAACACCAGACCTTGGGGCAGGAAGACCAATAACCACCTCCCTTGTCACTGGGAGTGGTGGATTTCTGGTGTGTGGTCTTGGTTGGGGTTGTGAAGGTTGGGGCCTCTCTCCACCTGCTGTTGCTGCTACCCTCTCCTCTTCTTCTCTTACCAATCTATTGAAGATTGGCTCTAGACGCTCTGTGGAGTCATCAGAGCCCCTAGGTGAATCATTTGGATCCACCACACTATCATCTTCAGATGAAGGGAGAAAGGGGGACTTCAAAGGACGAGGTTCATCCTGATAGGGGTATCGAAATAAAGGACGACTATCCTCAGATGATGATGATGATGGAGTTTTGGGTGGATTGTTTGGTCTGCTTGATGAGCCCACATCATGTTTTCTTTTACGGGCTTGTTCTTTGGTAAGACCATACCTTCTACGGTTTGGTCGTGATGATGATTGGGAGGCTTGGTGTGTTTGTGGTGAATGGGGAATGTTATCTCCTGAGTCTGCTGATGACTCGGAGGTGAGATCAATGACTTCTGGTTGATTGGTCATGGTGAAGATGCTTAATTTTGATTGAATGAGGGTTTTGATGGTAAATTGGGGTTAATTGATTTGTGCTGATTGTGATTTGGGGTTATTTTATAGGCGAAGTCAAGGGTTGATGGTAATAAATGCGAGTTGGGTTGCACAATAAAACTCAAGATATTTACTGAAGATATTGTTACCCTTGAGTTGCTTCTGCTGATTGACTTTTCATCAGCAGATTGACCGTCATTTCTGCTGAAGAGTTAATTTTAAATAATGGAGTTACTTTACACGTCAGATCCGGTCAACAATTAGTTTCGATATTTTTGACCATAATTGGGTAACTTCTATTTATAACCTACCTCATATAATCTTCGCCCAAAACAACTTATTCCCTCTTCAAGCAATTTGAACCTACTTTCATTCCCTTGTTTCATAACCTATCTCTCGCAATTTCTTCAATGGAGGCACTTCAATTTAAGAAAGATCACAATAAAGTAGCTTTTCTGGGAAAAGCAAAGGGACATGAAATGTATGAACCCATGGTTGATTTCTTGAAGCGTTCCAAGATTCACTTTGCACTGACTCATTATCCAGATGTAGTACACGAATCTTTGGTTAAGCAATTTTGGGCATCTGCTGAGAAACGTTCGGATACAGAGATTGTTGCAAAGATTGATGGAGCAGAGTATGTGGTGACTGAGTCGTTGATTAGGACAAGATTGCAGTTGGATGATGAAGATGGTGTCTATCACACCAACACTGATGAGATACTTGCTGGGCTAAGAGCTGCTGGTTATCAAAGTATGGATACAGTTATGTGGCTCAAGAACAAGTTTTGCCCTAAGTGGAGGTTTTTGGTGCACACATTGCTTCAGTGCATCAGCAACAAGTCTGGAGGATGGGATCAATTCTCTACCCAATTGGGTTGTGGTATAGTATGTCTATCACAGGGTTTAACTTATAATTTCTCTAAGTTTATTTTTGATAATATGGTTGAAAATATACAAAAGAAAAAGCATAAGTTTCTCATGTACCCTAGGTTTCTTCAGATAATTTTAGACATAAACACCCAAGATAGAGGTCATTATCCCATAGGAGCCCTTAGTGCAAAGTTGTTTGCTTCAATGAAAAGTCACTATGTTGGAGAACATCACCCTCTGCTACAAGCTATGTTGCCACATGGCAATGATGATGCTGATGAGGGTAATGCTGCTGATGCTCCACCATCTCCCAATGCTGCTGATGATGGTACTCCATCATTACCAAGTGTTACTGCTGATGGTAATCCATCAGTGGAAAGGGATGAAGGACCATCCACAACTGCTGAAGCACCCATTGTTTCTCCTGACCAACCTACACCTTCACCTTTGCATGTTTCACCCAGTCCTACTCCATCACAAACTCATGAAGCTCCTGAAGAGCTTGTTCCTGAGGTTGAGGAGACACATCAGTCTCTTGACACTCCTGTGCCTACACCTCTAGACAATGAGACTACTAGACTGTCCACTCCTAGCCCTTTTAGAGACCCAATAGATGAAAACACTCCTACTTTTGAGAATATACATGTTTCTTCTGAAAGGCCCAATGAAGCTCCTTTTACCACTGAGACATCTGCTGGTGGAGCTGAGGACCCTATTACTCTCACTTCTCTATATAATTTGCTCAACAGGAATGTTCAAGAAGTTGAGAAGTTGAAGAAGGAGCTTGCAGATACCAAATCCTCACTTGGTGATGAAATTGTAGTATTGAAAAGGAGGGTTCAGGAGTTAGAAGATCAACTTGGGCAGAAAAAGAAAAGGAAGTTTGTGTTTGCCTCTGATGAAGAGCTGGAGGATATTTATTTGGATCATCTTGATTTATTGGCTGAAGCTGCTCAGCAGACTTATACTTCTTCACCCACAGTTGCTGAATCTTTACAACAAAAAGATCCAATCACGTTCTATAGAAAGAGGAGAAGACAGTATTTGAGCAAGGAATCTACAATGCCAAGTTTGAATGTTGCTCAAGGACATGTTGATGGTGATCATGTTAAGGCAGATGAATCTATGATTAATGTGGCTTCTGCTTATGTCACATCTTCTGAAGTTTCTGCTAAAGTGTTTGTTGCTGGGAGATCCTTTTTCTTGAATACTGCTGCTGAAGTTTCTACTCCACATGTTGATACTTCTACTCAACATGTTTCTGCTGATGCTTCACTTGGTGTTTCTTCTAATGAGCCTGCTACTCAAATTCCAAGTGTTGACATCTCTGGCAATGAGAGAGGAGATATGGTTGATGAAGATATTGGTACAGATCTTGTGAGTGAAAAAGAGAGTAAGGAGCAAGTTAGACTGGTTAAAGAGTATGAAGATATGATGAAAAGTCAAGCTTTGGCTCAAAAGATGACAGCTCAATTTACTTCAGATTTGCCTCCTGAAAGGCAAAGAGAATTGGAAGAGCAATCAGTTCATTTTACTGATGAGCAATGGGATTCTTATACTCAACAAGCTGCTTCCAATCCTACTTTGGCTCAAAGCATCTTGGGAGCTAATTTTGATAGTGACAACTTTGCTGCACAAATGGTGGCTCTTGGCCAACAAAAGAAGAAAGATGCAGCAGAAAAGAGGAAAGCTATTGCTGCACAGAAGGCCAAGGCTAAGAGAGAGAGACCACAGACTGAGGCACAAATGAATAACTATAAGAGAAATGTGGTTTATAACCAATATACTTCTGTCTATACATCTGGTTTGACAAAGAAGCAGGTCTGGGCTTTACCTGAGTCTGAATTGACAAGTATATATAATCAGATTACGAAGAGTGTTAAACCAGCTTCTCATCAATTAAAGAGGCCTAGTGCAAGTATGGATGCTCCACAAGCTAAAAGGATCAAGCCAGTTGAGCTTGGTACTTCATCTTCTGGTGCTAAAGAACAGCTGCACACTCAAGCTGTTTCTGCTGAAGCAACTCCTGAAGGCAACGAATCTGCTGAAGCTATACCCAGTGCTGCTACCATTCCTTCTTCTGCATCTGCTGAACAAGAGGAATCACTTATTTCCAACTATAATGCAGATCTGGTGAGAAAAGCAAAACTAGAAACTGCTGAGGCTAGAAAGGCTAGAGAAGATGCAGAGAAGTTGGGTGAAGCAGGTGGTTCTGTTCCTACATCTTCTATTCCTTCTGAAGATGCTTCTGGTGCATCTTCAACTGTTAGTCCTATGGGGATATATGTACCTGGAAGGAGGAAGAAAAGGATGGCACATAGAAGACATATTGCCACAAGAAGATCAGTGAGATTAGCTAGAAAGCAGGTTTCTAGAGCACATAAGTCTCACAAGGGGAGTTCTTCTAAGAATGTGGATCTCAATGCTGCTTATACAACCTTCATTACAGTGGGTTCTTCTGAGACATTTCCTGAGGGTTCTTACAATGTGTTGGTCAAATGGACTTTGACAGATGGGCAAATTAACACCATCTATAGGCAAGATCATTCCTACATGGAGTTGACTTTCTTACAAGAAATTCTTCACTTGGTGGATAGGCAAGATTTGTATACTCTCTATCGATTGGTCCAAGATTATTATGCCTTTCACACTCCACAAGGTGTTGGTTTGTACTTGTTGGGTGATCTGCAAGTTCTGTTTGATTCTCACTCTCCTGATGGAAAAGGCTATTCAATTTGGGCGAATTCACATACATGGAAGGTTGATACTTGGAGGTTTTATCCTATGCCTAATGTGCATGTTGTTGAAACAAAGTCTGGCATTAGGGTATGTATGTTTTCTGATCAGCATTATCCTTGGTCCATTCCTCTGCTGAAACGTATGCTTAGAAGCAAATTGGAAGTTCCTCCTGATCCTGTGGCTAATGATCAGACTCATGCTGAACAGATAGTTGGGTTAATCAAGTCCAAGCTTCTGCAACACAAAGCTTATTCTTGATTCTGGTATTGTGTATTATTTTTGTCTCTTATTTCATTTACTTCTTATTTTATTCTTATTCTTAGTTAAAAAAAAAAAAAAAAAAAAAAAAAAAAAAAAAAAAAAAAAAAAAAAAATCTTGTATATTTGTACTAACTTTTCTGCAGGTTTGTTGTATATCACTCTGTTGATGGTTATCAACTCACCAGATGTGACTTGTGTCCATCAAAGAGTTGGCTAGTCCAAAGGGTACAGCTTTGGTAAAGACACATCAAATCTGTTGATAGCTGTAATAGCTTGCTCAAAGCTATAGGGTACTTCAACTCACCCATGGTTCATTCTTGAGATTTGAAATGGTTCTCAATTCACCATGGATGTAACCCTTTCTGGGATCCAAAGAATTGGCTAGTCCACAAAAGTATGGTTTGTGGTAAAGACATTTGGTATCCATATTTGGTATTCAATTCACCAAGGTTCAGTTGAAACCAAGAATTGACTAGTCCTGAGCAAACGGCTACAGGTAAAGACATCTCAAATCCGTTTATAGCTGATGATTTGCTAAAAATTCAATTCTTTGCTGTTGATGTTCGAAGTCAATCCTCTTTTTCTGAAGTAATACGATCTATCAAGAATCTTGAACTTAACCATGTCAAATTCAAGATTAGGGGAGGATTGTTGGGAATTCTGCTAAGTAGGATTCTGCTGAAGAATACTGCGGATGGATTCTGTTGAAGCATTGGATTCTGCTGATGACTTAATTCTGCGGAAGTATAGATTCTGCGTAGTTTGTTTCTGCTGATATAGATATTCAGCGTATTTTGTTATTAGTTAGGATATGCACGAGTTTTATTAGGAAATTATATAGCATATCTTCTATTAGTTTTTAGATATACGTTTCTTGTGAAACGGTTTAGGGTTTCTTGTTCTAGGGTTCCTTATCTATAAAAGGAACACATTATTATGTAATATGTACGAGTTTGAAAAACAAGTTTTAGTATTAATAAAAGATCCATAGAGGATCAAAACGTTCTTAGTTATCTGTGTTCTTACTTGTGTTTTGTTTCCGCTTTAGAATACAAGTATTAGAGATTTTCTATTAGTGTGTTTGTGTTTACATAAACATTACTAACGATCCACGAGCGCTCTAAGATCTATCAAGGTCTTAGGTTCAACAGCTGAGTTCAATGAGCAACTTCAATATTTATTGGACTCTGAGATGCTTATCAAGGCTCATGCTGTAATGCTTCTTAAAGATCCTGAGTTGAATGAAGAACAGAAGTCAGCACAACTTGTAGAACACATCTTGAAGACAAATTTTCAGGCTACTTGGGATGGATTCATGCATCAAATCAGGGAAAGGCAAAAGTCAGGCTATAAGACAAGGTTGCCTACCAGAGCAGAAAATGCTGATTTCATGCGACATTATTTGAAAAATCAAGCTTCTTATAGGTTGAGTGATTTCAAGGGCTGGACATATGATGCACTTCAACAGAAGTTCTTTGATACATATGCCAGGTTTCATACTCCAACTAACCTTGTCATACCAAAGAGCATGAAGAGACAAACACAAGCTTTAGAGTCTGCAGTACCCAAGAAGTTGAGGTCTGATAATCCCCCAACTTCCATTGCTGCTGAAACTGCTCAAGGTTCTTCATCAAATGTGGCAGCCGCATCTATTTACTCTACTTGTAATCCTGCTGGTGATGCTACTGCTAAGCCTAAGTCTGATGCTGCTGATAGTATTCCTACTGTTCATATAGAGTCTTCTATTCCTGCTGGTAGGGTTGCTTCTGTTCCTGCTGTACCATCTTCCTCAGTTCCTAAACCTCCTTATGGTTTAAGAACAAGGCAGAAGAGTCAGACTCACCACCCTCCTTCTAGGCCTTTTTCTGAGATGGATGATCAAGAATTGGTTAGGCTTGATTCAGACAGTGATTCTGACGGTGATCCCATTCACTATTGGGGTCATATTGCTCACTGGGAGATTCGTTCCACTTCTGAAGGTGAAGTCAATGCTTGGTTTACATTTGATGGAAAAGTTAAGTTCTTTACCTTTCTGAGGGAGATCTTGAATAAGGTGGAAAGGAAAGACTTGGAGCATCTTTATAAAATGGTGGTTCAGTATTATAAAGCTCATGATACTACTGGGGTTGGCCTTATGTTTTGGGGAGATTTGCAATTATTGATGAACTCATTAGAAGGAGAAAAGGCTCATCTTGTGTGGGGTAATCAACCTTCATGGAGAGTACATACTTGGAGGTTGTATACTCCTTCAAATGTTCATGTTTTGGAGCTCATTGCTGGACAAGTCCTTTGTATGTTTGTGGATGTCCATTATCCTTTATCTGTGGGAGTTATGGAGAGAATGCTCAAGCAGAAGTTAAGAATTCCCAAACATACAGTTGGAAATGACTTGACCACAGCTGAACAATTGGTCAAGTTCATCAGGAATCAACTTGCTGCTGCCCAAGGGTCTTCTACTTCATAATGGTATTTGAGAGGTTTCTGTTGTATATTTTATTTTATTTCTTTATTTTCTTTTTGTTTCTTTCTTTTCTTTCTATTTCTTTCTATTTTCATTAGTTAAAAAAAATCCTTTGTATATTTTGTGTGTCACAACTCGTAATTTCAGGCCATTTTTCCGAACCTCGACAATTTACTATTCATGAGTTACTATTCATTTTTACTATTCACTGGCACTATTCATTCCAAAATTTTTATTTCATATTCTCGTAAGTTAAACTATTTTAATGATAACCCGAGATTTTGGCACTCGTCGGATAATTTCTGCAAGAATCACGAAACCGTGTCCGAGACTTACTTTAAGGTTTAAACGTCATTTAGGCATCCCGATATGTCCAAACAACATTTCCAACAAGAGAAATATATGTTTTCCACCTTCCGTGACATTTTCATGAATTTAGGAATTTTAGGATACCCGGTTTTAAGTTTTGTGACTTTACGACTTACAGTTAGCAATTAACGGGACCAAAACTCACTCCGTAAGTCAAGATAAGTATCCAACCTAAAATATCTAGGTATTTTCTCAAAAATATCTAGATATTTCAAAAACCTAGTGAAATTACCATTTTACCCTTTCGTTGAAATTACCAAAATGCCCTTGGCCTATATAATGCCTAAACTAGCTCATTTTCACTATAAAATCACACACTCTCTCCCTCTTTCTCTCCCTAGTCCACGGCACACCACAAGAACCAAGAAAGATCCATCAATTTTTGAAGATCAAGTCATAATCATGCTATACTTTCATTCCTTGTTAGGGTTTTGTGATAAAACCCTAGGTTCTTTACATAATCATCTTCAAAACTCATCCAATCATCAAGTAAGCTTCAAGATCACTTGTTGATCTTTCCATACTTTCATTTTTCTAGTTTCATGTTGTTTATTCAAGATCTATATGCATATGTTAGTTTATACCACTCTATTTACACTTTTTATAACTTACGAACCCTAGATACTTAATATAAGTAGATACATAAGTTTTATTAACATCCTCATGAGATCCACCAAGGTTGGTGATGTTTAGGAACCCATGACACCCTAAGAAGGTGTATGGTAGGATTTGAGTTGATTTGAAGTTGTTTGGTTGGTTTTTAGACAAGTCAGTAACTAGGAAAACCAAGTTTTGACACTTATAGAAAGTTGCTGTCCATTTTTGCAAAACGTGGAAAGATCAGGGATTCCTGGGTAATTTTGGGCCAAATATTTAGAAAATACTTTCCGATACGAAACTATGGCCGAAAACGGGGATAAAAACGAGTTTATAACGAAGGAGATACGCTAAAAACGAGTTAACGACGAAAACTATATTTTCCGGAAATAGCTTGCTGATGAACAGTACTCACGGGCAAATTTGAGCATAAAACTTGATCTAGCCGTCCCGACTTATCAAAAATAGGTTAGTACGTTGTCCCACGATTCCGGGGATGTAAAGAACGTAGAAAACAAGCTTATAACGACCGAGATATACACGTTTGAAAACCCGACGAAACTTATTTAATTTTGACAGCTTCTAATAGCAAAATATATTCCAAGTGTAAAACAATTTTTCTTTCAAGTCACCATGTTGTGAGCTATTTTCCCGTTGATCGAATCACGTATGACCAAAACTCAAATGAGACGGCATTAAGATCATGTTACAAGGTTTTCAAAAACGTCAAGTTCTATTCCTAACTCTTAACGTACAATATTTTGCGACTAGTTTTGCGAGGCCATTTGGTCATATTTTCACAAGTAGTAAAAAGGGTTATTTTGCGACGAAACTATTTTATTTGGCGATAAAACATCAAACAAGGATCGTGGAGGACCGTTTCAACATATTTACACGAAAAGTAGTTCATAACTTAACGAGACGTCAAAAATGTAGTTTTCGGCGATAAACATTATTTTCAAAACTAACGAGTGGTATCGTTAACATACGTATTTGCATGTGTAGCATTGTATCATTGCTTACGCTAGATCATATCATTCATAATAGGTCGCGGTTAGAGATCGAGCCTCATTTCATCTTATCCATTATTATCATTGTTGCTATCGCATCAGGTGAGTTTCATAGCCCCTACTTTATACGTTTTGAACTTTTGGGGGAGATACATGCTTAAACTGTTTGCTTACATACATGATTGTGTTAAACTTAGTTGCGTTATTCTTGAAAGCATATCGCGGACCTAAGTATCAAACACTTGGGGTAGCCGAACATAAGTCTCCTAGTGAGCAACATAAGATCTATTAGTAATCTTTGGGAAATGGCACCCAGTATTCTTTGGGAAATGGCACCCAGTAATCTCATGATGCATTGATATGCAAGACATCTACCCTAGACATACTATGTTAGCATTGGGTTGTAAACACACAGGTTGCAAGTCTTGAATGGGCAGGGCTTGGAACTGAGTGGATTTACAATGCCTATGCTGTGGAAACTTTCTCTAAAGGCTTTTCAACTTATTTATAGCAAACTCTATGAACTCACCAACCTCGTGTTGACACTTTAGCATGTATTTTCAGGAACCAAGCAATAGCATGCTACTGGAGGCTTTTGGCAGGGCATGGCATGGTCATAGAAGACTCTGATAAAACATTTGGGACCGCTTAACTTATTTTATGGGCCAACTTCCGCACCACTTTTCATAATGTAAATTTAACACTTTTGACTTATCAAATATATTCTAAATGATTGATGTGAAAACCGTTCTTTACACTTGCGTTATGATACCAATTGAGTTGTACCCCAGCGATGTGTAAGCTTCCGCTGGACCCGATTTTGGGGGTGTGACAGATTGGTATCAGAGCCTAGGCTATAGAGAATTAGGTAATTTTAAAACCTAAACTATAGCTACTTTTACGAAAACTTAACCCTATGACCGCCACGTGCCTGCCTGCCAAGCTGATGCCTCATTTGTGGTTTGTTGCTGACATATTTAATGAGATTTGTATCTTATTCCCAGATAGATTATACTCACTTATTCTCGTTGATTACTGTGATTGTCTTACATATAAGGGTGCATACATATCATACACGTCACAGCGTTACACCTTTTTCCTTACGTAGTTTCATCTTTCGACCTCAAGCCTGATCACCTGCCTTAGACTTTTGAACCACCCTTTACATGTGAAGGACATAGTATTATTATAACTAAGCTGAGTATTCCAAAATTCATTGAACCTCGGTGGAATATAGACTAGTCATCTATATTCGACCCGGGACAGTGGGACATAGCCTGACTACCTATGTTCGACTCAGAGATGAATTTTGCAATACTGAGAGTAGTTATAATGGAATTATGTCCGGATTGATTTGATCGGTGTAAGCAATTCCATAATCGAGCCAAATTTTCAAAAGACCTCCTTCAAACCACTTGTTCCTAGTTTGATCTAAGTGACAGTTCTTGTTTGATGAGTTGCGAGGATCAAACTGAAATCAAGTTGTTACCCGAGCCGATTCAGTTTAATCTCATGACAGTTCTTGTTTGATGAGTTGTGAGATTAAATTTGAAACGACAACCTCAAACCGATTTAGCCTAATCCCATGACAGTTCTTGTTTGATGAGTTGTGGGATTAAGTAAAAATCGGTTACCTAGAGGTCTTTTGAAGGCTATGCTCGATCATGGGAAAGTTTACCCCCATCAAACCCGACCATGAGAACGTACGTACGTAGAACGAGTGAGCTGAATTCAGGGACTGAATTCCTCTAACGGGTGGAGACTGTCACAACTCGTAATTTCAGGCCATTTTTCCGAACCTCGACAATTTACTATTCATGAGTTACTATTAATTTTTACTATTCACTGGCACTATTCATTCCAAAATTTTTATTTCATATTCTCGTAAGTTAAACTATTTTAATGATAACCCGAGATTTTGGCACTCGTCGGATAATTTCTGCAAGAATCACGAAACCGTGTCCGAGACTTACTTTAAGGTTTAAACGTCATTTAGGCATCCCGATATGTCCAAACAACATTGCCAACAAGAGAAATATATGTTTTCCACCTTCCGTGACATTTTCATGAATTTAGGAATTTTAGGATACCCGGTTTTAAGTTTTGTGACTTTACGACTTACAGTTAGCAATTAGCGGGACCAAAACTCACTCCGTAAGTCAAGATAAGTATCCAACCTAAAAATATCTAGATATTTTCTCAAAAATATCTAGATATTTCAAAAACCTAGTGAAATTACCATTTTACCCTTTCGTTGAAATTACCAAAATGCCCTTGGCCTATATAATGCCTAAACTAGCTCATTTTCACTAGAAAATCACACACTCTCTCCCTCTTTCTCTCCCTAGTCCACGGCACACCACAAGAACCAAGCAAGATCCATCAATTTTTGAAGATCAAGTCATAATCATGCTATACTTTCATTCCTTGTTAGGGTTTTGTGATAAAACCCTAGGTTCTTTACATAATCATCTTCAAAACTCATCCAATCATCAAGTAAGCTTCAAGATCACTTGTTGATCTTTCCATACTTTCATTTTTCTAGTTTCATGTTGTTTATTCAAGATCTATATGCATATGTTAGTTTATACCACTCTATTTACACTTTTTATAACTTACGAACCCTAGATACTTAATATAAGTAGATCCATAAGTTTTATTAACATCCTCATGAGATCCACCAAGGTTGGTGATGTTTAGGAACCCATGACACCCTAAGAAGGTGTATGGTAGGATTTGAGTTGATTTGAAGTTGTTTGGTTGGTTTTTAGACAAGTCAGTAACTAGGAAAACCAAGTTTTGACACTTATAGAAAGTTGCTGTCCATTTTTGCAAAACGTGGAAAGATCAGGGATTCCTGGGTAATTTTGGGCCCAATATTTAGAAAATACTTTCCGATACGAAACTATGGCCGAAAACGGGGATAAAAACGAGTTTATAACGAAGGAGATACGCTAAAAACGAGTTAACGACGAAAACTATATTTTCCGGAAATAGCTTGCTGATGAACAGTACTCACGGGCAAATTTGAGCATAAAACTTGATCAAGCCGTCCCGACTTATCAAAAATAGGTTAGTACGTTGTCCCACGATTCCGGGGATGTAAAGAACGTAGAAAACAAGCTTATAACGACCGAGATATACACGTTTGAAAACCCGACGAAACTTATTTAATTTTGATAGCTTCTAATAGCAAAATATATTCCAAGTGTAAAACAGTTTTTCTTTCAAGTCACCATGTTGCGAGCTATTTTCCCGTTGATCGAGTCACGTATGACCAAAACTCAAATGAGACGGCATTAAGATCATGTTGCAAGGTTTTCAAAAACGTCAAGTTCTATTCCTAACTCTTAACGTACAATATTTTGCGACTAGTTTTGCTAGGCCGTTTGGTCATATTTTCACAAGTAGTAAAAAGGGTTATTTTGCGACGAAACTATTTTATTTGGCGATAAAACATCAAACAAGGATCGTGGAGTACCGTTTCAACATATTTACACGAAAAGTAGTTCATAACTTAACGAGACGTCAAAAATGTAGTTTTCGGCGATAAACATTATTTTCAAAACTAACGAGTGGTATCGTTAACATACGTATTTGCATGTGTAGCATTGTATCATTGCTTACGCTAGATCATATCATTCATAATAGGTCGCGGTTAGAGATCGAGCCTCATTTCATCTTATCCATTATTATCATTGTTGCTATCGCATCAGGTGAGTTTCATAGCCCCTACTTTATACGTTTTGAACTTTTGGGGGAGATACATGCTTAAACTGCTTGCTTACATACATGATTGTGTTAAACTTATTTGCGTTATTCTTGAAAGCATATCGCGGACCTAAGTATCAAACACTTGGGGTAGCCGAACATAAGTCTCCTAGTGAGCAGCATAAGATCTATTAGTAATCTTTGGGAAATGGCACCCAGTATTCTTTGGGAAATGGCACCCAGTAATCTCATGATGCATTGATATGCAAGACATCTACCCTAGACATACTATGTTAGCATTGGGTTGTAAACACACAGGTTGCAAGTCTTGAATGGGCAGGGCTTGGAACTGAGTGGATTTACAATGCCTATGCTGTGGAAACTTTCTCTAAAGGCTTTTCAACTTATTTATAGCAAACTCTATGAACTCACCAACCTCGTGTTGACACTTTAGCATGTATTTTCAGGAACCAAGCAATAGCACGCTACTGGAGGCTTTTGGCAGGGCATGGCATGGTCATAGAAGACTCTGATAAAACATTTGGGACCGCTTAACTTATTTTATGGGCCAACTTTCGCACCACTTTTCATAATGTAAATTTAACACTTTTGACTTATCAAATATATTCTAAATGATTGATGTGAAAACCGTTCTTACACTTGCGTTATGATACCAATTGAGTTG
Source organism: Artemisia tridentata subsp. tridentata (assembly GCA_021014915.2). Lineage (NCBI taxonomy): Eukaryota > Viridiplantae > Streptophyta > Magnoliopsida > Asterales > Asteraceae > Artemisia > Artemisia tridentata. The sequence goes on from CP139508.1 coordinate 205,423,387, forward strand.
CACCCCAGCGATGTGTAAGCTTCCGCTGGACCCGATTTTGGGGGTGTGACATTGTGTACTAACTTGTATGGTTTTGAGTAACACCTTTGCAGGTACAATGTTAGTTTTTAACCACACAACAAATGGTAATCAACTCACCATGTCTCACAGACAAGAAAGAGTTGACTCACTGTAACACCCCAACCCGGCAAGGGTAGAAGTGTCACGAAAATGGTGACATATCAAAGGCAAGCATAACATACGACTTACATAATACAAGTGGTTTACAATATTACAAAGGAAAATATACCAAATCTACGTAGTCATACATAAATGAATACTAAAACTAAGGTATCGTCTTCAAAAGCTAATCTCTCATCCCAAAGCAAACCCAAGCTCCTGGCTTCCTACTAAAACCTGCCGCAGGAAAAGAAATGCGGCTGAGCTTAAAAGCCCAGTGAACAGATATATAATAAACGGAAACCAAAATCAAATGGAAATGAACAGACATATCATAATGAATGAGATATAGGAAAAGGAAATAAAGAGTAAGGCTTAGGACAGTCATCCACCACGAGCCCATATCATAACATATCACATATCATATCATATCTTCATAATCATATAGAGGGGAGACCTCTCAGATAATCAGATAATTTGAGGGGTGTCCTCATTCTTCAAATGGAGTAGCTAGCTCCCATATTTTGTGAAAGGAGTGGATTGCACCCAGCCCCAGTCACCATATCATATCATATCAAAACATATCATATCAGAACATATCTAGGATGCATCCATTCGCCCCCCAAACAAATCATATTGGCCATATCAAATCATATCATAGTGAGCTCATATCATATCATAATGGGGACGGTGTAACCAAATCACTAGGGCTACACACTAGTCATGCCATTGGTGCATCAATGACACGGCCATGTTACCTTCATGGCTAGGAAACATATTTTGGCTCGTAGTATCAAACTGGGGTCAAAGGTCAAGGGGTCAAAGGTTCATATCATAGCAAAGGTTCATATGTCATAATCATAGTCCAAATCTCAAGGTTCATATCAAAGGGTTCATATAAGAGGTTCAGAAGTCAAAGGTTCATATCAAAGGTTCAAATGCCAAAGGTTCATATCATAAGTTCAAATCAGAAATCAAGAGGTCGAAGGCACCTTATTAAAAGGGCAGAATATCTGTACCTTAACGAAATGCGCAAGCAAAGAAATGAAAAGCAAATCAAGTAGGAGATCACTCCCTCTTCACCCGATCTACAAATAATCACAAGTTCTCTTAAGTTTCATATCATCGAAAGGTTTCATGTTTGTTCTCATTTCATATTAGATAACCTTAAGTTATATCATTCTCATATGTCAATTCAAAGTATTACCAAATGATCATATTCATAGTTCAAGATTCTTAATGTCTTTTACCAAATTTAGGGTTTTATGTAATTATCACAACTTTAGGGATTAGTATGTAATTCTCATAATTTAGGTTGTATTATGAAAGTATCCTCAAGTTACAGATTTTACAAGTTAAGACCTTTGGTTTTAGCAAAATATCCATTTATACCCTTTAGGTTACACAGTAAACACATCACACCCTTTAGTTTACAATTTTACCCTTTTATAACTTCTCACAGTTTTATATACGAAATTGTTAGGTTTTCTATAAATTGCAAATCATACAAGAACTCAGTAATAAAATTCCCAAAAATTCCCAGAGATGCTAAAATTTCTTAAGTATTTTACCAAATTTTTCCAGATTTTATTAAGTAGCATAACTATGGATTAAAATTCACCTAAACCAACTCGTCCAGATTTCTGACTGATTTTACTATACGAAAAGTTATTAGTTAGAAACCTTTTAAGAAAAATTCACAAAAATATACAAAAATTCCAGGAAGTAATAGACATCTTATATATTACCCAGTTCAAATGAAACCTTCTAACTCGACACGATTTGAAAATTAAAAATCAAAAACCCGGACTTATTTTCCAGACTCACAAATCCGATCAGACACATAATTTTCTAAAAATCAAAAAGTAACCTTCTAGGCCTCTAAAAATTACAAACTAAATTTTCCCAGGTAGCTATTTCAATGAACTTAGTTTTAGGCTTTTAAAACACTCAAAGACTCGAATCCATCATAAAGTTACAGCCGTTTAAAGTCGAACAAAATTCCAACTCAGAATCAGACCTCACAGAAACATGTCCATCTTAGGGTTTTCGTCATTCAAATCATTAGTTCTTGGCACCAATCGATTATGGGTGATTCCAAAACATATTTAGGTCGTTTTATAACATATTTAACATGATCACATCGAATTATTTCAACACCAAAACTCAGCCGATTCATACATATCAATTTTTAGGGTTTTGATAGTTATGATTTTATGTGATTATTTTTGTGATTATTTCGGCTAGAATCAAAAGAAACACAAGAAACAAAGATCGAATATAGTAGGGGATACAATACCCTCGTAGACCATGAAGAACACGAACACGACGAGGATCAAAACACCAAACAAAACTCTCTTTCTCCTCCTTCTTCTTGCGTCGCACGAACAGCCACCAAAACAGAAAATAGGGTTCTTTTGATTAGTTTATGCTTCACAAAATTCGAATGGACCGTTGTTGATGTTAGAGGCTTACCTTATGATGATAAAATACGAGTTAGAACAAGATTTGAAGCCTTCTTTGGGTGGTTTTTGGGGCGTGGCAGCAGCAAGAACAAGACAGCCGAAGTTTTGGTTTTTGGAGCTTAGGGTTTTCTTCTCTTTTGATTTTGTGAATCGGTATTGTGTGATAAGAATGAACCGAAGTTTAGTTTAGGTATTTTAGGTATGATTTTATTCACATTATGGGCTTTCCATGAATTTAGCAATCAAGAACCTAGTCTTGATTATGGTTAAGGGGGGGGGGGGGGGGGGGGGGGGCGGTCAAATCCCTTAGTTCTTTTTTTTTTTTTTTTTTTTTTTTTTTTGTTCCAACTTGCATAATGTAAAGTTTTATTTGTTTATAAACTTAGGTTAAGAGTCACTTAAATAATATTCGTAAGTTCTCAAATTTTTAAAATTCGAGGGTATTTTTGTCCTTTCAGATTATATAAATTTTCGGGTTTTACAACTCTTCCCCTCTTAAAAAGAAATTTTCGTCCTCGAAAATTGAAGTGCGAAATCGAAATGAAGGTGCGAAATCGAAAACAATAACAAAATGAATACGTACCAAATCAAAAAGAGAAACGCGGATAATCGGATCGTATTGACTCTTCGGTTTCCCAAGTAGCCTCCCGCTCTGGGTGGTTCTTCCAAGGAATCCTTACGAACGGAAGTGAAAATCCCAACGATCGGAAATGAAACGAAACAGAAGACACAACGAACATCGAACGGAAATGTACAAAGACTTGCTTCTCATGACTCTTCGTTGTCGATCTAAGATAGCTTCGGGTTTCTCAGAAAAACATACTATACTGAATTTCAGATTGCAAAGATCATATCCAACATGACAACTGATTATCGCGTTCTCTCGGAAAGATACAAAGAATACATAGGATTTTGACGGATATGCCGTCCATAGAATTTGATTAAGCAAATCACATGAGATCGTACAGAACATAGATTGTTGGTGACATCAAATGGCAGAAAAATTCACAGCAGATCTTAAGATTTTTGTCAGAAGTATAGGGATCAACAAATGCGTATCAAGAATCGAACGTATCAGATCGTATAACGGCGAACGGATTAAGCGTATAGGTGGAATGAACCTAAATCTTACAGATGCAAAAATTCTCACATCTCCTATCAAAATTATAAGGTTTCTAAAGTACTCCTCGAAATATCCTATGAACACCATAAGGGTACGTCATATGACGTAAGTATTATCACGTTCGCGAACCGTCATAATACCAGCATCATATGAGTATACCATCACGATGGTCATACTTTATCTCAAGTCGTGAACAGAACTTCTTATCTTAACCACCTATCAGTCTTTCTACCTCCTCAGGTTGGTCCAAAACAAACATCACTACGGATTCTAAATCGGAGGAATTTGAACGTACAAATAGCGTAACGGAATGAGTACACCTCAAAATGAAACTCGTCGTCGAAATGTTAGGTCTTCCACAATTCATCATTCTTCTCATAATGAAACCATCATCTAAACAAATGCATAACGAACACAGAACGGAATTTTTAATAGGGTAAGGCTCATTCAAAAGATCCTATCGAAAGGTAACGGAAACTTAAGTGGTCTAAGAGGAAATGAATTTCGTCTTCAATATCTTCATCCTTTACAACGATCAAATCTTCCAAATCCAAACGTTTACTACAAAATTTCATTCATTCAATTTCATGATCTCGAATCTTTTCAAATTCCAAGTAGTCGCTCTCTTGTCTAATCATACGATCATAGGGTGAAAAGGAATTCATAAACTTGAGTCTGGTTCCTCAAGTCTTCGACACTTCTTCTGGACACTTCGGTGTGGTAGCGTGAATCTCTGACGTGATCACCGTGCATTCCTCCATTTGCGAGTCTGCTTCAGCTCTCAATTCATCTTAGTACAACTAAAATGACTAGAGAAACAAGGTTGCGTGTCTCCTACAGGTCTTCTAGCATGATTCAAAATTCACCAACTCAAACTGCTGTGGACTTCCAGGTTTATGTGCTGAAAGCTCATCTTCATCGGTCTGGTTGTCTTGATGCTCAATTGAATTCTCCACGTGCTACTTGAGGTGTAGTCGAGTTTCATCTCAATCTGTCTTCTCCTCTCATGCTTCTTTCTTGGTAACGCCTGTCACGAACCTCTTCTGCACATCTGATGAACTCAAATAAGTACATTTTATTACTATCATTTATCCTATTAATTTGACTTGTTTTACTATATTATGTATGAGGATTGATACTTAATCGTTTACTTTTGTAATTCTCAGGTAAAAACAAGCATTTGGTGAAACTTGGCGATTTTGGACTAATTATGGAGCAAAACGTGCATAAAGTGAAGAGTCTACTGAAATGAAGAAGATCAAGACTAATCTGCTCCAGATGCGCCGCATCTCACTATCAGATGCGCCGCATCTCTATCAAGATATCACCAGATACGATCCAAGATACAAGAGGACATGCGCCGCATCTAATCAAGAGTTACGCCGCATCTTCTGGCGGTGTACGAATATTCCTGAATATTATAATCTTGGACCCCACGCGAAGTTACGTACATACGCCGCATCTACTTAGTAGATGCGCCGCATCTTCCCTCAGACACAAACTATAAATACCCCGTAGACCAGACGAGAAAAGGAGTTCGAAAACCTAAAACCGAAGTTCGGACAGCAGAGCAAAAGGACGAATTCAGTCAAGAGGCAGCACAAGACACACCCAAATCGAAGATACAAGAGCTGTAAGAAGGTGCTGCATGTATTTAATTCATTAAGTAGTTTTGTTTTATTGTTTTAGCAAACTTTAATTCATCAGGATTGGTGGCTTGTGTAATGTGACAACGGAAAGATTGCACTCCCTTTAATACTTGCTTTCCCATTAATTAAAGTTTATATGTTGATGTCTTTGGTTACTACTTATTAGTGCATTGATAACCTCTGTGTTTATTAGTGGCTTGCGGGCATCCGACTGCGGGACAAGATGTGGCTCCCACGGTTGTTTCTAAATTGATCACTTAGGAATAACTTTTAGACATAAGTAATCATTAAGGGTTTACTCGCCGATAAGAATAGGACCAACGAGAAAGGGTTAATTACATACACTTCATATAAAGCTATAAATAAAACAAGTGACAATCTACTTAATCATAAGGACAGCCCTCTTATTGTCTCAAGTATCTATCTGTGTACGTGTGTGCTACTTGCTGATTCGTGCCTATTGTTTATTTTACTATTTACTTGCAAACAAACTGTGCCAGTCTCTCAGGCTGAAACCCCCTTGCGTTAGGATATTAAAATACTGATTAGATTAACGAGATTATACGTTCCACTCTTAGTGATCGACACTCTACTTACCATTATCTTCATACTGACCGGGTACACTGCTCGTTAAGTGTGTGTGTTATTGATAAGTCGGCTAAATATAAATTTAAAACTTGAGTAGGCATTAAAACTGCTAAACCGCAACGACACATCACGCGCATCAAGTTTTTGGCGCCGCTGCCGGGGAGTGAATTGTTATTTTCTGTTAATTTGATTAGTGTTTTAATTAGGTTTTTCTTTTTTATTAGATTAAATTGCATCATTGTATTATTTTGCATATTTGTTGTATTGTGTGTTATTTGTTTGCTTTAATTTTTCTTTTTGTGTGTTTATTTTTTGTTTCGTGTGTTTAATTTTTATTTTTATTTTTTCGTATTTTTCTGTTCTGCTATCGTTGTACTGTGCTAAATCAAACGATACGGCGCATCTGATCTCTCAGATACGGCGTATTGCGTTTAATTTTTATATACAACGCGTTTAATTAATTCGATACGACGCATCTTTTCCCCAAGATACGGCGTATCTGTTTTTAACAAGAAAATTTTTCTAAGCGATAAAGTAATACGACGCATCTGCTTTTGTAGATACGGCGTATCTGTTTTGATAAAAATTTTTTCTAAACGTTAACGCCATACGACGCATCTGCTTTCGCAGATACGGCGTATCTATTATTTTAATTAAAAACAGTTTGCGAATTATTAAACAAATACGGCGTATCGATTTCCGTCGATACGGCGCATCCTACTGAATCAAAAATCTTTTATTTTTAAACGTAACGAAATTACGGCGCATTAACTTTCGTTAATACGACGCATTTAATTTTAATTAGATAAGCTGATTTTTGATTATTTAATTCTATACGGCGCATTCATAAATTCTAAGCGGCGTATCTATTTTCTGAATAAAGTCTGATTAAATTTTAACGATTATAAGATACGGCGTATCCAACTCTTTGGATACGGCGCATCGTCTGCAGATATCAGTAACTTTAATTTTTCGTATTCGGTTTTCGTTATTAATTATCTGATATACTACTTTCTCGAGCATACCCTACTGATGCTTTTCGTGATTATTTCAGAATGGTAATGGAAGGATACGGTGAACTAATTGACTTCAACTTCGAGGCCAATTTTATGAATGAAGTATTAGTGCATGAAAAATCACCAGAACATTACAATGGGGACTACATTGAGCTTAATGACCTTAATGGACCATTAGAATCTAATGACCTATTCATGGATGATGCGGAATCTGAGTTAGAAGAAGAAGAAATTGTGGATAGCCCAAGAGTCAACGTTATTACTACTAGAAACTACGATGAATTTGAGGGATATGATGGTTCTTGGGATTACGGTGGAAGGATCAACACCAATTGTGCTTACAATTTACAATTCCCATGCATGATTGGGTACAAGTGTATTGACGCCAATTTCTTTCCTATTTTATCAATCAATGTCATGTCAAGAAGCTTTTACAATTCTATTATGAGAAATAAAAAGGAGTATAAAGGAAAGAATGTAGTTGGAGCCTTCATTAATGTCCCGATATTCGTTGGACGCTTCACTATTGTTACTGAGTTCGTAATTATTGAAGACATGAATGCCTATTGTGACAGCAATATGGGTGAAGTAATTGTTGGAAAACCATTTTGTAGAGAGATCACTATTAATGCAAAACGATTTGAAGGAAAGATCACCTTCCAATGTGGAAGCGACATTATCACTTATATGATGCCCCGTACTCACCCTGGATTTAAATATGCTACTAGTAGGATTTGCTACAAATTTTCTCCATTCCTTTTTGTTAGTGATGATGACAATAAGAGAGGGATTGAGTACCCATATCAATTGAAGAAAGGATTCTACAGAGGAGTTTTGAATTTGGGACCTGAATATATACGAGACGATTCGGTTGCTAAATGGATCCTACGTGGCCATGTAGGAATCAATGAACGAAATTGAAGAGCTGAACGTGAGTCTAACTTGAAGACTCTGGAATAAAGACAAGTGCGGACCGGGAGACAACCCGGATTTATCTTTTATTATTTTGTTCTCTGTGTCGAGTCAGTCCAGGCCGCACGAGGATACGGCGCATCTCAATCCTGAGATGCGACGCATCTCCTGCAACGGTCATATCTTATTTTATTTTTCTGCATTTTAATTTTCGACTTTAAAACTATTTATCAGTTTATTTTAATGCGGCGCATCCCTGGTTAAGGATGCGGCGCATCTTTATTCTGATCCGTATTAATTCCAGGCTCGATACGGCGCATCTTCTTCAATAAGATACGGCGCATCGACTGACCTGATGATTTTCAGTTTTAATTTTTAAGTTTTATTTTTTCCTAACTACTAATGTATTATGCAAGTTGAACCTTTCTTATCTTAGGTGTGTTTTAAAGTGTTGGTGGTATTATAGTTTCCTGAATTTCCTGTGGATACATCAAGTATGAAGCTTTAACGTTCTAATCCACATGGAGGATGATTTTTGCTCTTACACTAATGGAGGATCATACCGAGCAAATCTCAGGGGAGTTTTCCTGTTCTAATTCTTTTTATTTTCCAGTTTTTAACCTTTTATACAAACAACGAGGACGTTGTTTAACTTAAGTGGGGGGATAGGAGAATTAGAACACTTAACACTTACTTGTCCTAAACTTTTTCAAAAATTATGCTTAAAATGTGCTTAATATATCAAACTTAAAAAAAAAAAATTTTTTAGCATGTTTTTGTTTAAGATCTAAGTTGCATAGCTGCACACATGACGTTATTTTCAAAAATTGTGATTTTTCAAAATTCACAAATCTATGAGTGTGCCGGTGACTTGTAGACTTTAGAACTTGGCTTGTATACTATTCGAGACCACCATAATGAGTATTATTTATTTAATTGGAATGACTTGTCTAACTTGGTAAAATTCTAGGATTACACCCAAAAAGCCTTTATATGTTATGTGTTATTAGCTAACTACACTGGTTAGTTAACCCCCGTATAAACCCTTTTGTTACTCTCATTTTTAGAGTAAGATACCCCTAGAAAAACACTCAGAGCCATTCCTTTCGTTTCTTACACCTATGTTTAAAATGTTTCGTTACACCTTACACCTTAGCCTACCCTGTAGATTAGAATCCGTGGTTGGTTAATTGCTATAGGCAGAGTGTGTTTCCTTACATTACCTGTGTTCGCGTGCGTAATTCATTATCTATGGTTAGGTCGGGAAATTGCACAATGCAATTGGAGTGAAAGTAAATATTGTATATTTTAGAGTTTATTTTTCGTGTGTTTACTACTTTCACTATTACCATTATTTCTGAAGTTATGAAAAGTATGAAAAAAATTATCCGGAAAGAAAGTTGTAGTGATGTGGTGAAATTTTACACATCTATCAAAAAAAAAAAAAAAAAAAAAAAAAAAAAAAAAAAAAAAAAAAAATCGAAAAAATGAGAAAAGAAAAAGAAAGAAAAAAGAGTTGGATGTTTATTTTAAGCCAACGATGTAAAGTTATGTAAGTGGTTCATATGGCCACTATTTGTTGTATTATATCTATGGATTGAATGGGAATTGGCAGTTATGGGAACGCCAATTAAGGTTTATTCTTTGATTAAGATCTTGTTGAGTATAATTCGTGTCTACCTAAAGCATGTGTTTCAAGTGTTAAAGCGTGAGTTATTCAATGATATGAGTCTTGTTCATGGGATGGTTGGGATAGTGATTAACCACACTTAGGATTTTAATTTATTTGTTTTGTTTATTTTTTATTTTTACACCAGTTTATATCCCAAATGTTATCCATACCCTATTCTTTATCCAACCAAACCTTTGATTTATTGAGATTAGGGATTTGAGCAATCTTAAGTATCGTAGTCGTGGATTCGGCTAAGTATTTATGATTTTGTCGCCCTTTTTGATATATTATTATTGGTGAAGTTTGGACCTATCTTTAGCCTATTCGAGTTAAGGATTTGAGCAATTGCAAGTATCGTGTTCGTGGATTCGATCATGTATTTGTGATTTTGTCGCCTTTTCTGGAATTTGAGATCGATAGTGAAATAAGAATAATTAACCCTTAAGCCTAAAAACCCTTTTTACCGCTTTAGACTTGTTATTCCTTAGCTTTAGTGGTGGAGATGTGTATACTTGCCAAGCTTATGATAGAATATTCGTCACGACTGGACAGTTAAACGATTAGATTTGCTTTTATCGACTTATTTTATTTTACTTCTAATTCGTTAAGTGTTTAGTTGTGTGATTATGAGAAAAACGAATACATGCTTAAATATAAAAATAAATCCTAACATCTTTTAGGATACATTTTCATGAGATTTAATCTAAGGTTTACTTGGGGACAAGTAAAGTTCAAGTGGGGGGATATTTGATGAACTCAAATAAGTACATTTTATTACTATCATTTATCCTATTAATTTGACTTGTTTTACTATATTATGTATGAGGATTGATACTTAATCGTTTACTTTTGTAATTCTCAGGTAAAAACAAGCATTTGGTGAAACTTGGCGATTTTGGACTAATTATGGAGCAAAACGTGCATAAAGTGAAGAGTCTACTGAAATGAAGAAGATCAAGACTAATCTGCTCCAGATGCGCCGCATCTCACTATCAGATGCGCCGCATCTATATCAAGATATCACCAGATACGATCCAAGATACAAGAGGACATGCGCCGCATCTAATCAAGAGTTACGCCGCATCTTCTGGCGGTGTACGAATATTCCTGAATATTATAATCTTGGACCCCACGCGAAGTTACGTACATACGCCGCATCTACTTAGTAGATGCGCCGCATCTTCCCTCAGACACAAACTATAAATACCCCGTAGACCAGACGAGAAAAGGAGTTCGAAAACCTAAAACCGAAGTTCGGACAGCAGAGCAAAAGGACGAATTCAGTCAAGAGGCAGCACAAGACACACCCAAATCGAAGATACAAGAGCTGTAAGAAGGTGCTGCATGTATTTAATTCATTAAGTAGTTTTGTTTTATTGTTTTAGCAAACTTTAATTCATCAGGATTGGTGGCTTGTGTAATGTGACAACGGAAAGATTGCACTCCCTTTAATACTTGCTTTCCCATTAATTAAAGTTTATATGTTGATGTCTTTGGTTACTACTTATTAGTGCATTGATAACCTCTGTGTTTATTAGTGGCTTGCGGGCATCCGACTGCGGGACAAGATGTGGCTCCCACGGTTGTTTCTAAATTGATCACTTAGGAATAACTTTTAGACATAAGTAATCATTAAGGGTTTACTCGCCGATAAGAATAGGACCAACGAGAAAGGGTTAATTACATACACTTCATATAAAGCTATCAATAAAACAAGTGACAATCTACTTAATCATAAGGACAGCCCTCTTATTGTCTCAAGTATCTATCTGTGTACGTGTGTGCTACTTGCTGATTCGTGCCTATTGTTTATTTTACTATTTACTTGCAAACAAACTGTGCCAGTCTCTCAGGCTGAAACCCCCTTGCGTTAGGATATTAAAATACTGATTAGATTAACGAGATTATACGTTCCACTCTTAGTGATCGACACTCTACTTACCATTATCTTCATACTGACCGGGTACACTGCTCGTTAAGTGTGTGTGTTATTGATAAGTCGGCTAAATATAAATTTAAAACTTGAGTAGGCATTAAAACTGCTAAACCGCAACGACACATCACGAACCGCATCACGAACCTCTTTTGCACATCTTCTACAAGGTTTCTAACTCTGACAATGGTCTTCAGTCTTGGTCCTTTTCGTGGAAGCTCTTTAGTCATCGGATACCTGGTGGTGTTGTCTGCTACAATCTCTGATCGTCAAGTAAATCTATTCTTCTAGAACAAAGGGTCGCTTCACTTCATACTAAAAATGGTCAACGTGTTCCTCGCTCGTCTCTGAGCACAAACATACTGTCATACTATGACGATTGTCCGAATACTTGCGAAAACATGAATCTTCTAGCCAATACAATTGACATCATTCAAACTCATAGTGGTCACACGGGTACTAAAGCAACTTCAGGAAATCTTCTTAGGGAAAAACTTCATATCACAAATCTTCACAAATCAAATTGTAATGCTCCGCGGTACTTAATCTCAACTAATCAACTTCCTTCTCAGATGTTCTTGTGGTTGCTTCTTCCGTCTTTCAGAAATAGAACAAATCAAATATTGATACGCGGAATTGGAATAATGATTACGGTTACATTCACGATGGTCGGTGTGCCGCCGCACACTTCTCTCTTTCTTCTTCATAAACCAACCGGAGCATTCAAGAGATCACTGAAGTGAACAAACTCATATCCCATCAGTTCCTACAATTCTCTTAACTTCTTCAATATCGTGGTTTCGCCAAATTCAGATTAGTTCAAAGCAAACTTTACTTCCCAAACGGATCTCAAAAGGTTCATCAGAAGCACCAGAAATTCGTACAACAAACTTTCAAGTACCTGAGCTTTCTAAGAATGGATGCTAACAGGCGTTAGGAGAAAATTGGAAATCAAAGAGATCGGAGTATGTGCTTCATAGCAACAATAATCTTAACAGATTCAAATGGTTGAGTGTAACACCCCAACCCGACAAGGGTAGAAGTATCACATTATGGCGACAAATCAAAGCATACATAAACACACAGCGGAAGTCTTAATAAATACATAAGAGAAAGTCAAGTCAACACGACTTGAATAATACATAAGTTCGAAAGATAAAGAAACATCCAAAATACGAATACAAAGGAAAATCATGTCCCAAAACAAAGTCATAAGATAAAGGTGGTCATCTAAGGTCAAAGCTCCATCTAACTCTCATCCCATCCAAAGCATAATCCAAAAGCTCCTAGCTTAGATACCTGCCGCGGGAAAAGAAACGCGGCTGAGCTTAAAAAGCCCAGTGAACAGATATATATAATAAACGGAAACGAACAAAAGAAACATAATGAAAGAGATATAAATAAGGTACAAGAGTAAAGGTTAGGACAGTAATCCACCACGAGCCCAAACAAATCAAATATCCAAATCCTGTAGAAATCCAGAGGGGATGCCTCTATAGTAACCAGATAATATGAGGGTGTCCTCATGTATCAAAGTGGAGTGATCAGCTCCCAAATATTGTGAAAACGTGGATTGCACCCATCATCACTCACCAAATACAAATATATCAAATCACATACAAATCAAATATAGGATGCATCCATTCGCCCCCCAAACAAATCATATTGGCCATAACAAATCATAGTGAGCTCATATCAAATCAAAATGGGGACGGTGTGGTTAATCACTCTGACCACACAAGAGTCATGCCATTGGTGCATCAATGACACGGCCATGTTACCTTCATGGCTAGGAAACAAATTTGGCTCGTAGTATCAAACTGGGGTCAAAGGTCAAAGGTTCAAATATCAAAGGTGCATAGCAAAGGGTTCATATCAAAGCAAAGGTTCATATAGTCAAAGTCCGAATCTCAAAGTTCATATCAAAGGTTCATGTCAAAAGGTTCGTATGCCAAAGATTCAAATGTCAAAGGTTCATAGCAAAGGTCAAGGTCAAATCAAATCAGTGTTCAAGAGACTGAAGGCACCTTATTAAAAGGGCAGAATATCTGTACCTTATTCCAAAAGCAAATACAACCAGAATGAATAAGATGAAAAGATCAGGTCCTCTCCTTCTTCACACCTAGAGGGGTAGAAAAGAATTACAAACCTTTCCATTTTAAGTAACTTTCCATTTTTAGCAAGTTTCCATATTTAGTAAGTTTCTATTTTTAGAAAGTTCCCATAATTAGAAAGTTTCCATAATTAGTAAGATTTCCATATTCTCAATTAGGTTAAGTCAATTATCAAAACATATTATGGTTTTAGGGCGTATTTTAACAAGTCATAAAGGTTTAGGATTAATTATGCCAACTTTACATAGATTAGGGTTTTAAGTGTAATTATATCAAAGTTAAAGTTCAAATATGAAAATATCCCAAGTAATCTGTTTTGAATCCATATTTATCAAGTTAACAAATTCAGCCCCTGAAGTTTCCCAATTTACACTTTACACCCTTAAGTTATATAATTTACATTTTAAACCTTATAATATCCATAATTACACATTAGACCCTTAGTTTATCAAAATTACACCATGATTACTTATTTTATCATATTATACGAATCTACCCTTAAGTTTTCATAATTTACACATCAAGTCCCTCAAGTTATCAAAGTTACATATTTAACCCTTAATTTACATTTTCAACATTTAATTATCAATAATTACATATTAAACCATTAAATTACCAAAATGACACATAACCCCATGAATATAGTTTATTACTCAAATCAACCCCAAGTTTCCAGAAATTACATATTTAGTCCCTTCATTTTAATTATTTACAATTCGAATTATACTTTATTAAAATAAACATTTTAATCCTTTTAAGTATAAAAATTACACATGACACCCCCAACATATATTTTATTCGAATAATATGCAGTCCAAATTAAGTTCTAAAATAGCCCTTGCGTTTTAAAAGTTACAAAACACCCCCTAAATATTTAAACACCAAGCGCATAACATTTTATTTAACAAAACCCTAACCCTAAATATACCAATCATTCATCAATCATAACATCATCATTAATCATCATTTAATCACTCAAGGAAAGCCCTAAAAGTATAACCCTAAATCATTTTACATTTTATTTCTTTTCTTTCTTTTCATTTCTTTTAACCGATAATACAATTAAATCCAAAATAATTATTTTAGGCCTAGAAAATTCGACATATCATTTTTACCAGGTTAATATGATTATATGGAGTCCAAATAAAATAGATATCAAGCCTCAAAAATTCGGATACAATTATTTAGGTTTTATACACGATTTTAAGACTTAATTCACAATTAATTCGTAGATCATGCATGGGATGATTTTAACATTTTTCATGAAGCTTATATGATGCAAGAGACCTGAGAAAAATACCAATTCGAATTTAGGACGTGGAGAGATAGGCGTACAAATTTGTGTCACTCAAATGGATGAATCGACAAAGGAATTCTCCCACGACCACCACAGCACTCTACTACCTTAAAGCCAATTTTCACAGATCGTATATGATATGAGAAGCATGAGAAAAATAGTGAACGAATTTTATAGTGACCGATAGAATTGATTTGGAGTTTTACCTCAAAATGTACACGCGACAAGAGAATTTTTGCTGGGATCGAACTAAGCCACGAACACCTCCAAACCTATTTTTCTAGCCTTCTAATGGTGACCAAGAACACAGGAAAAATGGTCTGAGCCTTGGGAAAAATCGGATGTGAGGGTGACGAATTATTTGTGTGTTTAGGGTTTTGATAGCTTCGGTTTGTTGTTTTGGAGAGAATCAAAGGATGAGGGTTGAATATAATGAGTGATTGCCGTGAGAAGGGGGGGGGGAATGGCTACAAGATCGGCACTAAATCAAGACCCATTCAAATTAGTTTGATTTTCTCCAATTTACCAAATTTATATCTCTTTAATGATTTTAAAGGATTTTTATTTGTTTTACAAAAATAATATTCGGCTAGTTAAAGTGTTTAAGGGTCCAATTAATGTTTTTAATGTGTCATATGTGTCTTAATATCATATTGTTTCATATGTTATTTGTTTACAAAAATTTGGGATCAAAATGATACATTATAAGCTTATTTATCAAAGTTTTAGATTGTAAGGGCATTTTGGTCTTTTCACATGTTTTAGAATTTCTGGGTTTTACAACTCTTCCCCTCTAAACGAAAAATTTCGTCCTCGAAATTTGCAAAGAAGTAGAAGAAAAATGGAACGAATTCAAAATGAAGACATACCAGATCAGAATACAAAATGAGGATAACTAGCACGAATAGACTCCTCGGTCTCCCAGGTAGCTTCCCGCTCTGGGTGGTTCCGCCAAAGAATCTTAACGAACGGAATGACTTTACGCCTCATAACTCGCTCTTGGCGATCCAGAACCGCTTCCGGCTCCTCCGGAAGAGACATATCCGGCTGAATCTGATCGAGAGGATAAGATACCACATGAAGAGGATGATAGTTGTATCCCCGTAGAAGAGATACATGGAATACATCATGCACATGCGAAAGCTGGGGAGGTAGAGCTAAACGGTAGGAAACCTCTCCAATACGTTCCAAGATCTCGAATGGTCCGATGAATCGAGGACTCAGCTTGCCCTTGATTCCAAAGCGTTTAACTCCTCGAAACGGTGAAACCTTAAGGAAAACCCGATCGCCAACCTGAAACTCCAAATCACGACGGTGTTTATCCGCATAACTTTTCTGACGTGCCCGAGCTTCTTTCAACTTCTCCCTAGCAACATCTACCTTCTCATTCGTGATCTGAACCAACTCCGGACCCTCAATAGCACGCTCTCCCACTTCGTCCCAACAGACGGGTGCTCTACATTTCCGTCCATACAACATCTCGAAAGGAGCCATCCGAATACTAGCATGCCAGCTGTTGTTATAAGCGAACTCTACTAAACAGAGATACTCATCCCAATTACCCGTCCACTCTAACGCACATGCCCTCAGCATATCCTCCAATGTCTGGATGGTCCGCTCTGATTGGCCATCTGTCTGAGGGTGGAAAGCCGTACTGAACTTGAGTCGTGCACCCCAAGCCTTTTGTAAACCCCTCCAGAATCTAGAAGTAAAACGTGGATCTCTATCAGAAATAATGGCCGTAGGCATCCCGTGAAGCCTAACAATCTCCTGCCTAAAGATCTCCGCCAGCTTGTTAACACCGTACTTCACACGAATGGGTAGGAAATGAGCAGATTTGGTCAGCCGATCAACGACTACCCAAATCGCGTCATGTTTCCTTCTAGTAGTAGGTAATCCCGTAACAAAATCCATAGTAACTTCCTCCCATTTCCAAGTCGGAATATCTAACGGCTGTAATAACCCACTAGCTCTCTGGTGCTCGATCTTGACCTGCTGACAAGTCAAACACCTAGCTACATAAGACGCCACATCATGTTTCATGCCGCTCCACCAAAAGTGCTGCTTCAGATCTCGGTACATTTTGGTGGAACCCGGATGTATAGTAAAGGGAGAACTATGCGCCTCTGACAAAACAGCCTCTCGCAAATCAGGATCGTTAGGAACACAAAGACGATCCTCGAACCATACCACACCAAACTCATCAACCCGAAACTCAGATTGCTTCCCATCTTCCACGTTCTGCACAATAGCCCAGAGTTCACCGTCATCCTTCTGGGCTTCTTTAATCCGCAGGATGAGATTGGACTCAACCTTTAGACTAGCCCAGTAACCGTCACAACCCCGAACACAAAACTCCACATCTAGAATCTCCAAATCATTTAGAATTCGAGGCTCAAAATTTAGACTAGCGACCATACCCGACTTCCGGCTAAGAGCGTCGGCAACAACATTTTCCTTGCCGGGATGATACTGGATGTGGGTGTCGTAATCTTTCAGGAGCTCCAACCATCGCCTCTGTCTCTTATTCAGCTCCTTCTGCGTGAAAATATATTTAAGGCTTTTGTGGTCGGTGAAAATGTCACATGACTCGCCGTATAGATAATGCCGCCATATTTTAAGAGCGAAGACCACTGCAGCCAATTCCAAATCGTGCGTCGGATAATTCTCTTCATACGGCTTCAGTTGCCTCGAAGCATAGGCGATGACTTTCCCGTGTTGCATTAGGACGCAACCCAGACCCTTTTTAGACGCATCACTATAAATCTGGAAACCACCCGAACCGGACGGAAGAGTCAAAATAGGTGCCGATACTAATCTCTGCTTAAGCTCCTCAAAACTGTTCTCCCTCTCCTCAGTCCATACAAATTTCTCCCCTTTTCTCATCAACTGTGTCAATGGCAAGGCCAGCCGCGAGAAACCCTCAACGAAACGACGGTAATAACCCGCGAGCCCCAGAAAACTTCTCACCTCAGTCACATTTGTAGGTCTCGGCCATTTAGTGATAGCCTCGACCTTCGCTGGGTCCATAGTGATACCCTCCGCAGAAACAATGTGACCCAGAAAAGCGACCTGACTCAACCAGAATTCACACTTAGAAAACTTCGCGTACAACTTCTTCTGTCTAAGAATCTCCAATACAGTTCGAAGATGCTGCTCGTGCTCCTCCTTAGATTTCGAATAGACAAGAATATCATCGATGAAGACAATGACAAATTTATCAAGAAACTCATGGAAAACCCGGTTCATAAGGTCCATAAAGACGGCCGGAGCATTGGTCAAGCCGAAAGGCATAACCAAGAATTCGTAATGACCATAGCGGGTTCGAAAAGCAGTCTTGGGAACATCCTGTTCCCTCACACGAAGCTGATGGTAACCCGATCTCAAATCGATCTTAGAGAAGTGCTTTGCCCCTTGCAATTGGTCAAACAAATCGTCGATGCGCGGAAGGGGATAGCGGTTACGGATAGTAATGCGGTTGAGCTCCCGGTAATCAATAAAAAGGCGCATACTACCATCCTTCTTTTTCACAAATAGCACAGGAGCGCCCCATGGAGAGACACTCAGACGAATAAAACCGTTCTCCAATAACTCCTCTAACTGTACTTTCAATTCTTTGAGTTCAACGGGAGCCATTCGGTATGGAGCCTTAGAGATAGGCTCAGCACCGGGAACTAGATCAATACTGAATTCAACTTCTCTGGTGGGAGGAAGACCAGGAAGTTCTTCGGGAAAGACATCAGCGAACTCCCGAACAATGGGAACACTACTAACATCAGGTCCCTGAGAAGACGTATCTTTAACAGAGGCCAAAAACCCTTGGCAACCATGAGAGATTAGAGTCCGCGCTTTCATAGCAGAAATAAGTTTAACAGATTTCAAAGGCTGAGAACCGTGATAAACAAAATCCGGATGATGGATATCACCAAAGCTTACACTTCTGGCATGACAGTCGATGGTGGCCTTATGAGAAGACAACCAGTCCATACCCAAAATTATATCAAAATCAATCATATCAAGGGGAAGCAAATTAGCCGGACGAACACAATCATCAAATCTTAGCGGACAATTCACATATTCACAATCGATGGTGACTTGGGTTTTCATAGGAGTAGAGATAGATATAAGATTATTCAATGGTGTTGGAGTTACTTTTATTTTCTTGGCAAGCGTATTAGATATTATAGAATGTGTAGCACCGGTGTCAAATAAAGCAAAAACAATACGATCTCCAATATAAAGATAACCGGTAATGGTACCTGACGTGCCTGCCGCCTGATCACGTGTGAGAGAATAAACCCGACCAGAAGTAGGAGCTGGCCTACCCGAACCTGATGGAACAACCTGCTTTCCCTGTGGGCAGTCCTTCACTCGATGAGAAAGAGACCCGCATGTGAAGCAACCACCAGTAACCCTGTGACATGGCCCCGGATGAGGCTTTCCACAAGTGGAACAAAGCGGTGGAGGAGGTAACACTTCATTAGTCCTCCTCTGTCCAGAAGAACCTGTCTGATAACCCGACTGAGCACCCCGAGTAGTCTGATCACGATACTGACGTGGGTTGTTGTTGTTGTAGCCACTTCTCCCAGAAACCTGCCTATCATAACCCCGAGAATCCTGTCGCCTCTGACTGTAGTCCCGGTCCTGGCGACCACGCTGATCATACCTATGGTCCTGTCGACCTCTCTGCTCGGATGCCTGGTCCTGCCGACCTCTGAAATCCTGACCCTGTCCCTGCTGACTCTGTCCTCTGAAATGCACCCGGTTACCATCCCTATCACGCTTATTAAAACCACTACTATCACTATGCAACATCTCGATGTTGCGAGCGTCGTTCGCAACCGCCGCCACATCATCATAAGGCGTATTCACGATACGGTCCAATATCCATTTCTTTAACGCCCACTTAAATGTCTTAGCCTGACGGTAAGCATCTCCCGTAATCTCTAGCCCAACGAAACTGGCCAGCCTCATAAATCGCTGCATAAACTCCACAGTCGTTTCTCGGTCCCCCTGACGGATGTTCCCATACTCCCGCTCATATCGCTGCTGTTCGGCTACTGGAATGTACTGTTTATAAAAGATACCCATAAAATCCTCCCAAGTACAAGTCTCCTCAAAACCCTGCTCCTGAGCCTGAGCATAAGCTGTCCACCAGCTCTGTGCATCGCCTTCAAACTTAAATGCAGCCAATCTCGTCTTAAACTCATCTGGACAACCCAAAACCTTAAACATCTTTTCCATGTGGATAATCCAGTCTTCCGCCTCAGTGGGGACGGCAGCTGACCGGAAAGAGAGGGGTTTGAGCTTGTTAAACCTCTCAATCCAAACATGGATGCCCGCTGGTGGAGCACCTCCACCACCATTACCTAAGCCTGAACCTACACCACCTCCGGAAGAACCTGCCCCATTCTGAATATTGTTGGTGACCTGAGTCACCAAGTTAGGGAGAGCGTTGGCCAAAGCTTCTGCTATCATGGCCTGAAAATCTGGGGTCCCTCCATTATATTCCTGATGTCGAGTATTCACCATCTGAATGATTTCGAAAACGATTAGCAAAATAGGAAAATAGGCACGAAAGGAAAGACGAAACAGAATCCTAATGTCTACCCAAACCTCACCAGTCAAAACATAAGCCTTAAGGGTCAAATCCTAGGGTCCATAAGACTCACAGGCCATGCTTATGTACTACAGGTCGCAGCCTGGGCTCTGATACCATAATTGTAACACCCCAACCCGACAAGGGTAGAAGTATCACATTATGGCGACAAATCAAAGCATACATAAACACACAGCGGAAGTCTTAATAAATACATAAGAGAAAGTCAAGTCAACACGACTTGAATAATACATAAGTTCGAAAGATAAAGAAACATCCAAAATACGAATACAAAGGAAAATCATGTCCCAAAACAAAGTCATAAGATAAAGGTGGTCATCTAAGGTCAAAGCTCCATCTAACTCTCATCCCATCCAAAGCATAATCCAAAAGCTCCTAGCTTAGATACCTGCCGCGGGAAAAGAAACGCGGCTGAGCTTAAAAAGCCCAGTGAACAGATATATATAATAAACGGAAACGAACAAAAGAAACATAATGAAAGAGATATAAATAAGGTACAAGAGTAAAGGTTAGGACAGTAATCCACCACGAGCCCAAACAAATCAAATATCCAAATCCTGTAGAAATCCAGAGGGGATGCCTCTATAGTAACCAGATAATATGAGGGTGTCCTCATGTATCAAAGTGGAGTGATCAGCTCCCAAATATTGTGAAAACGTGGATTGCACCCATCATCAGTCACCAAATACAAATATATCAAATCACATACAAATCAAATATAGGATGCATCCATACGCCCCCCAAACAAATCATATTGGCCATAACAAATCATAGTGAGCTCATATCAAATCAAAATGGGGACGGTGTGGTTAATCACTCTGACCACACAAGAGTCATGCCATTGGTGCATCAATGACACGGCCATGTTACCTTCATGGCTAGGAAACAAATTTGGCTCGTAGTATCAAACTGGGGTCAAAGGTCAAAGGTTCAAATATCAAAGGTGCATAGCAAAGGGTTCATATCAAAGCAAAGGTTCATATAGTCATAGTCCGAATCTCAAAGTTCATATCAAAGGTTCATGTCAAAAGGTTCATATGCCAAAGATTCAAATGTCAAAGGTTCATAGCAAAGGTCAAGGTCAAATCAAATCAGTGTTCAAGAGACTGAAGGCACCTTATTAAAAGGGCAGAATATCTGTACCTTATTCCAAAAGCAAATACAACCAGAATGAATAAGATGAAAAGATCAGGTCCTCTCCTTCTTCACACCTAGAGGGGTAGAAAAGAATTACAAACCTTTCCATTTTAAGTAACTTTCCATTTTTAGCAAGTTTCCATATTTAGTAAGTTTCTATTTTTAGAAAGTTCCCATAATTAGAAAGTTTCCATAATTAGTAAGATTTCCATATTCTCAATTAGGTTAAGTCAATTATCAAAACATATTATGGTTTTAGGGCGTATTTTAACAAGTCATAAAGGTTTAGGATTAATTATGCCAACTTTACATAGATTAGGGTTTTAAGTGTAATTATATCAAAGTTAAAGTTCAAATATGAAAATATCCCAAGTAATCTGTTTTGAATCCATATTTATCAAGTTAACAAATTCAGCCCCTGAAGTTTCCCAATTTACACTTTACACCCTTAAGTTATATAATTTACATTTTAAACCTTATAATATCCATAATTACACATTAGACCCTTAGTTTATCAAAATTACACCATGATCACTTATTTTATCATATTATACGAATCTACCCTTAAGTTTTCATAATTTACACATCAAGTCCCTCAAGTTATCAAAGTTACATATTTAACCCTTAATTTACATTTTCAACATTTAATTATCAATAATTACATATTAAACCATTAAATTACCAAAATGACACATAACCCCATGAATATAGTTTATTACTCAAATCAACCCCAAGTTTCCAGAAATTACATATTTAGTCCCTTCATTTTAATTATTTACAATTCGAATTATACTTTATTAAAATAAACATTTTAATCCTTTTAAGTATAAAAATTACACATGACACCCCCAACATATATTTTATTTGAATAATATGCAGTCCAAATTAAGTTCTAAAATATCCCTTGAGTTTTAAAAGTTACAAAACACCCCTAAATATTTAAACACCAAGCGCATAACATTTTATTTAACAAAACCCTAACCCTAAATATACCAATCATTCATCAATCATAACATCATCATTAATCATCATTTAATCACTCAAGAACAGCCCTAAAAGTATAACCCTAAATCGTTTTACATTTTATTTCTTTTCTTTCTTTTCTTTTCTTTTAACCGATAATACAATTAAATCCAAAATAATTATTTTAGGCCTAGACAATTCGACATATCATTTTTACCAGGTTAATATGATTATATGGAGTCCAAATAAAATAGATATCAAGCCTCAAAAATTCGGATACAATTATTTAGGTTTTGTACACGATTTTAAGACTTAATTCACAATTAATTCGTAGATCATGCATGGGATGATTTTAACATTTTTCATGAAGCTTATATGATGCAAGAGACCTGAGAAAAATACCAATTCGAATTTAGGACGTGGAGAGATAGGCGTACGAATTTGTGTCACTCAAATGGATGAATCGACAAAGGAATTCTCCCACGACCACCACAGCACTCTACTACCTTAAAGCCAATTTTCACAGATCGTATATGATATGAGAAGCATGAGAAAAATAGTGAACGAATTTTATAGTGACCGATAGAATTGATTTGGAGTTTTACCTCAAAATGTACACGCGACAAGAGAATTTTTGCTGGGATCGAACTAAGCCACGAACACCTCCAAACCTATTTTTCTAGCCTTCTAATGGTGACCAAGAACACAGGAAAAATGGTCTGAGCCTTGGGAAAAATCGGATGTGAGGGTGACGAATTATTTGTGTGTTTAGGGTTTTGATAGCTTCGGTTTGTTGTTTTGGAGAGAATCAAAGGATGAGGGTTGAATATAATGAGTGATTGCCGTGAGAAGGGGGGGGGGAATGGCTACAAGATCGGCACTAAATCAAGACCCATTCAAATTAGTTTGATTTTCTCCAATTTACCAAATTTATATCTCTTTAATGATTTTAAAGGATTTTTATTTGTTTTACAAAAATAATATTCGGCTAGTTAAAGTGTTTAAGGGTCCAATTAATGTTTTTAATGTGTCATATGTGTCTTAATATCATATTGTTTCATATGTTATTTGTTTACAAAAATTTGGGATCAAAATGATACATTATAAGCTTATTTATCAAAGTTTTAGATTTTAAGGGCATTTTGGTCTTTTCACATGTTTTAGAATTTTTGGGTTTTACATTGAGAATATCGTAATAAAATATGGTGAAGCAGATTGTTAAGGGTCGCATTTCAAATATTGTAGTCCATGATAGCTTTACAAAAACCATCAATCCATAATCAAGAGACCTCAAGGTCAAATACATCCAAAAGGAAACGGATTCTCAAAGCGAATGTGGTTGTCAAATCATACGGATAGTTCACATATCAAATTTAGGTACATGGTTCATCAAAGTGTGGGATGGGAGAGTATTAGAATTTATCAAGGTCAAATATATCAAATTGAAGGTTAGAATTGTGAACAGTTCAAAAGATTGGAATCTTGTTTAGCTTATAACATAGGAATGATAGGGTGTGTACCGATAGTAATACGAACATCGTCTAACTGTCAGAGTTGAGATGTATGGAATATCAGTTATTAGCATCAGCATGCTTAGATAACAATTCCGTACTGGACAAATGTCAACATCAAATCCTTCCAAAGGAAATTGGTTAACATAATAAGTTCATCATGAAAATGAAGGGAGGTAAGACTTCCTCGTCGCCTGAGACAAACGTTCTTATAAGGCATGACTAAGGCAAAGGCAAGATTCAGAGTGATGCGGAAGCAAATACTACTCACATGGATGTCCTAGTCTACCCGTTCCTCACCGGTTATAACTTATGCTCCTATGGGAAAATCCTACGCAACTTCGCAAAGGTTATCTTACGAGCGCCTACAGTGGAAACTTAGGGGTCCTAACTTACACAGGCCAAGGGTAGATGTACTACAAGTCGTAAACCTGGCTCTGATACCATAATTGTAACACCCCAACCCGGCAAGGGTAGAAGTGTCACGAAAATGGTGACATATCAAAGGCAAGCATAACATACGACTTACATAATACAAATGGTTTACAATATTACAAAGGAAAATATACCAAATCTACGTAGTCATACATAAATGAATACTAAAACTAAGGTATCGTCTTCAAAAGCTAATCTCTCATCCTAAAGCAAACCCAAGCTCCTGGCTTCCTACTAAAACCTGCCGCAGGAAAAGAAATGCGGCTGAGCTTAAAAGCCTAGTGAACAGATATATAATAAACGGAAACCAAAATCAAATGGAAATGAACAGACATATCATAATGAATGAGATATAGGAAAAGGAAATAAAGAGTAAGGCTTAGGACAGTCATCCACCACGAGCCCATATCATAACATATCACATATCATATCATATCTTCATAATCATATAGAGGGGAGACCTCTCAGATAATCAGATAATTTGAGGGGTGTCCTCATTCTTCAAATGGAGTAGCTAGCTCCCATATTTTGTGAAAGGAGTGGATTGCACCCAGCCCCAGTCACCATATCATATCATATCAAAACATATCATATCAGAACATATCTAGGATGCATCCATTCGCCCCCCAAACAAATCATATTGGCCATATCAAATCATATCATAGTGAACTCATATCATATCATAATGGGGACGGTGTAACCAAATCACTAGGGCTACACACTAGTCATGCCATTGGTGCATCAATGACACGGCCATGTTACCTTCATGGCTAGGGAACATATTTTGGCTCGTAGTATCAAACTGGGGTCAAAGGTTAAGGGGTCAAAGGTTCATATCATAGCAAAGGTTCATATATCATAATCATAGTCCAAATCTCAAGGTTCATATCACAGGGTTCATATAAGAGGTTCAGAAGTCAAAGGTTCATATCAAAGGTTCAAATGCCAAAGGTTCATATCATAGGTTCAAATTAGAAATCAAGAGGTCGAAGGCACCTTATTAAAAGGGCAGAATATCTGTACCTTAACGAAATGCGCAAGCAAAGAAATGAAAAGCAAATCAAGTAGGAGATCACTCCCTCTTCACCCGATCTACAAATAATCACAAGTTCTCTTAAGTTTCATATCATCGAAAGGTTTCATGTTTGTTCTCATTTCATATTAGATAACCTTAAGTTATATCTTTCTCATATGTCAATTCAAAGTATTACCAAATGATCATATTCATAGTTCAAGATTCATAATGTCTTTTACCAAATTTAGGGTTTTATGTAATTATCACAACTTTAGGGATTAGTATGTAATTCTCATAATTTAGGTTGTATTATGAAAGTATCCTCAAGTTACAGATTTTACAAGTTAAGACCTTTGGTTTTAGCAAAATATCCATTTATACCCTTTAGGTTACACAGTAAACACATCACACCCTTTAGTTTACAATTTTACCCTTTTATAACTTCTCTCAGTTTTATATACGAAATTGTTAGGTTTTCAATAAATTGTAAATTGTACAAGAACTCAGTAATAAAATTCCCAAAAATTCCCAGAGATGCTCAAATGTCTTAAGTATTTTATCAAATTTTTCCAGATTTTATTAAGTAGCATAACTATGGATTAAAATTCACCTAAACCAACTCATCCAGATTTCTGACTGATTTTACTATACGAAAAGTTATTAGTTAGAAACCTTTTAAGAAAAATTCACAAAAATCTAAAAAAATTACAGGAAGTAATAGACATCTTATATATTACCCAGTTCAAAGGAAACCTTCTAACTCGACAGGATTTGAAAATTAAAAATCAAAAACCCGGACTGATTTTCCAGACTCACAAATCCGATCAGACACATAATTTTCTAAAAATCAAAAAGTAACCTTCTATGCCTCTAAAAATTACAAACTAAATTTTCCCAGGTAGCTATTTCAATGAACTTAGTTTTAGGCTTTTAAAACACTCAAAGACTCGACTCCATCATAAAGTTACAGCCATTTAAAGTCGAACAAAATTCCAACTCAGAATCAGACCTCACAGAAACATGTCCATCTTAGGGTTTTCGTCATTCAAATCATTAGTTCTTGGCACCAATCGATTATGGGTGATTCCAAAACATATTTAGGTCGGTTTATAACATATTTAACATGATCACATCGAATTATTTCAACACCAAAACTCAGCCGATTCATACATATCAATTTTTAGGGTTTTGATAGTTATGATTTTATGTGATTATTTTTGTGATTATTTCGGCTAGAATCAAAAGAAACACAAGAAACAAAGATCGAATATAGTAGGGGATACAATACCCTCGTAGACCATGAAGAACACGAACACGACGAGGATCAAAACACCAAACAAAACTCTCTTTCTCCTCCTTCTTCTTGCGTCGCACGAACAGCCACCAAAACAGAAAATAGGGTTCTTTTGATTAGTTTATGCTTCACAAAATTCGAATGGACCCTTGTTGATGTTAGAGGCTTACCTTATGATGATAAAACACGAGTTAGAACAAGATTTGAAGCCTTCTTTGGGTGGTTTTTGGGGCGTGGCAGCAGCAAGAACAAGACAGCCGATGTTTTGGTTTTTGGAGCTTAGGGTTTTCTTCTCTTTTGATTTTGTGATAAGAATGAACCGAAGTTTAGTTTAGGTATTTTAGGTATGATTTTATTCACATTATGGGCTTTCCATGAATTTAGCAATCAAGAACCTAGTCTTGATTATGGTTAAGGGGGGGGGGGGGGGGGGGGGGGCGGTCAAATCCCTTAGTTCTTTCTTTTTTCTTTTTTTTTTTTTCTTTTTTTTTTTTTTTTTTTTTTTTTTTTTTTGTTCCAACTTGCATAATGTAAAGTTTTATTTGTTTATAAACTTAGGTTAAGAGTCACTTAAATAATATTCGTAAGTTCTCAAATTTTTAAAATTCGAGGGTATTTTTGTCCTTTCAGATTATATAAATTTTCGGGTTTTACACTCACCATGAGGGTACAGCTCTGGTGTGATTCTCAAATCTGTTGATAGCTGTAATAGCTTGCTCAAAGCTATAGGGTACTCAACTCACCCATGTTTAATTACTAAGAGTTGAATAGTTTTCAATTCACCATGGATTTTACTCCTTTGGGGTTTCCAAAGAATTGGCTAGCCCACAAGTATATGGCTTGTGGTAAAGGCAGTGGAAAACCATATTTGGTATTCAATTCACAAAGGTTATCTTCAACCTAAGAATTGGCTAGTCCTGAGCAAACGGCCACAGGTAAAGACAACTCAAATCCGTTTATAGTTGATGATTTACTAAAAATCATATGGTTATCAATGTACCATGGTCTTAACCACCTAAACATTGGCTACTCCAGTAGTAATGGCTATTGGTAAAGAGACATCAAATCCATTGATTTTCAATGATTCACCTCTCACAGGAGTTAACACACCTGGATGTGATGAGAATAGTATGAAACTTAACAGATTTGTTGTACAAAAAGTCATTGTTGCTGTGGAGCTCAAGTCTGGTGCACATCAGGAGTAACTAATTATGCTTTGAAGATGTTCCTATTGCTGCTGATCTACATCTGCTGCTGCTGGATACATATACTTAAAGATCTATCAGGAAACTTGAAGATGTTGCTGCTGGTTACTTTCTGATGATGCTGCTGCTTTAATCCTCTGGACTTCAAAGATCTACCGGGAAACTTGCAAGTTAACCTAGTCAACTTCAAGTTTAGGGGAGGATTGTTAGGAATTTTAGAACTTTAGTTATTTTTCATTCCTGCTGTTAGTAGTAATGATTCCTGCTGGCAGTGTAGTGTTCCTGCTGCAGTTGGTTCCTGCTGTTAGAGTTATTTTGTTTCTGCTGAAAGTTATCATTGTTGCGGGTAGAAGTGTTAGTTAACCCGTATGTTTAGTATGTTAGTTTGAGCTATTTTAGGAAGAGATTCATGTACATCTCTATACACGTTTTTTATGAGCTGTATTAGGGTTTCTTGGTCTATAAAAGAAACCTGCAGCTAAGGTTTATGGATCACCTTTCAATAACAATTTTATTAGTTAACAAACGATCCATAGAGGATCAAAGTCTTTTAGTATTTTCTTCTTTAAACTCTTGTGTTTAGTTTCCGTGATGTGCGTGTCGTTGTGTTCAAGTTTTAAAATTTATAAACACGATTTATCCAATTCTCTAATCACACATACGAGCAAGTATACTCGTCCGCGGTAGTAAAGGTGGGTAAGTCGAGATCGTCCCAAGGGAATTGGGGTTTAGGTTTAGTAAAAATAAGTTTTAGCAAAAAGGGTGTCAATCCAATTTGAAGTAAATTCAAAAGCAAGCAAGGTTCAACCAATCAAAAACAAATATACTTGTGTGTGATTCTATGACCAATTATTTAGAGTAACCAATCAAGTTGGATGTAAATTGTAGTGATACACAACTTAATATGAATGATTCACAATCAATGGTTTTTATCATGAGAAATCATATCTAGAATTCAATCTCCTAGTTAATTCCTTTCGGCCTTGATTAACTATTACGACAATTCTTTTAAGCTTTTTGTTGTTTGAAAGCATTTCTTATCTTAAGAATTCCTACGAATCCTTTTGGCCTTTTTTCGTGATGAAATCGTTTCCAAATCCATTTTAATGAGTAAAGATGGTGTTTGTCACACACCATAATCCATACTAATTCGTGCACTAACTTTTTGGAATAAAAACATAAAGAAAACTCCTTTCGGCCTTTGTTAGTCTTTAACATTGTTTTTACCAACCAATTAAGCAAGATTAGATTGTATCTCAACAAACTCATAAAACAAGATATGTTTTCATGCATCACTATGATAAGATTACTCCAACAATTGTCACATCATACACACACAAGTATAACCAAAATCACTCCATAACAATAATAATCAAACACAAGTAATTAACCAAACTTTCATTAATCTTATAGTAAAAGTAAAAGTAGTTCATAATAACTCAACAAGAAATACCTAATCGAGGAATTACAAGAACTAGAATTGTGGAACTATAGCAATCCACACTCCTCCAATCGCCTTTGATTACACGTAAACAACTCCACACACGGACACAACTCTTGAGACTCAAACTCAAGGCTTCCTGGACGTTTTCACAGCAACTACAAGCTTTCGGGCAATAATAATAAGTTAGTTAGACTTGGTGTAAGCCTTAACTCGATTTGCCTTTGGGTTGTCACCTCCTAAAAACTTCTCTCTTTTGTGAATTAGCTAAGGGTTTCTTAAATAGGTGAGGAAACCCTTATTCTCCAAGCAAAAACGTCCAATATCAGTAAATAGCCGAGAAATGATAAGCCTCAATGATTATGGGGCTTAACTTCTTCATTAAATGCAACTTTGTAACTCCAGCGTCAGCCAACCGATCGGTATTTGGCTCCAACCGATCGGTTGGAGCTCTCGGTAAAATAATCTTATCCCATCCGATTCGGATGCGGGCGCCATCCGATCGGATGGATCACTCTACCATGCAACTTTATTTCTTCTTTCTCTTTTCTCGTTACGTGCTTGATCCTTCGCTGTACCACTACTTCCTATCATAGAACTTGATCTTTTCTTGATATATAAGCATGGAAATCTTGAACTAATCAAATCCTTGAAGTATCGCGTGGTTTCTTTCTCGTAATTCTCTATATGTGCATAATCTCTTCATTTCTTCGTCTTTTTATCATCTTTTCCTGTACTTGGCTATATTTACTTGCATACACACTTTTTCATCATTTAGCAACAAATACACATAAATATAACCAAATATGATGCACAAAACTAGCAATAACGCGCCTAAAAACATGTTAGATTTAAGCGTTATCAAATCCCCCACACTTGAGTTCTGCTCGCCCTCGAGCAAGTCTAATTTTTAATAAAACTGAACTCAATGGCATCTTCATTATGATTATAAAAAGCTAACAACCATCCCAATAGGACAATTGTTATTTTACTTTAATTATGAAAAATCCTCGAAATATACGCAAGTTAAATCGAGCTTGATAACATCACTAAGTACCTCACAAAGGAAATTTTAAATTCACACAACACTCGAGGGTATATTTGATTGTAAATCACTCAATCGCTCAGCCATGATTCATGTTTCTTACCATAAGCTTGTACTTGTATCAAAACAACAAAATAAAACATCAAAGAGGTCTTTTATTTGGTTTTTAGGTTTAAGGGTTTTGATTACCTAGCTAATGTGTAAATACTTCATACAAGAACATCATAGCTCGCTAACAAAGAATCCTTGTTTAGTTAAGCAACGGATGGTCACTAGATTGTACCTTGGTTCGCTAACGACGTTACATGAATAACGGATGGTCACCAATTTACTCACTAGATCGCTAACAATATTTTTCAACTATTCAAAAACTCAGATGGTCACTAGAACATCCATGTACTACATATCTAAACAAAGCCATCACTAAATCCGGATGCTCGAAAGCTAACAACGAATAAATTAATTGGTAAGGGTAAGGATAAGACATGGGAATTTTGATTTGGTTCTACAAAAATAAAAATCAAATAAGAATCAAGTCCAAATTCCGTCCCCAACTCTTTATATCACAAATGATTACTCCACCAAACTTCTTCGATTATTATTCCGAATTTCATACTAACTCTTCCCTTCCTTAATAGCTCATTGACTATTTTATTTTCATCATTCCATACTTTCATAGCTCATTGGCTTTTCTCTTTTTTTTATTTTTTATTTTTTATTTTTTATTTTAACACAACGTCCCCCCACACTTTGGATGAGCACACGCTACAAAAAATACAAATAAGAGTAGCGACCTCCTTCTTCATTGAAACAACATATACACATACAAGGTGTGGTCAACATGCAATCCTCAAAAATAAATAGTTTTGAACTTCATTTGAACTTGATTCGGGAAAATCTAAGGTGTAAGGTGTAAAATCTTTTTGTACTTTTCTGGATTTAATCAAAAGAAAAGATAGGCTCAAAAGGGTGTAACTAAGGGTATCTAGCTTATAAGATAACGCTAACAAATGGGTTCCAATTACTTAAGACAACTAACCAATGCGGTTAGCAAAAATAAATTGTAAATGGAAGGCCATTTGGTGAAAAATCCTAATTTGCCTCTTATCATTTGAATATATTTTATTACTTGAAAGTAATTTTAACCGTAATGCATAACAAGTACAAGTTCTAGAATCAACATAATCACCGGCACACTCATAACAAAATATAAAGCATAAGTAGTGCTTTATACAAAAAGGCTTAAATCCTCATAATTTAAGGTGGTGATAAAATGTACTAGCAATAGCTATCAATATCTCTCATAACTTGATTTCATTCCAAAAAAATTTCAAATAGCCTTATTTTTACCATTGAATCAATTCATCTAACAATTAGAAAAATCAAGGACGAACACATTCTAGTTACTTGAATTCCAAAATCTACTAAATCAAAAATTAAAAATTAAAAATTAAAACAATTTTTCCTATTTCTTCCCTCCCCCACACTTAAGTTTTGCATTGTCCTCAATGTAATAAAACGAACTTGAAAGTAAAGGAAATAGGAAAAGAAATAGAGAAAAATAAATAAATACTACCCGGAAAAAAATCGCATAGGCTTATTTGATCATAAGTAAGCACATGAGTTCTTCTAACTCCAAATATTTGATCAACACTAAGCTTCCGTCAATTCTTCCCCTGCAAGCACTGCAAACACTATACTCGAAACAACAAAACAAAATACCAAACCAAATATAAAACATAATAAAATAAAAATAATCCAAAACAAACCAAAATCATAACCATAAATCCTACGAAAGTTACGTTAAAGAAATAGAAATAGAAATAGAAATTGTTTTTAAAACATAACCATTTATCATTAACCATCAATCATCGAACTCCATGTTTTCCGGGTTAATTCTCTCATCTTCACTTTCTTCAACCTCTTCTTCATCATCCTCATCATCTTCATTCTCATCATCACTAAAAACTGAAAAAGCTTGTCTTTTTCTTCCAACCCCCGTTGAAGAACCGCCCACATCAAAGTTTGTCCCTCCAACGTTAGGAACTCTTCCATAAACTAGCACTGGGTGAGGAAATGGTGCGTACCCAGGATATGGGTATGGGTATTGGCCAGGATACGGGTCATATTCAAATGGGTAGGGTGGAGCATTTGGTGGGTTGTAGCGAGGTACCTCATAATTAGCTTGATGAGCCACATGTTGAAGCATCGGCATTAAGTAATCATAGTTATAGTTTTGCCTCAACATTATAGAATCTCTCCACACATCCCTATGCTTAATCCCATTCAATTCACGATTCCAATCTCCCCATCCCGAGTCAAAACTACCCGGGGCATGAACATTCCCAATATATGGTGGTGGTTGATACGGTTGTTGTTGATAAGGTTGTTGTGGGGCTCCTTGAGGTGCGGCCATGTGCGGCTCTATCCAAGCTCCCAACTCTCTTGTCTTTTTATTCAATGCTTTATTAAAACCTTTATCATCCCACGTCTCACTATCCATCATCTTCGAACATTTCGCTAACTCAGTTTGAACATAATAACCCAAGTTTCGCACCAACTTAGTCACATAGTGACCTCCACAAATCGCACTATTATCTTTTATCCCTGGTGCTCTCCTTGAAAGATACGCGGCTATTATCCAAGCCACATTCCCATTTTTCTCTTCCAACAACTTCATTACCCACAAATCTGGCTGATTACACTTATCTCGACTTCTCTTCCTATGTAAAACACCCCATGCAATCAGTTTCTGCAAAATCCTCAACAATGGGTTTCTTAACTTGGACGAATTCCTTCTAGTACAACTCGGATCACCAACACTTTTCCAATATTCAGCTAAACCTGCATAATCATTATGTTTCCGAACTAATCTTATAAAGTGAGATGCAAACAAACGGTGCATAATTTCATCTTGGGTGTATAGGCCAAGAACGACAGCGAACTCCGGCAAGGTAAACACAAGCTCTCTACCACAAAGCCTAAACCAAACACATTTATCATTCACTAAATCCACAACCTTCCTTTCAAAATAAAATGTGGAGAAAAACTCCAAACACCATTCTCGATTAACATCCTCGTGAACACTAAATGCTCTCTCCCACGAAAAATCTTCAAAACTATCACCATCTCCCTCATACACATATGATATTCTCATCAAATTCCTTATCTCCATTTCACACTCATATTCATGAAATAAACTCCAATCAACTAACCTTGGCTTAGCAAGTCTTCTCCCTTGTAACTTCGAAAGACGCTCACGAAAAGCGTGTTTTTCCTCTCTCTCCCCAGGTTGCTAAACTTCAAATTTTCATTACGCTCCTGATTAAGAGTGTACTTGACCCTTTCTTTCGCATTCCTTTTCATGTACTTTGCTACAATCGGATTACCATCTCCACGTGATGAACTTGATCCTCCTGCAAGATAACTCTGTAGAAAACCACAAACATATGATAGGATAAGAGCATAGAAACTAAGCATGCATGATCTAGAAGTCTAAAAACTTAACCTTTGAAAATCAATTTTTATCACAGAAAGTTCCATCCGATCGGTATTACACCCAACTGAATCGGATAGAATAAATACTAGCCCCCAACCGATCGGTAATGCCCCACAACCGAATCGGTTGGGCATTCTGTTACAAAAATTTTCTTTGTTCGACTTCCAATCAATTCTAACAAATCCTACTCTTCCCTATCCTGCATTTGATCAATCACTATGGTCTCTACATATCCCACTTATCTCCAAATCATATCCATAACATACTCGCATGATCACTCTTAGAACATATGAACATTTGAACATTTTCAAAATCAAAACCTTATCAATGTTCTAATCCACAATTCATCATCCTAAAAACATTAATTAACATCTAAACGACATCTGGAAATCATCAATTTCAACCCAGAATTGATTCAAAGTTTCGACCCATTTGATCTAAAAAATCCAATCAATTAATTCTTTCTCAAAACTTAATCAATCTATCTCATTCTTTTTGCAATGAATTCCTCAATCATTTACCCATCTATTCCAGAAAAATTACATCTTAATTCGAACTACATAAAAAACGCCCAAACTTTGACCTAATTCAATCAACTCGAATTAAAACCTAATTGATACAATTTGATGATGTTACTTACTTGTTTAGGTGCCATTGATGATCTTTCAACTCTCCTGCAACTCTTAATAGCCTTCTAATGGTCGAATTAATGAACCCCAAGTGTAGTGGAATGAGTGTTTGTGTGTTTTTATGATTTTTGAAATCTTGGGTATATATACTTCACTCCATCCGATCAGTATTTCAACCAACCGATTCGGATTGAATTTTTACAAAACTCACTTTTTCTTCTTTCTTTCAACACCTTGACTCTTGTAAGAACAAAATGAGAAATGTTTTCACTATTCCAAAATACCTCCTTTTAAGTATGAAAAATACCCAACACACTTATTCTACCAACTTGTCATTCAATCTATCTCTACAACTTCTAAAACAAAACTTAACTCCATAAATTAAAACTTAATAAAACCAAGATAACCAAAAGGTCTTAACTTAACTCAAACTTAAATGCAAATATTAAACTACTAAAAATGCATTAAAATAAATAAAACAAACAAACACTAGCACAAGCCTTGTGCTTTTATTCTTCAACTTTTGTCTTCATCCTTCAAAATATTCATGCTTCAAGATGTCTTCATTTTGAAATTTTCCGGACAACTCCCGATTAGTCATTTGCGTTTTAAACTTCCTTGCAAAATTTCTTCCATCCGGACAAACTATATCAAACTTCACATGCCATTCTCCATCACCTTCTTCCTTCTTGTAAACACTAGCTCCTTCGGGTCCCCTTTCCAAATTCTTCAATTGAACCGGTAAAGATCCAAGAAAATCTATCAATTTATTGAACACAAAAACATTTTTGAATGGGTTATAGAAAACCTCCATAGCTAAAGCTCTTTCCAACTCATCTTCAATACCAAAGTAACTAGGGACAATCGGCCCATATTTAGGTCTTCCCTCTTCATCTCTACCAACTTCGAAACAACCTAAATGATCTTCTTCTTCTTCATCTTCATGCACTTCCTTCACAATATTGCCTCTAGGTCTAGGATAGTAAGTATGCTTCAAGATTCCATCACTAATAGTCATAGTACCTCTACCCATATCTATAATAGCTCCGCAAGTTCTCAAAAACGTTCTTTCTAACAACAATGGTAACTCCTTATCCACCGGAATGTTAAGTACAAGAAAATCGGCTAAGAAAGCTTGATATCCTACTTGAACTCTAACATTCTTCACTTCTCCCATTGCTTTTGCTCTTGAATTATCAGCCATAGTAAGATTATATTGATTTGGTTGAGGATTACCAAGTCCTAATCTTCTGTATAATGGATACAGCATCACATTCACACTTGCTCCTGTATCGGCCAATGCATACATCGCATCGGTTCCATTTACCTTAATTGGTAACACGAAATTTCCTGGATCGCTCTCTTTCTTAGGCAACCCATTCTCGACTATCCTTTCCCTTGCAAACTCATCAAAATTCTTATCCTCTAGCCTAGCTGTTGCCATCATAACCGCATCTAATTTCTTATGATAAGTCATGTAATTGTTCAACACTTCTATAACCGGCTTCTCTTCCATAAGCTCCTTAAATTTCATTTCTAAGTTTTCCAAAACTGCTTCCTTCTGCTCTTGAGTCAATGGTTTAACTTCTTGGGATGATTTGGGTGGTGAACTTGATAAAGAACTCTCATTCTTAGGGGTGGAGGGTTGGGTAAGTTTGTTAAGTGGTGCTTTCTTTCGATTTGCCTTTCCCATTTTCACAATCTCTCCTCTACCTTCCTTCTTCTCTACCATATCATCATCTACATCAATCCTCATCTCTCCCAAAGCAAAATCAACCCTACATTTAGTCTTAACCATAAAATTTCTACCAAACATCACTTCCGGTTCACCCGCATTTCCATATTCCAACACAACAAAGTCAATCTTGAAAACATGACCATGAATATTAACATTTACATCTCTCACTATCTTTCTCCCATAATCTTCATAATCAAGCCTAACAAAGCCAAGCTTACCAAGCATCTCCTCCGTAATATAATTTTCACCATACTCCATATTAAGTTGAGCATCCCAAGCTTTAATGCCTTCTACACCACATGGTGTAGCATACCTCATAAATGGTACATCAAACTCTCTAGGTGGTGCTTGTGTAAACATAACTACTCTTTTCTCCTTAGGTAAACAAACAATGCTTTCGCCAACTTCTTCTTTCCTTCTAAACCAACCTTAGCTTCGTCCAAAATACTTTCCAATTTCTCCAAAGAATCACCTGAATCTTTCAACATCTCTTCCAAATTTCTCAAGTACTCCGTAACATTGCTTAAACTCTCCATTCTACTTAAGCACTAACTATAACATAACCACAAAAACAAAAATCCAAACTATTAGCGTGAGGGTTAGTTATAATCGAATCATATCCAAATGTAAAACCAAAACAAGCAAACAAACAACTTCAAACTATTAAAACATCAAAACAACTGAAACTTAAAAATCACAAAAAACTTTTACCGAGACAACCATCCGATCGGCATTACATTCCATCCGGTCGGATGGACCAAATGCAAAAGATGAAATCGCCCCAACCGAATCGGATGCGGGCAGCGTCCGATCGGTTAGATCGAAAAAGAAAAAAAAAATTATGAATATATTTTTATATTAAAACTAAACTTATAACCTTTTTTTTTTCCTTTTTTTTTTTTACTTTTTAAGAAGAAACTAAATAATTAAAATTTAACTAATTATTAAAAACTAACACTTAACTACCAATCATTAAACTAAATTAAACAACTTTTAACCTTATCTTAATAATTATAAAACTAATTATCAGCACATTTAATAAAAACTATTAAACTACCACACATTAAACCAAAAATTAACTATATTAACTAAGCATTTAACATATTACAATTCTTCTAATAACCCTAAATTAATTACCCTAATTAATCTACTACTTAAACTAATTAATCATAGCATTAATGAGGCATAAAAACTGAAAAATAACAAAATTACTAAGACAAAAATATTTACCGAGACCACCAACCGATCGGATGGGCATCCATCCGATTAGGTTGGTTCCGAACCAAACTCTTTTTTTTTTTTTACTTTTAACTTTTTAACTCTAAAAAAAAAACTTATGCTACTAAGCCCAACTACCAAGAAAATCTTAACAATTCCCCGGCAGCGGCGCCAAAAACTTGATGTGCGTGTCGTTGTGTTCAGTTTAAAATTTTATAAACACATTTATCCAATTCTTAATCACATACGAGCAAGTATACTCGTCCGGTAGTAAAGGTGGGTAAGTCGAGATCGTCCCAAGGGAATTGGGTTTAGGTTTTAGTAAAAATAAGTTTTAGCAAAAAGGGTGTCAATCCAATTTGAAGTAAATTCAAAAGCAAGCAAGGTTCAATCAATAAAAAACAAATATACTTGTGTGTGATTCTATGACCAATTGTTTAGAGTAACCAACCAAGTTGGGTGTGACTTGTAGTGATGCACAACTTAATATGAATGATTCACAATCAATGGTTTTTATCATGAGAAATCATATCTAGAATTCAATCTCCTAGTTAATTCCTTTCGGCCTTGATTAACTATTACGACAATTCTTTTAAGCTTTTTGTTGTTTGAAAGCATTTCTTATCTTAAGAATTCCTACGAATCCTTTCGGCTTTTTCGTGATGAAATTGTTTTCAAATCCATTTTAATGATAAAGATGGTGTTTGTCACACACCATAATCCATACTAATTCGTGCACTAACTTTTTGGAATAAAAACATAAAGAAAACTCCTTTCGGCCTTTGTTAGTCTTTAAGATTGTTTTTACCAACCAATTAAGCAAGATTAGATTGTATCTCAACAAACTCATAAAACAAGATATGTTTTCATGCATCACTATGATAAGATTACTCCAACAATTGTCACATCATACACACACAAGTACAACCAAAATCACTCCATAACAATCATAATCAAACACAAGTAATTATCCAAACTTTCATTCATCTTATAGTAAAAGTAAAAGTAGTTCATAATAACTCAACAAGAAATACCTAATCGAGGAATTACAAGAACTAGAATTGTGGAACTATAGCAATCCACACTCCTCCAATCGCCTATGATTACACGTAAACAACTCCACACACGGACACAACTCTTGAGACTCGAACTCAAGGCTTCCTGGACGTTTTCACAGCAACTACAAGCTTTCGGGCAATAATAATAAGTTAGTTAGACTTGGTGTAAGCCTTAACTCGATTTGCCTTATTCTCCAAGCAAAAACGTCCAATATCAGTAAATAGCCGAGAAATGATAAGCCTCAATGATTATGGGGCTTAACTTCTTCATTAAATGCAACTTTGTAACTCCAGCGTCAGCCAACCGATCGGTATTTGGCTCCAACCGATCGGTTGGAGCTCTCGGTAAAATAACCTTCTCCCATCCGATTCGGATGCGGGTGCCATCCGATCGGATGGATCACTCTGCCATGCAACTTTATTTCTTCTTTCTCTTTTCTCGTTACGTGCTTGATCCTTCGCTGTACCACTACTTCCTATCATAGAACTTGATCTTTTCTTGATATATAAGCATGGAAATCTTGAACTAATCAAATCCTTGAAGTATCGCGTGGTTTCTTTTTCGTAATTCTCCATATGTGCATAATCTCTTCATTTCTTCGTCTTTTTATCATCTTTTCCTGTGCTTGGCTATATTTACTTGCATACACACTTTTTCATCATTTAGCAACAAATACACATAAATATAACCAAATATGATGCACAAAACTAGCAATAACGCGCCTAAAAACATGTTAGAATTAAGCGTTATCATTCCGCATAAGCACAAGTTTCACACCTAGAGATTCTCCTTAAACTGTTTGTGTTTACATAGACAGTTTTTACCAAGCTCATTCAAAGATCTATCAATAAGGCACGATCCTACAATTAGAGTTATTGAAATTAGATAAATCTAAAATCTAATAGCTGACCTTATAAATAGATAAACATGTGGCTGGGAAATTAATTACAAAAAATGATTTCCCATTAGAACTTAATTACAATACAAAGAATGATTGCAAAACATAACTGAACTGAATCACTTCACCTTCCCATGCAGAAGTATGCTATCGATGTTTATAATTATGTTTGCCAATATGACAGAAAAAACCCTCGCAGTTTACATTTTACGAAATAAACCCATCAACTGCATAAACAATACCATTACCATCCTAAAGAAAGGACAAAAACATGTTATTAAGGAAGAAACAACACGCAAATGAATTTTACAACAACACGTATTTTTTTAATGCCAGCGACAAAAAAAAAAAGAAAAAGAAATATATATATATATAAGAAAACTAAGTTAACCAATAAAACACAAATTTTATTAAACCAAATACAAAAAAAAAAAAAGAACAACGACAGAAACCTAATATGCAACTACATTTAGTTGATTTACCGATGCTATTTTTAACTTTTTATTAAAAACACTTACAAAAAAACATTAAATAAACTAATAGATGCTGCTATCTATCTGAAAATATCATTTTAATGCGCGGTTATATCTCCGACACACAGCTACACATAATACAAAACTACTATAATTTTTTTTAATGTAACCGATTAAAAAAAAAAAAAAAAAAAAAAAAAAAAAAAAAAAAAAAAAAAACTAAGTTAACCAATAAAAACAATATGACATTAACGACAATGAAACCTAGAATTTTATTAAATCGAATACAGAGCAAAAAAACCCCGCGGCCGCAACACAGCCAACCAGCTGTATGTTGGTTTAGTTTATTGGGCTCAACCCCGCTACCAAGTCGGCTATATTAGGTACCTAACCATTTGATAATAATCATTCACATCTTACAAGGTATAACATAATAAACAAATACAACGCAAAAAAAAAAAGAAAAGAAAAGAAAAAAAAAGGAACGCCAGGCCGCAACGCGGCCGGCCGACGCTTTGCTTGTTTTTAATAATTCGTGTAATCATATTTGACCCACCACTTATTCTGAATCCGTACAAAACTATCCAATTTAACCCAACCCATTACTCGCCCTGCTCATTTTTCAATATTTGGTCTGCAACAAAAGGTTGGATATGTTTACTTAAAACTGACGGATCCAGGCTTGTACAATGTGCGTTGTATAATACTTTTAGAGTTTTCTTGATTAATTTAGGTTACATGTAATTAAGTAATATTAATATGCGGAAATATCTTAACTACAAACCCTAGCCACGGATCTTTGAGTTGCTCAGTTTGAACTCGTGAAATCTTGTACAAGGAAGCTACAGGTATCCACCGGTACTCGTCACGTTCGAAAACCGCAAGATGGTTGTACCTTGCTCGCACCAAGTGATCCTGAATCACCAAACTAAGTCAATTGACTTAGGGTTTAAACCCTTAGTCGACTATTGGTTGGCGTAGAGCTTTTTGAAGCTTTTTGAGGCGATGAGTGATGAGCTTTTTGATTTTTAGTGTTCGTTTGGCAAAAGAGCGGTGAGCTTTGATATTTTTTAGGAAAGCTCATTTTTCCAATACTTCTTTAAGAAGCTGTGAGCGGTAAGCAGTGAGCTGCGGTGAGCTTTGATATACATATATGTACATATATATATGTTGTAACACCCCAACCCAATAAGGGTAAAGACGTCACACTAATGGTTTCACATCAGATCAAAACAAAGTATACATTTCAAGTAATACAGAAATTCTCAAAGGTTACAAATGAAATTCTGAAATTTACATGGTTACAACGGAAACAAAACTAAACACTAAGTCTGCAAAAGCAACTCCTTCTAATGGTCTCTACTTCAGAACACTATCAAAGTCTTCTAAGTCCAAAAGTCTCTTCACTCATACCCAAACCCGTCGTCCTGCTTATTACCTGCCGCACACGAAAAGAAAATGTGCGGCTGAGCTTAAAAAGCTCAGTGAACAGATACATATACAAAGCAAAGAATAACGAAACAGAAATATAATATGGGCAATGGGAATGTCATAAGGTATAAAAGAAATAAATGGATAATAAGAGAAGAGTAGGATAGTCATCTACCACGAGCCCAGAAACTCAAAGTCATAATCTCAAAGTCAACATCTCAAAGTCATAGTCTCACAATCAGAGGGGATACCTCTTAGGCAACCAGATAATATGAGGGGTGTCCTCATGTATCATAATAGTGGAGTGATCAGCTCCCAGAAAATGTGAAAGGAATGTATTGCACACAGTACCAGTTACC
Organism: Artemisia tridentata subsp. tridentata; assembly: GCA_021014915.2. NCBI lineage: Eukaryota > Viridiplantae > Streptophyta > Magnoliopsida > Asterales > Asteraceae > Artemisia > Artemisia tridentata. The sequence continues at coordinate 205,465,285 of CP139508.1, forward strand.
TCAAAGTCATAACTCAAAGTCATAGTTAAATCCACTAAACATACAAATCTAGGATTGCAATCCATACGCCCCCAAACTCAAAGTCATCTCAAAATCATAATCTCAAAAATCATAATGGCCATATCATAATATAAGAGGGACGGTGTGAGAAATTACTCACCCACACATGAGTCATGCCAGTGGTGCATCACAGACATGGCCAGGTTACCTTCCTGGCTAGGTAACAAAAAATGGCTCGGGTATCAGACTAAGAGTCAGGTCTCAATGTCATATCAAGGTGCATCTCAAGGTCATAATCAGAAGGTATATCTCAAGGTCATATCAAAGGGTTCATGTCAAAAGGATCATGGCAAAGGTTTGAATCATAGCTCAACATCAATGCATAGGTGAAAAGACACCCTTACTAAAAAGGGTAGAGTATCCGTACCTTATACCGCAATGGAAATACAACCAGAAACGAAAAGATCGAAAGTAAACTCCATCTTTAGCGAATCTACATGAATTTATGATCGTCTAGTTAATAACTTATTTTAAATCAAATTACTTATTTTAGTCGGCTCTTCCATTTTAAGTAGTCTTCTATTGTAGGCAGGTTTCTAATTTCGCAAGTTTCCATTTTTAGTAAGTTTTCCCGATCACGCATGATTAACCCTTTTTATAATTACAAGTAACGCTTAATTAATGCTAAATTACTCAAAATTTACAATATTAATAGATTAGGGTTAATTATGCCAGATTATGATAGTTTAGGGTTTACTATTTCAATATTTGCAAAGTTTAAGTTTTAAAAATGTAACTTAGATAATTACTCATTATTTCTCTCTAACCAACAAACCTTGACTCACCCTTCAATATATTGAAATTTGCATTCATTAACTAGTCAATATATATAGAGGTATAGAACTGTTATTATTATTATTGTTCTTTATTATATGATTTATATCAATGTTTCAGACTCCATGTTATATGCATTAACGCATGTTATTTTACTTATAATAAGATTCATGAGTTTTGTTTCGCAAGTTATTAATTCAAATTCGTTAATCTTATACTACAGTACTAGATTATGTAATGATATTATGGCATGCAGATTTTATAACAAAGTAAAATAACAGGGAAATGCAGCAACAATAAAGTATTGCTTTGTGACAGAAAATAATTCGAGACAAACATCTTTTGTTATATTATTTGCGAATCAACATAAAGTCCGAAATATGCATGCATTTTACTCTTTGTTTCATCATTAGTTCGAATCGAAAAACGTCAAGCCGAGACATGCATGCATTCTTATTTCTTTAGCTCGTACAAGATTCTCATAGAACATGTTATATGGATCGAATATAAAGCAAATCAAAACAGAAACACAAGAGTCGAATCAGAATGCATTTTGAATCGATAGCTTTTATGTTGTTATTTCATGTATGATAATTTCTTATGATTTTGTGTGAAATCGTTTATTATTCATGTGAGGTCGTGATCATTATTTCACTTGTGAATCTAATACGTAACAAGCATGCATACTTATATCCAATTCATATCAGTTTATTAGTGAGAGATTTATATACGTTTAACAAGATTGAGAAGAGAAGAATTGCACAAGGAGAGATAAGCAAACCTTGAAGCGTGACCAAGGAAGGAACAAAAGAGCCAACGGAAACCCCGAACACAAAACTCAATCGAAGCAGCCTCCACACTTCACGAATTTGCAGCACACCACTACCCAAACACCTTCGAACCAGAACTGAACACGGCTCCCCACAGCTCTTCTCGAACCAAAATCACCAAGGTAGATGTCACAAGAACAAGAGAAAAAAAAAACTCCTTTTTGCGCTGCTGCTTTGTTTGTGAATCGAACGTGAAAAGAGAAGGGTAGCAGCCGCACATGGTGTAGGTTGTGTTTATTTTATTTAGGGTTTTGATTAGAGGAAAAAGAAAATATAGGCGTGCATAATTGTCTAACAAAAAACGTGTGAGAGGATTTCTCACAACTTGCAATTTTTTTGGTATTTAATTTGGGGCCATATTTAATGGTAATTAATATGTTTAGAATAAACAACTCGTGAATTTCGGGATCACAATGAACGAATAATTTCGTTATTTGAGTAACCTTTATTTGAGATACGGAATATATGTGAGCCACTTTGTTTCCTTTGAAATGGATGTCTCTTCCAAGTATCATATTGTTTCCTCTTTAAATATGCCTTCACGTTAAATGACATCCATTTCAGCATAAGTATTATATTTGCTAAAAGTGTACATATTCGAATATATTTAAAGCCACCATCTCAATGATCAATCCATTTAAGTAACCATTTAACAAATAAATGCTACATGAAAATTCGGTTATGGCATTCTTATTAGGCGTGCCATATATTTTTAAGTAAGTACAAATATTGTAAATGTTCATACAAAAATGATAATGGTCATATGTTACTCATTTCCAAGTGTTTGGGATTTATTTGGTGTTTTTATATAAGTGTTTATTGAAATTTTAAGTTATAAGGGCATTTTGGTAATTTTGCATGTTTTAAAATTTTGGGTTTTACAACTTCTTCCCCTCTAAAAGAAAATTTTCGTCCTCGAAATTTGAAGTCGCAAAGTTTGACGAAGTCGTAGCAAATCGCAAAAGATCATCACAAAATATTATAACGCTCGGGGAGGTTCTTCCAAAAAGGATCTTCAAACCAATTAGTTTCTCATGGCTCAATCAAAACAAGGTGGGTTCAAATTTCTCAAAAGGAGACAAAATAAGTTGATTCTGATCAAAAGGTCCATGTAACATAATATGGACGATAGGCGAATCTTCTAGAAAGCTCGTATGGAATACGAACAAGATTTCAAATCAAATTAACTGTTTCAACAGTAGAGAGCTCTACAAAGAGTTTTCCAGATTTATAACTGAGGTCAACAGAATGCAAAACGAGAGTTCAAACTCATCCAGATATCTAATGAACGAAAGCAAAGTATACGCATAGATAGAATGAACCTAAAGTCTCACTAATCACGGTTAATCCAACGGAGATCAAATTCTAAACTTCTTAGGTACTCCCCAAGATATCCTATGTCCACAACAAGTGCACGTTATATGATGTAAGTATTATCACGTTGGCCAGACGTCATAATACTGGCATCATATAAATATGCCCTCATGATGGTCATACTTTATCTCAAGTCATAATCAAAACCACCTATCTTAATCCACCTAGTACTTCTACAGTCTCGCGGTCAACAAAATCGAATGCCATAGTCAAGCAGGAAAACAAAACTATTCACAAGAGTATCAAAATCCCAGATTGCCTAGCAGAAATGAGGTACGCCGTCACAAGCATCATATCTTCCACAACTCGCCAAAATCTCTCAAACAAAGCCATCACCGAACATACGAAAAATGAAAACGAACTGAAATGCTTCTAGGACACTTAAATCATCAGAGGATCTTATTACCTTATAACGAAATTTAAGAGGGTCAACGAAAATGAAAATTAGTCATCGACAACTTCGTCCTTCATAGAATCAATTTTTTTTTCAAACATACAGGGTCTGTTCCAAAAATCCGTTCATTCAACACATCCAATCTCCTCAAGTCTGGTTAATCTGTCTTCGTTTGTCCATAAATCTGGAAGTGGAACAAAATCGTGTACTTTTGTCTGGTTCATCAAGCCTCCTGCAGTTCTTCTTGGAATGTGATGGAGTAACGTGGAGTTCTGGCACGATCTTTAAATCTCTTCATCATCCAGTCTGCTTCCGCTCTCAATTCATCTTAGTACAACCAAGATGAATAGGGAAGTGAGACTGTATGTCTTCATCAGCACTAGGTTCGCCATCTCGACTAGAATTTCTTCTTCTGCATCGCCAACGCTTCTGCCTTGTAAGGAATGTCTTCACTCTTCAGGGTAGCCACCGTTGTTGTCAACTCCAGGTCAGACAATGAAGTAATTCTTCTGATGCGCTTCTAGTTGTCTTGATGCATACGAAAAACTTTCTGTGCGGCAAGGGAGTATCACGAGTCTTTTTCTGAAATAACCCAAAATTGTTCCGCCCGAGGGTAAGGAAGCTAATTTCTATTTCAGCTTTTCCAAAACTCCATTCTCAATCAAACTAAGCTGTTTCTCTCGGTTCACGAAATTTCTCAATGGTATCGCAACTTGTAAACATCATCCAGAATTCTTCTACAAAGTTCAAAAAGGTTTTAGTTCTTCATTCTGTCATCGGTCTTGACCACTTGGTGATAGTTTTCAAAACTTGCGGGATTTAAAGAGATATCCTCAATTAAGAACATCGTTGTCTCTACAAATATCAATCTCTCAGAATGCACGATGATCGATGAATTTCCTAACAAAGTGCAAAGATGATTTTCATGCCCTTCCTCGTCTCCGAACGTACTATTAAGTCATACAATGACCATTTGCCCAAGTACTCACGAGAAACATCATTTATCAAATTCGCAAAACAGTCAGAGCTTTAGCTAATAATATTAGCGTCACTAACCGTCATAGCAGTCGTTACTAATACGGAAGGCGATTCCAATAATACTTCCATCAAAAGGAAACTTCGTGCTCTGAAATTGAACAGACACATAGACGTTTCAGGGTAGAGAAATAATGGTTCCTAACAGCAATACGGTTCAGCTTCCAGTAATCACTACATATCTCCTGTCACCATCCTTCTTAATCGCGAACGAAACTGCAATACGCCCAGAAGATACACTTAAGCAAACTTGCTTCCTGGTCTTCGGTTGCTGCTCTTCCCGGTTTGCTCAAATCAACTGGTATGATCCCGGACACATCTGAAAGATACCTTCGTTTAGTGACTAGACAATCTCTCGGTATCATGTCAAATCCTACTTCACGCTCCGGTGAAAAATTTTGGTGGTTCGACCAGGAATCATATTCAGAAAACGCAGGGTGTCAAATAACTCTCAAGATACGATTCATTCATTGGTGTACGAAATGGGTTCTAGGAAAACTTCATAACCGCGAAAGTAACACACGAGTCTCCAGAGTAATAGTGATAGCAAAGGGTTTAACACTCGGTAATCACAGTGGGGAGTCCCAAAATTGTTTCAAACGCTAAAGGTGAGACATAGAAGGGTAGTTGTCAATATTTGAGTGATCAATCAACCAATTCCTTGAAGGAATAAAATTGAAGTTAACTATCTGAGGAAAAACAGATCAGCATAGCAAAACTTATCGTTCAAAAGTGAGAGGAAACATTCTTATACTCGTGGTTAAACACCACCAGACTTCTCGTAGGGACAGAGATGGGTGAAACGAAATCAAATAGTGTCGGAAGGTTCATAGATACTTATCAAAACAAGAGACAAATAACAAAATATATCAAGTACGTCATCGCCATGGAGGTTCTCGGGGGGCCCGAAGAGGCATCAAAATGATTAACAAAAGGATCAGAGGTCAGATCAAAATCTGAAGATAAGGATCAAATAGTGTCAGGCAATTACTATGCAATTCTCAATGCCTTCAAGATTTAATTAGGTTCAAAACTTAGGTGGTGCAAGCATAAGCTTTCACTTTCCAAAAGTCGTATCAACAGGTTCTAACCAAAAGCAAGGCACGAATCAGAGTGATGCTGAAGCAATGATACTTAAACAAATACCTTATAGTCTACCCATTCCTCACTGGTCAAAACTCACGTTCCTATAGGGAAATCTTAAAGCAAATTTTCAAAGGTTGTCTTACGAGCGCTGATGAACTCAAATAAGTACATTTTATTACTATCATTTATCCTATTAATTTGACTTGTTTTACTATATTATGTATGAGGATTGATACTTAATCGTTTACTTTTGTAATTCTCAGGTAAAAACAAGCATTTGGTGAAACTTGGCGATTTTGGACTAATAATGGAGCAAAACGTGCATAAAGTGAAGAGTCTGCTGAAATGAAGAAGATCAAGACTAATCTGCTCCAGATGCGCCGCATCTCACTATCAACATGCGCCGCATCTATATCAAGATATCACCAGATACGATCCAAGATACAAGAGGACATGCGCCGCATCTAATCATGGAGTTACGCCGCATCTTCTGGCGGTGTACGAATATTCCTGAATATTATAATCTTGGACCCCACGCGAAGTTACGTACATACGCCGCATCTACTTAGTAGATGCGCCGCATCTTCCCTCAGACACAAACTATAAATACCCCGTAGACCAGACGAGAAAGAGAGTTCGAAACCTAAAACCGAAGTTCGGACAGCAGAGCAAAAGGACGAATTCAGTCAAGAGGCAGCACAAGACACACCCAAATCGAAGATACAAGAGCTGTAAGAAGGTGCTGCATGTATTTAATTCATTAAGTAGTTTTGTTTTATTGTTTTAGCAAACTTTAATTCATCAGGATTGGTGGCTTGTGTAATGTGGCAACGGAAAGATTGCACTCCCTTTAATACTTGCTTTCCCATTAATTAAAGTTTATATGTTGATGTCTTTGGTTACTACTTATTAGTGCATTGATAACCTCTGTGTTTATTAGTGGCTTGCGGGCATCCGACTGCGGGACAAGATGTGGCTCCCACGGTTGTTTCTAAATTGATCACTTAGGAATAACTTTTAGACATAAGTAATCATTAAGGGTTTACTCGCCGATAAGAATAGGACCAACGAGAAAGGGTTAATTACATACACTTCATATAAAGCTATCAATAAAACAAGTGACAATCTACTTAATCATAAGGACAGCCCTCTTATTGTCTCAAGTATCTATCTGTGTACGTGTGTGCTACTTGCTGATTCGTGCCTATTGTTTATTTTACTATTTAATTGCAAACAAACTGTGCCAGTCTCTCAGGCTGAAACCCCCTTGCGTTAGGATATTAAAATACTGATTAGATTAACGAGATTATACGTTCCACTCTTAGTGATCGACACTCTACTTACCATTATCTTCATACTGACCTGGTACACTGCTCGTTAAGTGTGTGTGTTATTGATAAGTCGGCTAAATATAAATTTAAAACTTGAGTAGGCATTAAAACTGCTAAACCGCAACGACACATCACGCGCATCAAGTTTTTGGCGCCGTTGCCGGGGAGTGAATTGTTATTTTCTGTTAATTTGATTAGTATTTTAATTAGGTTTTTCTTTTTTATTAGATTAATTGCATCATTGTACTATTTTGCATATTTTTTGTATTGTGTGTTATTTGTTTGCTTTTGTTTTTATTTTTGTGTGTTTTATTTTTGTTTCGTGTGTTTAATTTTTTTTTTTATTTTTCGTATTTTTCTGTTCTGCTATCGTTGTACTGTGCTAAATCAAACGATACGGCGCATCTGATCTCTAAGATACGGCGTATTGCGTTTAATTTTTATATACAACGCGTTTAATTAATTCGATACGACGCATCTTTTCCCCAAGATACGGCGTATCTGTTTTTAACAAGAAAATTTTTCTAAGCGATAAAGTAATACGACGCATCTGCTTTTGTAGATACGGCGTATCTATTTTGATAAAAGATTTTCTAAACGTTAACGCCATACGACGCATCTGCTTTCGCAGATACGGCGTAACTATTATTTTAATTAAAAACAGTTTGCGAATTATTAAACAAATACGGCGTATCGATTTCCGTCGATACGGCGCATCTTACTGAATCAAAAATCTTTTATTTTTAAACGTAACGAAATTACGGCGCATTAACTTTCGTTAATACGACGCATTTAATTTTAATTAGATAAATTGATTTTTGATTGACTAATTCGATACGGCGCATTCATAAATTCTAAGCGGCGTATCTATTTTCTGAATAAAATCTGATTAAATTTTAACGATTATAAGATACGGCGTATCCAACTCTTTGGATACGGCGCATCGTCTGCAGATATCAGTAACTTTAATTTTTCGTATTCCGTTTTCGTTATTAATTATCTGATATACTACTTTCTCGAGCATACCCTACTGATGCTTTTCGTGATTATTTCAGAATGGTAATGGAAGGATACGGTGAACTAATTGACTTCAACTTCGAGGCCAATTTCATGAATGAAGTATTAGTGCATGAAAAATCACCCGAACATAACGATGGGGACTACATTGAACTTAATGACCTTAATGGACCATTAGAACCTAATGACCTATTCATGGATGATGCGGAATCTGAGTTAGAAGAAGAAGAAATTGTGGATAGTCCAAGAGTCAACGTTATTACTACTAGAAACTACGATGAATTTGAGGGATATGATGGTTCTTGGGATTACGGTGGAAGGATCAACACCAATTGTGCTTACAATTTACAATTCCCATGCATGATTGGGTACAAGTGTATTGACGCCAATTTCTTTCCTATTTTATCAATCAATGTCATGTCAAGAAGATTTTACAATTCTATTATGAGAAATAAAAAGGAGTATAAAGGAAAGAATGTAGTTGGAGCCTTCATTAATGTCCCGATCTTCGTTGGACGCTTCACTATTGTTACTGAGTTCGTAGTTATTGAAGACATGAATGCCTATTGTGACAGCAATATGGGTGACTTGATTGTTGGGAAACCATTTTGTAGGGAGATCACTATTAATGCAAAACGATTTGAAGGAAAGATCACCTTCCAATGTGGAAGCGACATTATCACTTATATGATGCCCCGTACTCACCCTGGATTTAAATATGCTACTAGTAGGATTTGCTACAAATTTTCTCCATTCCTTTTTGTTAGTGATGATGACAATAAGAGAGGGATTGAGTACCCATATCAATTGAAGGAAGGATTCTACAAAGAAGTTTTGAATTTGGGACCTGAATATATACGAGACGATTCGGTTGCTAAATGGATCCTACGTGGCCATGTAGGAATCAATGAACGAAAGTGAAGAGCTGAACGTGAGTCTAACTTGAAGACTCTGGAATAAGACAAGTGCTGACGGGAGACAACCCGGATTTATCATTTATTATTGTGTTTTCTGTGTCGAGTCAGTCCAGGCCGCACGAAGATACGGCGCATCTCAATCCTTAGATGCGACGCATCTCCTGCAATGGTCATATCTTATTTTATTTTTCTGCATTTTTTATTTCCGACTCTAAAACTATTTATCAGTTTATTTTAATGCGGCGCATCCCTGGTTAAGGATGCGGCGCATCTTTATTCTGATCCGTATTAATTCCAGGCTCGATACGGCGTATCTTCTTCAATAAGATACGGCGCATCGACTGACCTGATGATTTTCAGTTTTAATTTTTTAAGTTTTATTTTTCCTAACTACTAATGTATTATGCAAGTTGAACCTTTCTTATCTTAGGTGTGTTTTAAAGTTTTGGTGGTATTATAGTTTCCTGAATTTTCTGTGGATACATCAAGTATGAAGCCTTAACATTCTAATCCACAAGAAAGATGATTTTTGCTCTTGCACTAAATGGAGGATCATACCGAGCAAATCTCAGGGGAGTTTTCCTGTTCTAATTCTTTTTATTTTCCAATTTTTAACCTTTTATACAAACAACGAGGACGTTGTTTAACTTAAGTGGGGGGATAGGAGAATTAGAACACTTAACACTTACTTGTCCTAAACTTTTTCAAAAATTATGCTTAAAATGTGCTTAATATATCAAACTTAAAAAAATTTTTTAGCATGTTTTTGTTTAAGATCTAAGTCGCATAGCTGCACACATGACGTTATTTTCAAAAATTGTGATTTTTTTCAAAATTCACAAATCTATGAGTGTGCCGGTGACTTGTAAACTTTAGAACTTGGCTTGTATACTATTCGAGACCACCATAATGAGTATTATTTATTTAATTGGAATGACTTGTTTAAATTGGTAAAATTCTAGGATTACACCCAAAAAGCCTTTAAATGTTATGTGTTATTAACTAACTACACTGGTTAGTTAACCCCGTATAAACCCTTTTGTTACTCTCATTTTTAGAGTAAGATACCCCTAGAAAAACACTCAGAGCCATTCCTTTCGTTTCTTACACCTATGTTTAAAATGTTTCGTTACACCTTACACCTTAGCCTACCCTGTAGATTAAAGTCCGTGGTTGGTTAATTGCTATAGGCAAAGTGTGTTTCCTTACATTACCTGTGTTCGCGTGCGTAATTCATTATCTATGGTTAGGTCGGGAAATTGCACAATGCAATTGGAGTGAAAGTAAATATTGTATATTTTAGAGTTTATTTTTCGTGTGTTTACTACTTTCGCTATTACCGTTATTTCTGAAGTTATGAAAAGTATAAAAAAATTATCCGGAAAGAAAGTTGTAGTGATGTGGTGAAATTTTACACATATATGTTGATGTCAAAAAAAAAAAAAAAAAAAAAAAAAAAAAAAAAAAAAAAAAAAAAATCGAAAAAATGAGAAAAGAAAAAGAAAGAAAAAAGAGTTGGATGTTTATTTTAAGCCAACGATGTAAAGTTATGTAAGTGGTTCATATGGCCACTATTTGTTGTATTATATCTATGGATTGAATGGGAATTGGCAGTTATGGGAACGCCAATTACGGTTTATTCTTTGATTAAGATCTTGTTGAGTATAATTCGTGTCTACCTAAAGCGTGTGTTTCAAGTGTTAAAGCGTGAGTTATTCGATGATATGAGTCTTGTTCATGGGATGGTTGGGATAGTGATTAACCACACTTAGGATTTTAATTTATTTGTTTTGTTTATTTTTCATTTTACACCAATTTATATCCCAAATATTATCCATACCCTATTCTTTATCCAACCAAACCTTTGATTTATTGAGATTGGGGATTTGAGCAATCTTAAGTATCGTAGTCGTGGATTCGGCTATGTATTTATGATTTTGTCGCCCTTTTTGATATATTATTATTGGTGAAGTTTGGACCTATCTTTAGCCTATTCGAGTTAAGGATTTGAGCAATTGCAAGTATCGTGTTCGTGGATTCGATCATGTATTTGTGATTTTGTCGCCTTTTCTGGAATTTGAGATCGATAGTGAAATAAGAATAATTAACCCTTAAGCCTAAAAACCCTTTTTACCGCTTTAAACTTGTTATTCCTTAGCTTTAGTGGTGGAGATGTGTATACTTGCCAAGCTTATGATAGAATATTCGTCGCGACTGGACAGTTAAACGATTAGATTTGCTTTTATCGACTTATTTTATTTTACTTCTAATTCGTTAAGTGTTTAGTTGTGTGATTATGAAATAAACGAATACATGCTTAAATATAAAAATAAATCCTAACATCTTTTAGAATACATTTTCATGAGATTTAATCTAAGGTTTACTTGGGGACAAGTAAAGTTCAAGTGGGGGGATATTTGATGAACTCAAATAAGTACATTTTATTACTATCATTTATCCTATTAATTTGACTTGTTTTACTATATTATGTATGAGGATTGATACTTAATCGTTTACTTTTGTAATTCTCAGGTAAAAACAAGCATTTGGTGAAACTTGGCGATTTTGGACTAATAATGGAGCAAAACGTGCATAAAGTGAAGAGTCTGCTGAAATGAAGAAGATCAAGACTAATCTGCTCCAGATGCGCCGCATCTCACTATCAACATGCGCCGCATCTATATCAAGATATCACCAGATACGATCCAAGATACAAGAGGACATGCGCCGCATCTAATCATGGAGTTACGCCGCATCTTCTGGCGGTGTACGAATATTCCTGAATATTATAATCTTGGACCCCACGCGAAGTTACGTACATACGCCGCATCTACTTAGTAGATGCGCCGCATCTTCCCTCAGACACAAACTATAAATACCCGTAGACCAGACGAGAAAGAGAGTTCGAAACCTAAAACCGAAGTTCGGACAGCAGAGCAAAAGGACGAATTCAGTCAAGAGGCAGCACAAGACACACCCAAATCGAAGATACAAGAGCTGTAAGAAGGTGCTGCATGTATTTAATTCATTAAGTAGTTTTGTTTTATTGTTTTAGCAAACTTTAATTCATCAGGATTGGTGGCTTGTGTAATGTGGCAACGGAAAGATTGCACTCCCTTTAATACTTGCTTTCCCATCAATTAAAGTTTATATGTTGATGTCTTTGGTTACTACTTATTAGTGCATTGATAACCTCTGTGTTTATTAGTGGCTTGCGGGCATCCGACTGCGGGACAAGATGTGGCTCCCACGGTTGTTTCTAAATTGATCACTTAGGAATAACTTTTAGACATAAGTAATCATTAAGGGTTTACTCGCCGATAAGAATAGGACCAACGAGAAAGGGTTAATTACATACACTTCATATAAAGCTATCAATAAAACAAGTGACAATCTACTTAATCATAAGGACAGCCCTCTTATTGTCTCAAGTATCTATCTGTGTACGTGTGTGCTACTTGCTGATTCGTGCCTATTGTTTATTTTACTATTTAATTGCAAACAAACTGTGCCAGTCTCTCAGGCTGAAACCCCTTGCGTTAGGATATTAAATACTGATTAGAATAACTAGATAATACGTTCCACTCTTAGTGATCGACACTCTACTTACCATTATCTTCATACTGACCGGGTACACTGCTCGTTAAGTGTGTGTGTTATTGATAAGTCGGCTAAATATAAATTTAAAACTTGAGTAGGCATTAAAACTGCTAAACCGCAACGACACATCACGCGCATCAAGCGCCTACAGGGAAAACTTAGTGGTCCTAACTTACACAGGTCAAGGGTAAATGTATTACGAAATCGCAGCCTGTCGCTCTGATACCATAATTGTAACACCCCAACCCAATAAGGGTAAAGACGTCACACTAATGGTTTCACATCAGATCAAAACAAAGCATACATTTCAAGTAATACAGAAATTCTCAAAGGTTACAAATGAAATTCTGAAATTTACATGGTTACAACGGAAACAAAACTAAACACTAAGTCTGCAAAAGCAACTCCTTCTAATGGTCTCTACTTCAGAACACTATCAAAGTCTTCTAAGTCCAAAAGTCTCTTCACTCATACCCAAACCCGTCGTCCTGCTTATTACCTGCCGCACACAAAAAGAAAACGTGCGGCTGAGCTTAAAAAGCTCAGTGAACAGATACATATACAAAGCAAAGAATAACGAAACAGAAATATAATATGGGCAATGGGAATGTCATAAGGTATAAAAGAAATAAATGGATAATAAGAGAAGAGTAGGATAGTCATCTACCACGAGCCCAGAAACTCAAAGTCATCATCTCAAAGTCATAGTCTCACAATCAGAGGGGATACCTCTCAGGCAACCAGATAATATGAGGGGTGTCCTCATGTATCATAATAGTGGAGTGATCAGCTCCCAGAAAATGTGAAAGGCGTGTATTGCACACAGCACCAGTCACCTCAAAGTCATAAACTCAAAGTCATAGTTAAATCCACTAAACATACAAATCTAGGATTGCAATCCATACGCCCCCAAACTCAAAGTCATCTCAAATCATAATCTCAAAAATCATAATGGCCATATCATAATATAAGAGGGACGGTGTGAGAAATTACTCACCACACATGAGTCATGCCAGTGGTGCATCACAGACATGGCCAGGTTACCTTCCTGGCTAGGTAACAAAAAATGGCTCGGGTATCAGACTAAGAGTCAGGTCTCAATGTCATATCAAGGTGCATCTCAAGGTCATAATCAGAAGGTATATCTCAAGGTCATATCAAAAGGTTCATGTCAAAAGGATCATGGCAAAGGTTTGAATCATAGCTCAACATCAATGCATAGGTGAAAAGACACCCTTACTAAAAAGGGTTAGAGTATCCGTACCTTATACCGCAATGGAAATACAACCAGAAACGAAAAGATCGAAAGTAAACTCCATCTTCAGCGAATCTACACGAATTTATGATCGTCTAGTTAATAACTTATTTTAAATCAAATTACTTATTTTAGTCGGCTCTTCCATTTTAAGTAGTCTTCTATTGTAGGCAGGTTTCCAATTTCGCAAGTTTTCAATTTTAGTAAGTTTTCCCGATCACGCATGATTAACCCTTTTTATAATTACAAGTAACGCTTAATTAATGCTAAATTACTCAAAATTTACAATATTAATAGATTAGGGTTAATTATGCCAGATTATGATAGTTTAGGGTTTACTATTTCAATATTTGCAAAGTTTAAGTTTTAAAAATGTAACTTAGATAATTACTCATTATTTATCTCTAACCAACAAACCTTGACCCACCCTTCAATATATTGAAATTTGCATTCATTAACTAGTCAATATATATAGAGGTATAGAACTGTTATTATTATTATTGTTCTTTATTATATGATTTATATCAATGTTTCAGACTCCAGGTTATATGCATTAACGCATGTTATTTTACTTATAATAAGATTCATGAGTTTTGTTTCGCAAGTTATTAATTCAAATTCGTTAATCTTATACTACAGTACTAGATTATGTAATGATATTATGGCATGCAGATTTTATAACAAAGTAAAATAACAGGGAAATGCAGCAACAATAAAGTATTGCTTTGTGACGAAAAATAAATCGAGACAAACATCTTTTGTTATATTATTTGCGAATCAACATAAAGTCCGAAATATGCATGCATTTTACTCTTTGTTTCATCATTAGTTCGAATCGAAAAACGTCAAGCCGAGACATGCATGCATTCTTATTTCTTTAGCTCGTACAAGATTCTCATAGAACATGTTATATGGATCGAATATAAAGCAAATCAAAACAGAAACACAAGAGTCGAATCAGAATGCATTTTGAATCGATAGCTTTTATGTTGTTATTTCATGTATGATAATTTCTTATGATTTTGTGTGAAATCGTTTATTATTCATGTGAGGTCGTGATCATTATTTCACTTGTGAATCTAATACTAACAAGCATGCATACTTATATCCAATTCATATCAGTTTATTAGTGAGAGATTTATATACGTTTAACAAAGATTGAGAAGAGAAGAATTGCACAAGGAGAGATAAGCAAACCTTGAAGCGTGACCAAGGAAGGAACAAAAGAGCCAACGGAAAACCCCGAACACAAAACTCAATCGAAGCAGCCTCCACACTTCACGAATTTGCAGCACACCACTACCCAAAACACCTTCGAACCAGAACTGAACACGGCTCCCCACAGCTCTTCTCGAACCAAAATCACCAAGGTAGATGTCACAAGAACAGAGAAAAGAAAACTCCTTTTTGCGCTGCTGCTTTGTTTGTGAATCGAACGTGAAAAGAGAAGGGTAGCAGCCGCACATGGTGTAGGTTGTGTTTATTTTATTTAGGGTTTTGATTAGAGGAAAAAGAAAATATAGGCGTGCATAATTGTCTAAACAGAAAACGTGTGAGAGGATTTCTCACAACTTGCAATTTTTTTGGTATTTAATTTGGGGCCATATTTAATGATAATTAATATGTTTAGAATAAAAACTCATGAATTTCGGGATCACAATGAACGAATTAATTTCGTTATTTGAGTAACCTTTATTTGAGATACGGAATATATGTGAGCCACTTTGTTTCCTTTGAAATGGATGTCTCTTCAAGTATCATATTGTTTCCTCTTTAAATATGCCTTCACGTTAAATGACATCCATTTCAGATAAGTATTATATTTTCTAAAAGTGTACATATTCGAATATATTTTAAAGCCACCATCTCAATGATCAATCCATTTGAGTAACCATTTACAAATAAATGCTACATGAAAATTCGGTTATGGCATTCTTATTAGGCGTGCCATATATTTTTAAGTAAGTACAAATATTGTAAATGTTCATACAAAAATGATAATGGTCATATGTTACTCATTTCCAAGTGTTTGGGATTTATTTGGTGTTTTTATATAAGTGTTTATTGAAATTTTAAGTTATAAGGGCATTTTGGTAATTTTGCATGTTTTAAAATTTTGGGTTTTACATATGTACACACCACACACAGATATATATATACTATATAATATATATTATCTATATTAATATATATATATATATATATATTTATATATTATATATATATATATATATATATATATATATATATATTCTCGGATTTTTCCAACAAAATATCAATCCGCATTTGAGTTCGGATGGGGATTTGAATTCAAGTGCGAAAGTGTAAACCTATCTTTTTGGGCTCTAAGACTGAGAGTTCTAGTGGTCGGCTCGGTTCTTTCCAGCTGTTTCTCATTATTAAGAAAAGGTAACAAGATAAAATACGAGCTTGTTTTATAGCATCGTAATTAATCGTTTTTTTGTTTTAAGGGTCAATCTATTCCACGTCTAGATAATACTATTTTCCCTGTTCACTAATAATCGACTAATTAAACTCTGTTTTTATAATTAAACCACAAGTAGCACTAAAACAATCAAGTTAAACAGTTGACTAAATTTGACTTTGTTTGACTTATTTTGACTTTTTTGAATTAAGGCTGAGAAACTTATCACAAGCTCATATAAGCTATGTCAAGCTTATATGAGCTTATTCAAACAGAAAGGAGCATTTGCAATGATAAATTACTTAGTTCAAATTCTTAATGAAATTTTTATTAACTTAGGAATTGATACAATGTGAGTAATTAAGAACAATGAAAATTGAAATACACTTAAATTGATAATTTAAAACTTAAACTTCAACTGATTAAACATGAAAAATATAAAAGACTTAAAAACTAAAACTTAACTGCCTTCAATGTTACAATGTTGCTATTTATTATACAGTACTTGGGTTTTCCTTGTTCTTGTCCTCTGTTTCCATTTCCACCGTTTGATTGGCCTCTATTTATCCCATTGTTCGATAGCATTTTGGCTGGGAAAAATTGGTTTTTTGGCCTTTCCAGGCTGGGTAAAGACCATGTGGGAGCGTGGGTTGGCCATGTGGATGGAGCTGGGTTGTGTTGGGGAGAGTTAATGATGGTGGAGGTGTGGTGTGCAGGGGTGTCAGAAAGAGATGTGGAGAGGCTGAGGGTTTTGAAGGAGGTGGAATAGTGACTGGGTGAGAAATTGCGCGTTTTTATTTCAATTTGTGGGTTTGACTTTGACTTAGGTGTAATAAAATTGGAACTGGGCTTGGTTGGTCATGGGCTTGGGTGTTGGGTTTAGTTTTGAATCCTGGGAGAAGTAGTAAATAGTCGGATTGAATTTGGAATTCTTTTTAAGGTTTAACGACAATTCTGCCAAATTCAAACTTCAGGGACCAATCTTGTAATTCTGAAAATCACCTCCTAGGATTATTTGTGATTTTATATATTCTTGGAAGTTGACTTTGATATTTGAGCACTATCCCGGTCCAAACTTGTAAATTCCTTTCCCGGCTTCGGATTTTGAACTCTTTTCCATCTCGTGCTTGGTTTTGTCCTTTTGTGATCGTTTTGTCCGTTTTTCCACATATCCGGCACCTGCACATCCCAATAAAACACAAAAACACAATATATTTGGGCATATTTGGTTAGTTTTTGGTCTATTTTGTCCATTTTATTAGGTAATAAAAGATATGTGTAATTAACACATATCAAAATCCCAGACTAATGCTATTGACGTGTCCTCACGCAATGTTATGAACTCACGCTTTTGAAACAAAAAATTTCCAACATTTTTTACTAACTTTGAAAGTAGCAAAAAAATTAAAAGAGGTTAAAGGGAAAACAAAATTTCCCAAAAAAAGCCCGTTTTTTTCCAGTTTATTACACTTATTCTATTTTCATTTTTGTACATAATACATGTATATATATTTATATAATTTATATATATATTTATAAATATATATAAATTTTTTATTTTTTATAATATAGTGTGTGGTGGGGTGTGTTTGTGTGTGTGTGTGTAATTTTAAAACCTATCAAAATCCCTCAGACTAAGCTTTGACGTTGTCCTACGCAATGTTTTTGAACTACGCTTTTTAAAACAAAAAATTTCCAACCTCTTTTTATAATTTGAAAAGGCAAAATATTAAAAAAGAGGTTAAAGAAATCAAGTGTTCTAAAACGCCCCGTTTTTTACCAGTTTATTCACACTTATTCTATTTTTCTATTTTTGTACATATATTATATATATATATATATATATATTATATATATATATATACATATATATATATATTACGTATATTATATATATATTACGTATATATTTATATTATACGTATATATATATATATTACGTATATATATATATATATATATATAATACGTATATTATATTTATATTATATATATTATTATATATATATATATATATATAGTATATATATATATATATATGTATATGTATATATATATATGTATTATATATATATATATGTATATGTATATATATTATATGTATATGTATATATTATATATATGTATATGTATATATATTTACATATATATATATATATATATACTATATATATATATATATATAGTATATATATATATTTGTATATATATTTATATGTATATGTATATATATATTTATATGTATTTATATATACATATTTATATTTATATATATATACATATTTATATGTATATATATATATACATATATATATGTATATATACATATATATATATATGTATATATATATATATACATATATTTATATGTATTATATATTTACAATATATATATATATGTATATTTTATATATATATATGTATGTATGTATGTATATATATATATATATATGTATATATATATATATATGAATATGTATATATGTATATGTATTATGTATGTATGTATATATATGTATATATGTATATATATATATATATATATATACATGTATATATATTATATATATACATATATACATATATATATATACATATATTAATATTATATTATATATATTATATATTATATTATATAATATATCACTAGTTATCGAAGCCCGCCCAATGGGCGGGCACGCTTTGTAATATTCCTTTTGTATTTTACATTTTATGTATTGTAGAAATTGCCATCTTCTTTGTATTTGGTTTTATTTTGTTTTACGTTATCATTATTAGATGTATTTGTAGTTCTTGGGACAAACTATTATTGTGAATGCCAAGATGATATGGTTGTTCACGAGATGTTAAACGAATGTATAAGAAAGATGGTATAGACGTGTGCAACTTCATTAAATCGGTTAGAGGAGTTTCCCAAAGAAGAAGGTGATAATGAATGTGAAGGTGATAATGAGGGTTTATGAGGTTATATCGACTATTGTGAACATTATTAATATTCCGATTGAAGAAAAACAAAATCTTACGACCCTCAACCCGATGGGCGGCAATGACTTTCAAAGGTTTTTATTTATTTTGATTGGTTAATTGTTGGCATTTTTGAACGTGATTATATACTGTTTTTTTTTTTTTTTTTTTTTTTTTTTTTTTTCAGAAGCCTTAATGCACATAATTCTTAAGAGGGGTTATGAATTCAAAAGGTTTGTTTATATCTAATTTAGTTACCAATGTATCACTGCATGTAACCATTCACCTTTGAAATTTTTGTACAATATGTTTACATGAATTATAATGATACACATTTTCAATGCATGTTAATATGTATAGAGTGTTGCATTAATAGGTATCATTACATGCACCTTTTTTTTTAAAAACTTATTTAATTTATAACCCTTTAATAAGGCATTTTGGTTTTTAATCTTCCGGTTTCGTTAGATCATGTATTGGTTGTAATTAGAATTATTGTTTAATTGTAAGCTTTTAATATTGCATGTTAGATATGTTGCTTAGTTTAAAAACCCCAAATGTTGTAGTGGGCCAGTTAAACGTGAAATTAGGAATTTTTATACATGGTAAGTGATTTGTTTATGCATTTAAGTCATTTTATATGTGTGTAACATTACGTTGCATAAGGTGAATGGTTGTGATTGTGATAGGCATTTTATTTCTGGAATTTTATTTATCTTTTATATTCACAAATTACACATAATGTTCGTTTAGTTGTATTTTATTTTGTTCTAATGAGGATCTCTAGTGCTTTTTAGGTGTGGTATATTAGATTTGATTAGTTTGTTAGGTTTTATAGCGCTTATTCAGTTGCTAAAAAGTTTCAACAGTACTAAGTTGAAGGAGCAGTATTAACGTGACAATTAGTACTGATGCAAATTAAATGTTGATAAAAAGCTCTAACATACTTAGTTTAAAGGAAGGGTTTGTAAGTCGTACGTTATGTTATTTTAGAAAAGTTTTATTGTGTTTAAGTTTGTTTATAATATGATATTGTTTTTTTATATGAATTTTGTACTTAGATAGCATTGCAACGGGAGTAACAATTAAATTTGTTAATTTATTACATATGGCCATTTTTTAGTTAAGTTTGAGAATGGTGCTGAAAGTGGTTTCAAAATTCCAATAAAATTGTCTGAACTAACTGACAGTAAAGATTGTGAATCGTTAATGTAAAGATCGTGAATAAAATGTATGATTTTAAGCTCCGCATCGTTGATGGTAATGTTGGAGTGATATATATGTTGAAAGAAAGGGTTGTGACATAAAAACTTTTAGATTTCTGTAAATAAATTATTAGATATTAGTGATCGAAGGCAAAATGAGCGCCAACATAATGAGATTTCATCTGTATTCCGATCAAAGAATCAAAGAAAGAAGGTTTCTGAAGTCCATTCATAAGCTGATGTGTGCTAAATCAAGTTGCCTGTTTAACACCTTCATTCCAGAACATTGACAACCGACACATTTCATTGAAGCACTTTGACCCGTTACACTAAGGGACATGACTTGTGATTTTTATTTGAATGTTCTACTTTACGAATAAAATATACGTTTATCGAATATGAGAGAAAATACAAAGCTTGAAAACCTTCGTGTTTACAAAACTTATTTACATGAATGTTGCATTTGCTAAATCATTGATGTGTTGTTTCTAAAAGGAAGGCGGCCTACACTTATGATTATCGTTTGCATGGTCCGGTTGATGGGCGGGGTAGACTTATGATTATCGTTAATTATATGTGTTAGTTAGATATATGAATATCTATTATGTTGGTAAATAATGTGTAAGGAGTTACTGTGGATCGTGTGTTTATAGGTATTGTGATAATTGTTCGAGTTGTACATAAAAACTTTTAGATTTTTGTAAATAAATTATTAGATATTAAGTGATCGAAGACCAAAATGAGCGCTAACATAGTGGGATTTTATCGGTATTCTGATCAAAGAATCAAAGAAAGAAGGTTTCAGTTTCATATAGCAATCACCTCTTTCCAGCCTTAGTCAAATAGCCACGAAGGCTCCGAAAAAATACGAATAATACTAATATAAGGTAGTAGTTATTTTTATTGATTGTTACAGTTTCTTTTTATTTAAATATTTGGTAGTTTATTTGAAATTGCTCTGAAGGGCGGGCTATGACTTATAATTATCATTGTCATATTTTAGGTGTAAGTCACGTGTCTAAAAGTGGTCGGTATGAATCACTTTCCTTTCTATGTTTTTCTATTCAACTCTTCGCATCCTGATCTTGTTCCTTCCTCGTCATGTCAAAGCGTTGTGAAACGTTTTCTGACGTAATCCCATTGAGCACAATTTAGTACTCATATTTACACGCTACTTTTTTGTGTGACCGTGGTTTTTAACCTTTTAGCCAAATAATCCATGGAGGTTTTCGTCTAATTTAATCAATAACTTAATGTACTTTATCCAGTTTTATTAAGAATAGATCTCAATAACACATTGATTTACAACACATTTTTAAACATTTACGTTTAGTTTGTGAGTGAATAAAGACAATAATAGGTTTAGTTTCCCATCATTTTATGGTACAATCGTCAATCATAATACTAAAACTTGCACCAATCATGAAGTATACCTGGAATATGCTATTAAAAAGATCTACATTTTTAAAATTTACGTTTTGGCATTGTGGTCTAAACGCGTTTATACTATATCAAGTGACCTGCAAGTTCAACTATAGGAAGATATGATAATATGATATAACCATATGCAAATTAATAATTTGTTGTAATCTTAATATTCCTAGTTAAATATGTAATAATCACTTTTATGAAACATAGTGGTGTTAGGCATTGTGGCCTAAATGTGTTTATACTATAATAAAGTGGGTTGTAAGTTCAAATAAGGGGTGTATGAATGGTTTTCTTTAACTCAAACACACATATAGCCCATAACAATCACCCATTTGACCCATGTGACCCGTTTTGACACCTATTGGAAAACTGTATTTTCATACAATTAACGGTTACCCATTTGACCCATGTGACCCATACATCTACACTTAACCCACCTGTTCTACTATGTTGACGGGCCGTATCAGATACCATAAATGAGCATAAAAGGACTATTTTATAAAGTACCTATTTTTAAGTACTTACTTTTTAACCCCAATCTGTCCAATCTTCCATAGTCTTTTGCCAATCAAACCCCGAAGGATTGAACACAAATGGTGCATAGGCTAGATACATCTGATGCAGCATTGTCAAGTTCTACACGAAGGGCAAATGCCTGTTCAAGAAGTGCTTTTTCTATAATATTAAAAAAGAAAATTGTTATAATTTATACAACAAGTTCAATCACAGATATATTGCATAACAGCTTTTAAAATCATACAATGAATTAGGCATGGGTATATACCAAGGGTACGCTTGGGTAGGTAGGAGGAAAGTGAATATCAAAGACGAAAAGACCATCATGATATGGGGTGCCTGCTGATCCTATGATCACGGCCCTCAAAAGATCCATCTCTTGACGAATCTACTACCTGTTGAAGTGAGACAAAGTAAGGTACTGTGGACGATCATCATAAAGATTAAGGGATCCTTTTTATTCTAATTTAGTTGGCATACACACAGTTCATTCAGCACATAAAGTAAATGTATAAGTAGCCTTGGTTTGGTGCACAAGAATTCACCTTTTTGTCACTTTGAATGAAAGTTGAAGTACTTGAATAATATTAAGTTAAAGCATACTTATTAATCGCCTAAAGGCGGGCATGACTTGTGATGAACTCAAATAAGTACATTTTATTACTATCATTTATCCTGTTAATTTGACTTGTTTTATTATATTATGTATGAGGATTGATACTTAATCGTTTACTTTTGTAATTCTCAGGTAAAAACAAGCATTTGGTGAAACTTAGCGATTTTGGACTAATAATGGAGCAAAACGTGCATAAAGTGAAAGTCTATTGGCATGGACAAGATCAAGTCAATTCTGCTCCAGATGCGCCGCATCTAACTCTCGAAATGCGCCGCATCTATATCAAGATATCACCAGATACGATCCAAGATACAAGAGGACATGCGCCGCATCTAATCATGGAGTTACGCCGCATCTTCTGGCGGTGTACGAATATTCCTGAATATTATAATCTTGGACCCACGCGAAGTTAAGTACATGCGCCGCATCTACTTAGTAGATGCGCCGCATCTTCCCTCAGACAGAAACTATAAATACCCCGTAGACCAGACGAATTATAAGTTCCAAAAAAGTTCCGGAAAACCAAAAACCGAAGACCAAACAGGAGGAACAAAGGACGAATTCAGTCAAGGAGGCAGCACAAGACACACCCAAATCAAAGATACAAGAGCTGTAAGAAGGTGCTGCATGTGTTTAATTCATTAAGTAGTTTTGTTTTATTGTGTTAGCAAACTTTAATTCATCAGGATTGGTGGCTTGTGTAATGTGACAACGAAAGATTGCACTCCCTTTAATACTTGCTTTCCCATCAATTAAAGTTTATATGATGATGTCTTTGGTTACTACTTATTAGTGCATTGATAACCTCTGTGTTTATTAGTGGCTTGCGGGCATTTGACTGCGGGACATAATGTGGCTCCCACGGTTGTTTCTAAATTGATCACTTAGGAATAACTTTTAGACATAAGTAATCATTAAGGGTTTACTCGCCGATAAGATTAGGACCAACGAGAAAGGGTTAACTACATACACTTCATATAAAGCTATCAATAAAACAAGTGACAATCTACTTAATCATAAGGACAGCCCTCTTATTGTCTCGAGTATTTATCTGTGTACGTGTGTGCTACTTGCTGATTCGTGCCTATTGGTTTATTTTATTATTTAATTGCAACAAATCGTGCCAGTCTCTCAGGCTGAAACCCCCTTGCGTTAGGATATTAAAATACTGATTAGAATAACGAGATAATACGTTCCACTCTTAGCGATCGACACTCTACTTACCATTATCTTCATACTGACCGGGTACACTGCTCGTTAAGTGTGTGTGTTATTGATAAGTCGGCTAAATATAAATTTAAAACTTGAGTAGGCATTAAAACTGCTAAACCGCAACGACACATCACGCGCATCAAGTTTTTGGCGCCGTTGCCGGGGATCAAATTGTTATTATCTGTTAATTTGATTAGTATTTTAATTAGGTTTTTCTTTTTATTAGATTAATTGCATCATTGTACTATTTTGCATATTTGTTGTATTGTGTGTTAATTGTTTTCTTTTATTTTTGTGTGTTTATTTTTGTTTGTGTGTTTAATTTTTGTTTTTATTTTTCGTATTTTTTTCTGTTCTGCTATCGTTGTACTGTGCTAAATCAAACGATACGGCGCATCTGATCTCTCAGATACGGCGTATTGCGTTTAATTTTTTTTAAATACAACGCGTTTAATTAATTCGATACGACGCATCTTTTCCCCAAGATACGGCGTATCTGTTTTTAATAAAAAAATTTTCTAAGCGATAAAGTAATACGACGCATCTGCTTTTGCAGATACGGCGTATTTGTTTTTAATAAAATTTTTTTTCCTAAACGTTAACGCCATACGACGCATCTGCTTTAGCAGATACGGCGTATCTATTATTTTAATTAAAAACAGTTTGCGAATTATTAAACAGATACGGCGTATCGATCTCTGTCGATACGGCGCATCTTTCTGAATCAAAAATCGATATTTATTCTTAAACGTAACGAAAGTACGGCGCATTAACTTTTGTTAATACGACGAATATAATTTGATAAATATAGTTGATTTTTGATATTTACCTTGATCGGTCAGCTACTCTCGTTTGCAAGTTGTTTATTTTCAGAATAAATGATGACTCGAGCATCACCAAGAAGGATTACATTCTGAACCAAACCAAGAGACGCTAGCTGAAGTGACCGAACATCAGACGACAAGAGGGGAGGAAAACTCAGTACTGGTAACATTGAACTTTTTAAATTCTTGAAATAGAGTCCCAGGTAAACTCTACGATAATTCAACTGCCCAAAGGAAAGTTCTCTACACTATGATCTCAGTTTTATTATCCATATTATACATCTGATTCGAATCGTAATCTTAATTTTGTATGCTCAAAAACGATATTTGTTCCTAACCTCGGAATAAATCCTTATCCACTAAACAATAAGATTACAATTATTAATGAAACGTTTATGCCTATTGCTCTTATTTTGAATTCATCTATATGGTGTGCCGTTTTAAACCCAAATTTGATGTATAAGGAACTGTGTTGCGGAGGCCAAGGTACGTTCTTCATTTAAAATTTCGTTAACTAACATAGAGATACGGCGGATCTAAATATCCAAATCGCCGTATCCCTGACCAACTAGGACTTATTGACTAGTCAACGAAATTAAATAGATACGGCGCATCCCAATTTTCTAATACGGCGCATCGTGTCGCCCTATAAATACGACGGAATACGCCGCATAAACACACACAGTTAAGAACACGCACTATAATTATACTCGAAATCCGATCATCTTTCTTAAATCCTCCGTTAATCCGATCTATAACCTTTCTCCTAATCATCAAATTAAGGTAATTGTTCTATTTTGATTTAATTTCGTTTAATTATAAAAATTAGGGTTTATATGTCCACTTCGATTAGGGCTTAAACGATATAGGGATATGATTAGAACTTGGCATTGATAATTTCCCCTAAGTTAATTTTAGATTTGGACATCGAATTTGGCACTAATTAAATCAAACGAAAAATAGGGTTTTGGGTGATTGTTTTTAAATTTTAGAGGGAAAGTGTAATAGAGGTTTTTGATAGGAACAATTCAGTAAATTTGGTCTGTGATATAATGCGGGAGTTTACGTCACGGATACGGATTCTTGAAAAACGTGCCTAACCCTTTATTTTATACTGATATGCTTTTAGATGCGGCGCATCTAGGTTGATTAATGCGGCGTAACGACCTATTTCAAAATTGATAAAATTCTAGATACGCCGTATTGATTAATCTAGATACGACGCATCTACATACGCCGTATCTATTGTCTTGCACCGCATCTCTTATACTTTATACAGATACGCCGCACTGATTAAATCAGATGCGCCGTATCTACCTATTTTGCAGACTGTTTACGGGTTGTCCCTGACAGAGGGGTATTCAGTGACTACTGGGTTAGGATTTCTTCGATGGGTGACATCGTTACTTCCACCCCATCCTACACATTGATCAGAGAGCCGATGAGGCGGCTATGCCACCGTTTGATTGCACTCACCATCGCTGGGAGGGGTCAGTCACCTGAGAAGGTGACCACTCTGGACCTCTTCCTCTTGAGGAGTATGGATGAGGGGTTGTCGGTGAACATCCCCCACTTTTTAGCGCACTACCTCCACCGATCTGCTGCAGGGAGATATCGGAGGAGTCAGATGACTGGCGGGCATTTTGTTTCGAGGCTGGCCCGCCATTTTGGAGTTATTGGAGCAGAGATCCCAGCGGGGCTGGAGGTTATTGTGGCCCGTCTCCCGGTTATCGATAGGGACTATTTGGTTAGACTCGGGATCTGCCAGGTGGCTGCGGGAGGCCACTTTTGGGCAGCATTAGGGCCCGCCAGAGCTGCAGGGCCAGAGGCGGAGCAGGGAGGACCTCAGGAACCTCCGGCTGCTGCTCCTGCCGACGAGGAGGTGCCACAGGCACCAGTACCCCCACGCACCCATTGGTCAGAGACTTGAGGCAGTCGAGGGAGAGTTGAGAGCCCTGAGGAGAGACTCAGAGTGGGTGGTCATGAGTGTGAGCAGACTACTAGAGCAGCAGGGTATTACACACGTTCGTCCAGATGGTACTGAGGTTGCGGGAGTGACACGTACATACGAGCGCAGAGTCCGCCAGAGGACTGATGGAGCCAGCACTTCCGGGACCCATCCAGACGACCACACTCACCCATGACCTTACTCTCTTGATTTCATAGACATTGTTCCACACATTATTATTACCTTTTGGATTGTACTAATCGTTATTCTTATGTTTATTTAATGTTTCAGTTTATATTTCTTGTTATGTTTGATGAAGACTGGCATTAAGTTCAGCATGAGAGTACGAGAGGACGTATGAGATTAAACCGTGGAACGAGTCCTTTTACAACAGACTGTTAACAGTCTGCTTGGTTACTACATGCGCCGTATCTGCTTAAACAGATGCGACGCATCCTATCCTTTACTTCGTTTTATTTTGTTTCCAGGCCGCATGAGGATACGGCGCATCTCAATTCTGAGATGCGACGCATCTCCTGCAATGGTCATATCTTATTTTATTTTTCTGCATTTTTATTTTCGACTTTAAAACTATTTATCAGTTTATTTTAATGCGGCGCATCCCTGGTTAAGGATGCGGCGCATCTTTATTCTGATCCGTATTTATTCCAGGCTCGATACGGCGTATCTTCTTCAATAAGATACGGCGCATCGACTGACCTGATGATTTTCAGTTTTAATTTTTAAGTTTTATTTTCCTAACTACTAATGTATTATGCAAGTTTGAACCTTTCTTATCTTAGGTGTGTTTTAAAGTGTTGGTGGTATTATAATTTCCTGGATTTCCTGTGGATACATCAAGTATGAAGCTTTAACGTTCTAATCCACAAGAAAGATGATTTTTGCTCTTATACTAATGGAGGATCATACTGAGCAAATCTCAGGGGAGTTTTTTCTGTTCTAATTCTTTTATTTTCCAGTTTTTAACCTTTTATACAAACAACGAGGACGTTGTTTAACTTAAGTGGGGGGATTGGAGAATTAGAACACTTAACAATTACTTGTCCTAAACTTTTTCAAAAAAATTATGCTTAAAATATGCTTAATATATCAAACTTAAAATTTTTTTAGCATGTTTTTGTTTAAGATCTAAGTTGCATAGCTGCACACATGACGTTATTTTCAAAAATTGTGATTTTTCAAAATTCACAAATCTATGAGTGTGCCGGTGACTTGTAAACTTTAGAACTTGGCTTGTATACTATTCGAGACCACCGTAATGAGTATTATTTATATAATTGGAATGACTTGTCTAAATTGGTAAAATTCTAGGATTACACCCAAATAGCCTATTATTTGTTATGTGTTATTAACTAACTACACTGGTTAGTTAACCCCCGTATAAAACCTTTTGTTACTCTCATTTTTAGAGTAAGATACCCCTAGAAAACACTCAGAGCCATTCCTTTCGTTTCTTACACCTATGTTTAAAATGTTTCGTTACACCCTTACACCTTAGCCTACCCTGTAGATTAAAGTCCGTGGTTGGTTAATTGCTATAGGCAAAGTGTGTTTCCTTACATTACCTGTGTTCGCGTGCGTAATTCATTATCTTTGGTTAGGTCGGGAAATTGCACAATGCAATTGGAGTGAAAGTAAATACTGTATATCTTTGAGTTTATTTTTCGTGTGTTTACTACTTTCACTATTACCGTTATTTCTGAAAGTATGAAAAGTATGAATAAAAATTATCCGGAAAGAAAGTTATAGTGATGTGGTAAAATTTTACACATCTATGTTTAAAAAAAAAAAAAAAAAAAAAAAAAAAAAAAAAAAAAGAAAAAGAAAGAAAGAAAAGTTGGAAGTTAGTTTTAAGCCAACTTATGTAAAGTTATGTAAGTGGTCGATATCACCACTATTTGTTGTACTATATCTATGGATTGAATGGGAATTGGCAGTTATGGGAACGCCAATTAAGGTTTATTCTTTGATTAAGATCTTGTTGACAATAATTCGTGTCTACCTAAAGCGTGTGTTTCAAGTGTTAAAGCGTGAGTTATTCGATGATATGAGTCTTATTCATGGGATGGTTGGGATAGTGATTAACCACACTTAGGATTTTAATTTATTTGTTTTGTTTTGTTTATTTTTATTTTTACACCAATTTATATCCCAAATGTTATCCATACCCTTTTATTATTCTTTATCCAACCGAACCTTTGATTTATTGAGATTAGGGATTTGAGCAATCTTAAGTATCGTAGTCGTGGATTCGGCTATGTATTTATGATTTTGTCGCCCTTTTTGATATATTATTATTGGTGAAGTTTGGACCTATCTTTAGCCTATTCGAGTTAAGGATTTGAGCAATTGCAAGTATCGTGTTCGTGGATTCGATCATGTATTTGTGATTTTGTCGCCTTTTCTGGAATTTGAGATCGATAGTGATTAAGAATAATTAACCCTTAAGCCTAAGAAAAAAAAAAAAAAAACCCCCTTTTTACCGCTTTAGACTTGTTATTCCTTAGCTTTAGTGGTGGAGATGTGTATACTTGCCAAGCTTATGATAGAATATTCGTCGCGACTGGACAGTTAAACGATTAGATTTGCTTTTATCGACTTATTTTATTTTACTTCTAATTCGTTAAGTGTTTAGTTGTGTGATTATGAAATAAACGAATACATGCTTAAATATAAAAATAAATCCTAACATCTTTTAGGATACATTTTCATAAATGAAATTCTAAGGTTTACTTGGGGACAAGTAAAGTTCAAGTGGGGGGATATTTGATGAACTCAAATAAGTACATTTTATTACTATCATTTATCCTATTAATTTGACTTGTTTTATTATATTATGTATGAGGATTGATACTTAATCGTTTACTTTTGTAATTCTCAGGTAAAAACAAGCATTTGGTGAAACTTAGCGATTTTGGACTAATAATGGAGCAAAACGTGCATAAAGTGAAAGTCTATTGGCATGGACAAGATCAAGTCAATTCTGCTCCAGATGCGCCGCATCTAACTCTCGAAATGCGCCGCATCTATATCAAGATATCACCAGATACGATCCAAGATACAAGAGGACATGCGCCGCATCTAATCATGGAGTTACGCCGCATCTTCTGGCGGTGTACGAATATTCCTGAATATTATAATCTTGGACCCCACGCGAAGTTAAGTACATGCGCCGCATCTACTTAGTAGATGCGCCGCATCTTCCCTCAGACAGAAACTATAAATACCCCGTAGACCAGACGAATTATAAGTTCCAAAAAAGTTCCGGAAAACCAAAAACCGAAGACCAAACAGGAGGAACAAAGGACGAATTCAGTCAAGGAGGCAGCACAAGACACACCCAAATCAAAGATACAAGAGCTGTAAGAAGGTGCTGCATGTGTTTAATTCATTAAGTAGTTTCGTTTTATTGTGTTAGCAAACTTTAATTCATCAGGATTGGTGGCTTGTGTAATGTGACAACGAAAGATTGCACTCCCTTTAATACTTGCTTTCCCATCAATTAAAGTTTATATGATGATGTCTTTGGTTACTACTTATTAGTGCATTGATAACCTCTGTGTTTATTAGTGGCTTGCGGGCATTTGACTGCGGGACATAATGTGGCTCCCACGGTTGTTTCTAAATTGATCACTTAGGAATAACTTTTAGACATAAGTAATCATTAAGGGTTTACTCGCCGATAAGATTAGGACCAACGAGAAAGGGTTAACTACATACACTTCATATAAAGCTATCAATAAAACAAGTGACAATCTACTTAATCATAAGGACAGCCCTCTTATTGTCTCGAGTATTTATCTGTGTACGTGTGTGCTACTTGCTGATTCGTGCCTATTGGTTTATTTTATTATTTAATTGCAACAAATCGTGCCAGTCTCTCAGGCTGAAACCCCCCTTGCGTTAGGATATTAAAATACTGATTAGAATAACGAGATAATACGTTCCACTCTTAGCGATCGACACTCTACTTACCATTATCTTCATACTGACCGGGTACACTGCTCGTTAAGTGTGTGTGTTATTGATAAGTCGGCTAAATATAAATTTAAAACTTGAGTAGGCATTAAAACTGCTAAACCGCAACGACACATCACGCGCATCAACTTGTGAGTATCCTTTGAATATATTGCGGGTATTATATCATTTTTTGTTCAATTTTAGTAATTTGCATTTTTAAAGTGTCGATGAAATGTCGATAGTTGATAAAAGGTTATTATCAACTTTAGTATTTTGTGTTGTTTATGTTTCAGTGAGTAATGCATGAGTTGCATGAAATGTTGATAGTTGATAAAAGGTTTTTATCAACTTTAAAGTGTCGATGAAATGCTGATAGTTGATAAAAGGTTATTATCAACTTCATGTTTAACTCTGTTATATAACCGCATGGACGATCTGCGTAAGTAACCGAGGAATTGAGTTATGAATATGTCATTTAGTGACCAGATCCTATGGAAATCGTTAAAGTTAAAGGTAAAGAGAAACTATTGCAAACATATTTAAAAATATACAGAGAATACTATATGTGTGTAATCAATCAAATCAAACTTTTGTATGCAGAATAGTATAATTAACAGATTAAAATTCCATACGAAATATGGTGAACTTTTCATGTATCTATTTTGTTGATAGAATTTGAAACTCTTACCACTATCGAAATAAGTCCTTCACATGTCTCATATATCTTTCGATGTCTTAGACTCTTTAACTACTTCCTTCAGTGTATCATCTAGTGAATCCCTGATCCATTCCATGACTTGTATATTGAAGTTTTCCCATTTCGCAGAATATAGCCTTAGCCATATAAGGTAAAAGTAAACCATCAAAGGCATCTTTTATTATCTGTTTTCTTTGTTTATTCCACTACTGATCAGATTTGCTGACACCACAATCACTTACATAATATTCAAGTGCACCGGTTATTAATTTGTCATGGACGTACATATGTTGGAAGCTTTACAAAGACTTCGATAATCTTCTCCTCGGCCTTTTGAATAAAAAGCCATTGGGCATCATCAAATCTTGTCAACGGTTTGTCTTTCAACCACTTGTCACCTGCAAACTCATGATTTTCATCTATGGACTTCCTGCCATCAAGAGTGGCCCTTGTTGACACCACCACATTATCCATGAAGATGCTACGAACGTACCTCCTGACACATGCCTCACAGCTAATCTCCATTGCTGCCTGTAACAATAATAATAATAATTAAATCTTTCATGATCCATCCCGAAATTAGATAGAGAATAGTTGGGATATTACGCAAGTGGCATGTGTTGTGCGTATCTAACCTGCTCACACATTCCAAATTTTTATCGTGTTTGATTTCACTTGCAAGTAACATAAAAAATAATAACTAGTTGTAGTTGGAGGATATCAACTTTTCCATCTGATGGCCAGAGGTGATCAGGTCTATTTGAGTCTATAACAGCAACATGAGGTTGGGCGGGCATGACTTATGAATATCATTGAAAAAAATTAGTTAACGAAAAATAAGATATAACCATAGATTGTTATTTATTCAATACATTAACAACGGGAAAAATAAATGTCTATCGAATATGAAAGAAACAAAATTACAAAGTAGTGCATAAGGAAAAAGTATACAATCAAATAACCTAAAATGCGAAACAAAGCTTCTTCTATATAACGTTTGTTGTTGTTTTACCATCCTTATCACAACAAAAAATCTTCAAGTCCTTTATGCTCTTCACTCTTGAAACATTCACATATACTTCTCTGTGTGAGAAAACTGGCCCACATATTTATTGAATGCATTAAGAACGAAAAGAAATAAGTTTTCATCCAATATGAGAAAATAAAAGTTAATAAGTTGTCCACAATAACAAAGTATAAACTTACATGGGCTTGTAAAGACTTGATATCGGCACTTTGTTCCTGCTTTAATGTTGTTCCTCTCTGTAATGATTATTACACTTCTATCAAAATAATATAAGTTGAAAAAGATATAGCATCCCGGTGGCTGGCATGACTTATAAAGTTCCTTGTAAGGTATTACGGAGTAGTTAAGTAGGAATTGTTTATTAATGCATTAAACATGATTAAACAATTTGACAAAAAACAATTTAGAATTGCAATTTTTTTTTTGTATGTTTTATACTTTTTAGTTTAAAATAAGTTGTCAATTTATATTCTTCTTAAGATATTATTGGCCCTCTGTCCAGAATATAAGTATAGTTTGAGAAAAAGATATTCATCCGATATAACAAATTAAATGTTCTAAACAAACACCTCTTAAAAGAAGACAATCTCTAAATCATTGGATTAATAAAATTTGTAAGCTTTTACAAAATCAAATTAGTAACAATTTTAATGACAATGATAACAAATAAAACATAACATTGACATACTTTTTCAACTAAAAATTAAACCTTTACAATCACAAGTAAAATAATAAAAACACGACTAAACAATAATTCAGTAAAGGTGGACGGGCCAGGAAGAGCAGGAAATAACCGCAAACTTGTAAAGATGATGGTGCGGGTACAAACCCTAAAAAAGGAAACAAATCAGGACACCAATGGGCACATTAGATAATCTTTTTTGGCCGTTAATCTCAACCCCTGCAAAGACACTAAATAACAAATTTCATCATTGAACTGACCTTGAGCCCATCTTTATAAGGGATTGTGGAGCCGCGGGGCATATGAAATGATAGATGAGCGTTGAAATACAACGATGATATGAAAGTAATGACACAACAAAAATTACCTCGCAAGTTGTGTCAAAGGCAAAACTTGTTGGAACCTCTTTATATTTCAAGTCGCCATCAATGGTCATGGTGCATCCAGTGAATTGAGTCTTTAGATACTTACTCGTGTAGGATACAATGGTTTAGTTGTAAGATACAGAAGAACTCTGATTTGTGGTCCATTTTGTAGTGAAGTGTCCGAGTGGGTAAAATCAAATATATTGATTTATCTAAAAAAACGTTCGATTGTCATTTACTGTTAAGTTTTATAAGCATGTTAAATACATTAATTAGAAATAGATTAAAAAAAATGTTTAAATGGGTTGTGCTTCAAAATCTAAACATATTTGACCCGTGATCCAATCCATTTAATTCAGGTACTCAACCATTCTGCAGCCTATTCAAGCTGGACACTTCGACCAATTTACTTATAAATGGATGGATTCACGTAAAATTACATCTGTATCGGGTCAAACATGCAAACTCATTTAAAGTAGCGAGGAACCTGGAAGTACTGTAAATAGGAATTGAGTAGCCATAGCACTAAGTAAGCATAGCAGTGATCATAATGTATTTACTCATTCGGAAGCTAGATTTGATCCGCTCAAGTTTAGACAGAGGGAATATCTGGTTGAGGATAATTCTATAAGTACGTAAGCGGTTCTTTCGGTGGCTGTTGAGTAATATCTCAATACCTAATCAGTTACTGTAAATAAGACTAAAATGACTTATGCTTTAGTTACGTTCTGGTGAACCCTTTAGGATATTAGGTAACTAACTAATACATAACATATATGGAGTTTTTCCTTATAAGATTTGACCGCTAACTATGCTAAATAATGCCCCCAATAATTATGCTTGTAAATTAACTTATGGCCACTTTATCTCGAGATAACTAATAAAAAGTCAGAAACGGCCACGTGAAAAGACAATTAGCATTTGCAGATTTTTTTTAAACCACTGCTTTTCTAGCGCTACCAAAAGAAGCATCCAAATACTTACGCTAATTTTATGGTATCAATTATCACTCATGATAAATTTTTGGGCTGCTAAATGCAATAGATTTGTATGAAACACAATCATCATTTGCAGATTTTATATAGTAGAATGTGGAACATAGTAACTAACCTGTTTCCTCTTCTTCTCTTTCCGTCCAGTAAATGTGGGTTCAAGACCTTCAGAGACTGCACAACAATTTTGTGTTTCAGTAAAAGTTAATGATGAAAAATCCTATAAAATAAAACACACAACGTAACTTCTGGAAATCCTTAAGTTGATTCACTTACTGCTTCTTAATTTGTGCTTTGAACAGCCGCAACGCTGAAAGAGTTTATGGAGAAGATCCGTTATCTGGAGAAGATCCGTTATCTGTTTGGAAAAAGTAATTGAGTCCCTCACCGTCATCAAAGTCACCCAACAAATCGCTCAAATTAAAATCTGCTATACAATCTAAATTAGGCAAATCAAAGTCAAAAACATCATCTTCTTAAGGAGATCCTGTAGTATTCTCATCAGATCGTCGGATTGGTTGACGTGAACTGCTGTTAGGGTGAGACGGTTTTCTTGTTCATTGAAGGTGGGGTCTGATTATCAGCTGGTCAGACTTGTCAGTTGTTGATGGTGAGGGTGTTTGAAGAGCAAGATTTAGCTAGTTCTTCTGCTTCCTAAATCTTATATAAGTACCGCATAAAAACTACTCATTGATTACAGACATTAAAACACAATATATTATAGTATTACATGCGTATGAAATCAGTTAAGTGCTCCAATGGCTGATTAGATGCTGGAGACTTTTGGGTTTGTGTAGGTCCAGTTTCTACCATCTATTTGACCCATTTAAGATAAAACACAGCCCAAGCCAACTCATTTATAAGTGGCAGGGATAGCAGCCTCAAATAATGGAGTTCTGTAGATTGACAGTGTGACCAATATTCTTTCACAAGGTGTCCAAACAATGAATCGTCTCTTCGCATTAGTCTCATTGGTTCATAAGCTGCGCTTTTCCCTGTCAAAAGTTGAATAATTTGAGTTGCAGATTGGAAAAACGAAACTTATACCCAATCATGGTTAGAACCATGGTGTAATCCATCATAGTTGGTTGTGGTGAGCCATTGTGATGACAATGAAATCAGTAAAATCAGATATAATGGTTTCTTGTAACATTGCTACAAACCATTGAATGAATATTAACCTCAAATATCATTGAAAAATTATTTACAATTATACAAGTCTAATCCATTTTATAGTTATACAAATATAATTTAACTAAATACGAGAAAATAAATATTAAACTAATTAAAAGCAAATTAAAGATAGATGAAGATAGATAGGAAGAACGGGTTAGCCAAGTCTAATCCATTTTATAGTTATACATGCTTATGTCTACTTGTTTTAATTCATTCAATTGTTTTGTCGCCAATCCGATTATTAATCCTGTCATGATTAAATAACCTACCATCGTGGTGGGAAAGAGGACATGATCATAGTGACTCGTCTAGCATCAATACTAACTTATTGCTTTAAACCATATAACCTAGTTCGGTATTACACGCTACTAGTCCTATTAGGTTGTAGACACGATCCGTTTATGCCAAACAATGATTCCTAATAGAGATTCGGGTTAACACGCATATAACTCAACCTAAGCAACCACAATTACAGGTAGTTAAGTCACATCAATTAAAGTTATAAGGATCATAACCTAGTTACATAGACTTCTACTAGTTATAAGCAATAAACGAGTTTTTATCGACAAGCACCCAATCCAATAACAAAGCAAACACATCGACAAAATCATAAAAACTAATAAAACTTCATAAACATGGCTAACACCTAAGGGTGTTAGCCCATAATCTCAGCAAAAGATAAAGTATACATAAAAATTAAACATAAGAAATCCATAGACAAATTTATTATGCTAACCGAATGATACACAAAGATAAATATGGAGATGTTCTTCGTCGATCTTCAATGGTGGATGGAGAAGGTGTTGGGGACGATTTGGGGCTGTTCCCCACTGATAATGGTGATTTTTATCCTCCTCAAATCGTCCATAGGGCTGTGGTATTTATAGGGGTAAGGAAGAGTAGCCTCCAAGGTTTACCAAAATTAGTCTGCTGCTGTTCCGACCTCGATGCGGCGCATCCACATAGCCAATGCGCCGTATCTCCTTCTGAAAAATATAGATCTCCTTTTTCTCTTTCCGTGGCCGCTTGAATCACCTAAAACGGAGTCCGGATGAAATTTTTATGGCCAAAATACGAAAGCATCTCCGAGTATCATTATGTAATCTTGACTTCTTCATTGAGCTTCTATTCTTCACTTGATTTCTCGGCTAAGATTGTATATGGCCAATACGGCGCATCGGATTGGTCCGATGCGGCGTATCTAGGTAACTTCGCGTGGGGTCCAAGATTATTATATTCCAGAATATTCGTTCACCGTCTTCAGATGCGGCGTAACTTGTATCTTTATGCGGCGCATGTCCTTCAGTATCTTGGATAATCTTTGGTGAAGTCTTGAGATTGATGCGCCGTATGTTAGGAATGTCATACGGTGTATCTGGAGTAGATAAGTAAGATCTTCTTCGTTGACCAAGGTTTTATATGCGGCGCATTCTTTAAAGTCAGGCAATGGTCTCAGATTCGTCTAAGTCTTTATGTACGACGTATCTATCAAGAATGATACGGCGCATCTTCCTTCAGTTCAGTAGACTTTTCCAACTTGATTCATTTTGCTCCAATTTCCGTCCGAAATCATTAACTTTCACCTAATGCTTGTTTATAACTGAGAATTACAAAAGTAAACGATTAAGTATCAATTCTCATATAAAGTGATATAAAACAAGTCAATAATATAGGATAAATGATGCTAATAATATGTCGTTATTTGATGTCATCAAATATCCCCCCACTTGTACACTAATTAGAAATGACAGATTCCTAGACGCATCTAGTTATTTATTAGATTCTGGCTTGTCTATCTCAAACGGGTCAAGTAAAGAAAATTAGATGAAAAATAATGGGTTGAACGGATCACACAGGCTGAAAGTCGGCAAAGTCTATTTTGGATGCATACAACCTCCTAAATCATAATTAGACTCCTTCCTCTTCCAAGTTAAGTGGCTAACTAACATATTAATAATTCATATGAATTTGACCACTAAAGAGTGATCGGGTCCAAACACACTTCTGTAATAATCCAATCAAAACATAGCTTATTCTTAATTCCTATAGCAGCTTAATCCAAACATACCTTCTTCTTAATTTCTAATGTAGCCTGATCCAAACACACCTTATTCTTATCTCTGTAGTAACCTGATATACATATTAACTTGCACCTAATACACATCACTTTATAAGCTTTTAAAGCCACTTACTTTCATATAAAATTGGATGGGCCAGTTAGCGAATAATGATAATTATTTTTTGTTCGGTGACAATTCAAAATAACTTTAAACCAGTAAAAACCTCATACACAACATATTTCAAAATTACCTTATCGTGACCTAAAGTAACCGGCATTGGAGGAGCTTCTGGAATAATATAATCTGGCGTGCTGCACACAAACAATCATCAATATAATCACTTCCCAAAAGTCCACAAATTTACTACCGGAATATAGGTTTTAGCTTTTCTTGGTTTATAAGATTATTGCGTTCACCTTAATTTTCTCCTTCAAATTACATCTAAATCCATTCGTAGTTTATCAACTTCTTCACATGCATTTTGATGATTTAAAAAAACTGAAACTTACTGTCTGCACAGAGAAGGTTTGATCTGCAGCAGCGTCTGTTGTAAGAAAGGGATTTTTGGTTCCGGCTGCAAAGATAACGATCCTTCATTTTGGCTAAGGGGGTGTTTTGATTAAGCATATTATACAAATTTATGGACTAATTTGATCTTGGAAAAGATGTAAGCACACTTTTCACGCCTTATGTGCTTATCAGGTTGAGCTTATGAGCTTAAATAAGCCAAGTATGAGACCAATTACGCGTCGTGTATATTTTATCTATTCGCCAAAAGATGCAAAAAGTGATCCATCAGAGAACTTGAAAATTCAGAAGTAAAGTTTGTGCAATATAAAAGGTATGTGCCTTACAGTGAGCATGGTGAGTATGTATGCACCAGCTGTTATTCCCATGCACATAACTGCACCAAGTCTGGAAGTGTGATTCAAGAGATAAGAAAAATGCTTTTCATATATTTAATTGTTTCCAATTAACTACGAATATATTTAAAGTAGTGAGCCTTTGTTAGCAAGTTCATAAAAGAAACTACAATCGCACATAATAAACTTAAAATTACCCAAAATAGTCAAAAACCTCAGCAACCTGATCAGCTAAATCATCAACAGATAGCACTGGATCATTATACGACATTACATCAGCTCCCAACTGCAAATGCTCTTAAGAAACAGATGGAACCAAAACAATAACGTAAAGAAGTATATATGTACCAGTAGAAAGGTGCTCCATTGAAATGATTCGACCGCCAATCCAAATAAACTCCAAACACATTATTAGCTGCTAAAATAAACACATTATTTAGAGATGTTGGAATGAGCATTCCTAAGGTTTATTGGCTGGTATAATAAGTTATCCAAACAGCCCCTAATAAGAACTTGTCAATGTTAAAATAGGTAGTGATATAAGCTATCCAAAAAGCCCCTAATAAGCACGAATCAAGGTTAATTAGCTGCTGTAATAAGCTATTCAAACATCTCCGCTAAAAGAAATTTATTCGATCCGTTTGAAATAAAAGAAACCCCATTTTGACCAATTCACTTCTAATCGTGTCACAATTACTCGCTGATTATATATCATAAGATGGGCTTAAAATATTTAAAAAAGATTTAAAATTTACATAATTAAGGTATAATGGTAATCAAAATCAAGAATAAAACTCTGAAAACTTACCTAACCTGCTATTATGATTGTCTCCCATCATCAAAACAACAACTTTCGCCTACACACTGCAATTTAGAATAAGCACATCAAATTTAGCCACAATTTCAATATAAAGGTCTCATAGTACACTGCCACAAAAGCGACAGTGATGTCGCGCACATTCCATTCACTGTCCTTAAGAAGTGGAGACCTCTGACTTTCTCGTCTTGAAAGAGAGAAATAATGCCACCGACAACAAAGGAAAAAAACCTATGATTGAAATCTAAGAGTGGCCTTCCTACTGTTAGGGCGCTTCGCTTCGCTTCATATGCAGCTGTCGTTTTGCTGACCTGAGATCTACGCCTGCAATTTAAGCCACTCTCTATTCCGTCTAACCCATGTACTGTAAGCCGATTCCATTAGAATATGCATATGCAACTCCAATTAAACACTACATCAAAACACAAATCGATTACAATACTCTTTAATGTAATCAACTTCAACATAACCTACCAGTACTCCTAATCTCAATTTATATAGATCAACAACCAAAGATCCTAACTGAATGAAACCACTAATAACAATCCTTATCTAAAAATAGAGCTAATGCTTAAAAAAATACAAACAAACACTTTGTACTACTGAGATGTTGCCAGTTTGTCTTTTACATTCGTACTGCTACGATCTCGAGTTAGTACTGCCATTGAAGTTTAGTACTGGTGGTATATATTCATTTGTATTGCTTGTGTTTATTCTCGCGAGAGAGGGATATAAAAGGCGGGGCACTAGAACACAACTTAGGTCTGAAATCAGCTGATTGTTTAAGAAAAGAATGAACTTCGATTTAATTGAGACTAAAACTTACCAAGCAGTACTAAGTAAACACGCAGCAGTACTATTTTACTATAATGAGCACCATTAATTATTAACCAAGCAGCAGTAGTAAGTTTCAATTGATGGATATGATAGCCATCATAATTGAGCGAAACAATGATAACTGAACATAAATCGAATGGGAAATTGAATTAAATATATACCTTGGATTAGCGTGAAATTCAGAAAGAAGACCGTACGGAGTGAAATGAGAAGATGATGGATGATTTGTTTGTTTGGTGTGGCTGCTCAAAGTAATATCGTGATGGATGATTTGATTTGTTTTGTTTGTGATGAGAAGATGAAGATGATTTGATTTGTAAGTAATACTGTGATGGATGATTTGAATTTTTTTTTGTGATGAGAAGATGAAGATGATTTGATTTGTTTCGTTTTTTTTTTGTGATGGATGATTTTTTTGTGTGTGAGATGGTGCGGCTGCTCATGGTAATACTGTGTTCTTGCTGCAAAATAAAATCACATCAAT
This sequence comes from Artemisia tridentata subsp. tridentata, assembly GCA_021014915.2. Classification (NCBI taxonomy): domain Eukaryota; kingdom Viridiplantae; phylum Streptophyta; class Magnoliopsida; order Asterales; family Asteraceae; genus Artemisia; species Artemisia tridentata. The sequence continues at coordinate 205,506,080 of CP139508.1, forward strand.
ATAATATAATTGGTTAATGTTAAAAAGATGAACCTCTGGTGAGTATTAAAGGGACCTGCATATTTTAAGATTCATTACACTAACATGTGTTCATAGAAGATGACTTTGTCAAGAAGACGTTTAACCTGCAAAATAAAAATCCAAAAAAAGCTACATATGAAGTGTTTCATCATTAGGGTTTTGAGGGAAAAGAAACATACATTTTTCTGCACATATTAGGGTTTTGATTAAAAGGATATTATGAATGAACCTGTTTTTTTTACGTATATTTATATGATTAGGGTTACCTAAGTTGTAGGATTCTATACTTATCTCATTAAAAAGATGGGTTGCATAGGTTTATAGATTTTGTTTTGCAAAATCTAAACCAAAAAATGTGTTGGTCCAATGGTTATCATATTTGTTTGTGGACTAACAGACCCATGTTCAAATCCTGCAGGTGTCAAGTTTTTTAAAAATCCGAATTTAAGATTGTTAAATGCATGCTTAGGTGGCTTCATTGTGATGACATGGAATAAAAATATGATGAGGTGGTATTCCATGTCATTGATGATGTCATACACAACCTGTTTTATATATATATATATATATATATATATATATATATATATATATATATATATATATATATATATATATATATATATATATATATATATATATATATATATATATATTTGTGGAAAACTAGAAGGGGGGTTGAATAGTTTTACCGTTTTTAAATTTTAATCGTTTTGATACTTATATGAATTCAACGAAACTTTGCACAAACAAATAATCACACACAATATAAATAAAAAGTAAAGAGAGGAATGATCAAACCACACAACACGGATGTTTATGGTGGTTCGGCTACAAGGACTCTCTTCCTTGCCCTACTCCACTCCTCGAGTCTCTTACTCGAGAGTTATCCTTCACTAATAAACAAAATCCCTTCTAGGTGGAGAAAACCTTTACACGTCGCTTACTTCTTTTTCTGGTACTAAGCTAAACACCGGGTTCTTTACAAGGGTACAACCACTCCCGTTTGGTTCTTTACAAGGGTACAACCACTCCCGACACTCTTTGTGTTTTGAGGACTAAAACACTAACCACACTCACTGATTACAAATGATAAATGATGATATATGCTAACTATTACAATGTGACAGTAATGAGACTTAAGGATTACAGTTTTGTAGATCCTTGTACACTTGAACTCTTTTCTACAAAAAGGAAGATCATAGTGAAATGCAAATATGAAATGATGTTAGTGAGATCTATACAGAATGTATATGAGTAAATTATGTATGTAAGTGATGAGTGAGCCAAATGATCAGCTTGCTATTTATAGGCAAGCTGATCAACAGCTCACGGATCCCAAAAAAGGGATCCGTTCTTCATTGGACTTGGATCCGTGGGTGTTGACAGCTAAGAGATTTGGTGTATCTTTCCAAATCTTCCATATCTTACCAAATCTTCCAAAATCCTCAAATGTCAACTATGTAACTTGTAAATCTAAACAAGATATTTCAAAATCTAACAAAGATATCATATGTGATGTATGCAATGATGTCATGGAATGTTTTTTGAAATAAAGTTTCCTTTTAAGGAAATAAGTTACTAAATAAGCAAACTTGTAATTATTGGTTATTTTGTGAAGTGTAAAATGTATACTTAAGAGACTTAAGCTAGTATTTATTTTTTGCTAAAAGATATGCCTTGTATTTGTCATAAACAAAACTAAGAAAAGATCGAAGAATATAAATAACGTTTTTCGAACGATATTTGTATTAACAATCTCCCCCTTTTTGTTGATGACAAAACATAAGGTATATTTTTGAGCAAGAGAATAAACAAAGCATGAGTCCTTAAAAATATAGATTAAGTTTGTAGATTTAAAAAAAAATTGTAAAGATGTATGTAATGTGATGTATGCAAACTTAGTCCCTTTCTCCCCCTTTTTGTCGAAACAAAAAGAGTAGCGTAGCGGAATGTGATTTTGAGAACTTTAAAGCTCCCCCTTGTTTTATACTCCCCCTAGTTGGAGTAACAAGGTCATGATGCATGAACCTACAAAACAAATGGTTAGTAAATGTAATGCTCCCCCTCGAAGTATACTACCCATTATTTGGGTGGTAATGTATACTTTCTAATGATATGAAGTGCTGCAAATGAAGTGTTAGATTACAATGAATAAGTACAATGTATGAGAATTGATATTCCAAACAAGATGGCTAATGAGGTTTGACTTTAAAAAGTCAAAGTTAGAGTCTGACCACTTTTTATACCTAGTACAACCATGATCAAGTGTTAAACTAGCTATATAAGAGAATGTTAGTTATCAAAGAAATAAAAAGATGCAAATGCTTGATCACTCATACATAATAAACGCATCACATTCATTGATAGAAAATTTTATGACTTCAAAAGTCATAATGTGGTGATGATAATAACACTTAAAAAGACAACATTCAACAAGGTTCAAACTAGAGAATCCTAACATAACATCTATTAGGAGAGCAAATACGTCCTATTGCGGTGGATGAGAGATAGCATTTAAACGCTCAAGAATATGGTTCAAAATGAACCGCATCTCATTTTGGAGCTCGTGCACCAAAATATTAGATCTCTCGGCAAGGTGGGCGGTCCTTTCACACATTGAGCACCCGTGTCTTGGAAAGCCCGGTGGAAGAGGGGGTTCATTTTGTTGTGGTGGTGGTGGTGGTGATTGATGGTTTGTTTGTGGTTGTTGTTCCTGATCATTGATTGGGGGTGTTTGGATAGAGTTCATAAGCACGGTTTAGAGGTCCATGGCTTGATTGAGATGGTGATCCACCATTCCCGAGAGTGTGTAGAGACGGTTAAGTTCCTCACTTATTTCTTCTTGTGTTTGTGGAATATTCATCCACATAGCCTCCTCAATGGCCACAAGAGTTGAGGTTGGTGAGAGTGGTGGAATTTAAGTTTGAGTTTGAGGTGGTGGATCCTCACGGTATAGAGGACCATGAATCTCCGGATGGAGAGGGTGAAAAAGCATTGGTTCTAAGTTTTCAAAGTTCATGGGTGGAGGATTGGTTGATCTAGTTGGAAGATCTTCTAACTCTTGAAGATATGGATGAGGTGAAGTTGGAGGTGTCCTAAATAGTTCCATGGTTGGAGTTGGTGATGATGGAGACTTCTCAGACTGTCATGGAGCGGATAGTGGTGTGGTTGCTACAGGAGTGATGGTAGGAGGTGGTGTTTTTATGACTACATGTGAGGGAGTTGGAGTGGACAAGGTAAGGAAATTTTCACTAGCAATTGGTGAGGAGATGTTGAGTGGTGATGATTCTTCTGAGGATGAATTGTGGATGTTGATGAAACAACAAGGTTTCACACTAATACGGGCTGTCCTTTTTGGTGGCCTAGATGTTGAGGAGTTGTTTGACTTTGTCATTGAGACTTAGTGACTTATAAGTACAGGATTCAAGTAGAGAAGAAGATGAATGTGTGAATGTTTCATCAAGTTAGGTATTAATTTATAGACAGAAGGAATTTAGAAACTTGTGTTTGGATTTGATGTGAATCCAATGAAGGATGTTGGTTCCTAATGATTTGGAAGTAAAATTTGTGCAAGTCATGTCAAAGAAGTCAAGCCATTGAGCTTTGGTTGAGTGATCTAGCAAGGATTTGCAGTAAATGCATAAGGATAGTGGAAAATCTTGTGATTTGATGTGTCTACGGATTCCACGGATCCCTAAAAAGGGTTCCTTCTTTGTATTAGTTTGGTAACTCACACCCAAAATTCAAAAATTTAAATTTTGGTGGGAAATTTTGTTCCTAAGTTTCTAAGAATTCCTAAATGATTCTAAGATGTTTTATAATCAGTGAATGATTCCTAAATGAGACTAAACACTAAGATTTAAGAATCGAGATGAGTCGAAAAAGTTTAAGAATTTTACTGTGGAACCCCGCGGATCCAAATGGGATCAAGCGCGGAGCCAAAGTATGGGATCCGCCAAATCCGCAGAATGGCGGATGGCGGAACCAACGATAACACTTGGCGGAGCCAAGTTTTGGGATCCGCCGGATCCGTGTCCCAAATACTAAAAGTTCACAGAACATATGTCATTTTTTACGTTTTTCGACGAAAACCTGAAAATTCACCTAGACCTTACTTATCATCTAATATGTATAGCAAAACATCCAAATATGATATCATCAACACAGGATTGAACATAGTTTAATCCGTTCTTAGAAACTTACCTTTTTAGGTGTTATGCCAAACATAGGCTATAACCTAGAAAATTGATAACCCCGAGGATTATCGACCTGCAAATGTTAGTTATTACACATACATAACAAGTATTATCAGATAAAGTCGAGACACATACAAATTTAACATCACATTGTCTAACATTTTTCAAATCCAAACACTCCTTCAACTAAGCTTTCTTTCAACTTCTTCATGCCTTTGTGCAACTTCATCACCCAACGACCAAGATTCTTCACCATTCCTTTAATGTTGCGATACTCAGTGGATTCATTTTAAATTGGAGGAAGATGGCTCAAGTATTCTGGTGGAGGAATCCTAGAATTTGGCAAACCATCATCTTCACTCATTGAAGATGATGAGGATGATGTTGGTGCACGAGGACGTTTACCCTTATCAACACTAACCCTAAAGTCGCTCAAAGGAACGAAGGTATGCTCAATTTCATTGTAGTCCGAAACAAAGCCTAAAGAGTTTGGACAGATAGGTGCAAAGGCTCTATAGAGTCGGGTTAGGAGCATTCCATAAGGCAATTGATGAAGCGAAAAGTGTACCGCTTTTAAGGGGTCATTTAAGCCCTAAATCGTATTTATTTGATCAAATATTGCCCTAAATCGTTCCTTTTGTCATTTTAGGTACTTTTGAGGAGAAATCTGGAAAAGGAGGCATTTTGGACGTTTTTGGAGCATAAAAGTGAAGAAAACGACAAAGTCTCAAAATTGTGCTGAAAGTTACCTAGGACGGCGTCACATTTTACTCTGGACGGCGTCATGGCTTGGCAAGAAAAGGTGGACGTGAAATTTACTCATGACAAGCCAGTGAAAATAGCATGTGAATTCTGACGGCGTCACGCTTTAACCTGATCAAGGGCGTCACGGCTTAAATCAAAGAGGGACGGCGTCACGTTCAATAGCTGACGGCGTCAAGCCTTGATAAGCCAGAACGGATTTTGGAGAGCTAAAGAGGGACGGCGTCAAGAAGGTCATCCGGGAACCCTAGAAGCGGCGAGGTGACGGCGTCACACTCCATAAGGTGACGCCGTCAGATGTAAAAATCTATATATAGTTTTCTAATTTTTTGTCATTGAGAGAGAGCTTAGTGTGGAATTTTTGGGAGAAAACCCTAGGACGATTTTAGCATCTTTTTCAAGGCTTTTTGCCTTGAGATCTTCCATGTTACATTGAAAGATAAGTTATCAATTAATCATTCAATATGTCTATGTGTTGTTTGATTTTATCTTGTTCTTGTCTTTTGTTTAACATGTTAGGCTAGATTTATCTTGTGTTTGCTTAGATCTAATGAAACCTAGCTATTGATTATTGGTTATTAGTGTGTTATTAGTTGTATTGGATGATTGTTTATCTATGTTAGGCTTAAGAAAACTGGCTAACTTCCTATTCGGTAACTTGCTTGAACGTCTTAAGAAACATGAACCAAATGCATACTAAAGGTTTTTATGGTTGTATTTAATGCACAAGCGAATTCTAGTGATCCCATGTTAGGAGCTTCCTAGCCGGCTCGACATAGGAGTGAAGTAGGAGCTTGTAAGGTTGGGGAAGTACGTACGCCACCCCACAATTGGTATTAAGGAATACACCCGTCATCCACGCGATTAATACACACTAATCAACCGGTAAAAGATAGTTAGGGAGTAAGGAAATCTAAGTAAACACATTTCTCTACACATAAGTTTCTCACCAACATTTTATTTTCAGTTATTTTATTTTATTTGCATTTGTAGTTATTTGGGTTAGTTGACTAGCAACTAATTCCGCCCACTCCTTCAAAACCGAGATTTTACTTGCTTTCATAAAAATATAAAAACATAAAAAGAATCTTCCTCAACCTTTAGACCTATTAGAGTAGTTTTTCATACCTAACGAACACTATTCCCTGTGGAGAACGATCAATCCCCCGTACTTACCACTACACTATACTACATCGGTCAGGTACACTGCCTGGTGGGGTTGTAAGCCTCTTGAGATCCCTCGAGAGGTAAAACCTGTTGTAAGGTTACAAAACCACGCATCAAGTTTTTGGCGCCGCTGCCGGGGAGTAGTTATTGCTTAGGTTGAAATTTATTTTTATTAGGTCTACTCACAAGATTCCTATCAAGTGAGATATTTTCTTTTTATTTTGTAGCTTTCTCGTAGTCTATCTTTTCTTTGTGATTTTGTTTGTAATTTGCTTCAAATGGACTTTTCACTTAAATTTCTAAGATTGCAAGATATGGTTGAGTGGCTAGAACACCAAGAAGTTCAAAATACCTCATTTAGAGACACTTATGAATCATATGAGCCTTCACCTAGGATAGATTCTTATGAACAACCTCCATGTTTAGGATCTTGTTTTAGTGAGGCTAATAGGAAAAGCGACCTAGTTTGCCAAGGAATTGTGGATAGAGCCGTATCAATAAATCATAAGTTGGATGAAGCACTAGGTTTGTTATTATCACTACCTAAGAAAACAATTGACGAGGATATAGGTGATCTTGACACGTGGAATAATGAGGTAAACACCATAAGCCCACAAAATACTCAACCATCATTTGAGGCACCCACACCGCCCGTGACTTACCCGGAAGAAGTAGAAGAGACTTTAGGAATCCCGATGGAGGTAGAACCCTTGGACCAAGCACAACTAGAGGATATAGGTTTGCACACTTTTAGTGATGACCTTACTTATAGTTCTAGGGAATTTCCTAGTGTTGATGAATTGGAACCTCAACCTTTACACAACTTTTCATCCTTAGATTTACATCTAGGAGAAAAAAGAGGAACCGACCCACCCATCAACCAATATTATCCGGGTAGTTTTAGGATGAAGGAAGCCATTCACTCACCCCCTTCACCTCACGTGGCATATTCACACCCTAAGGGTGTGTATCGCTACTTTCACCCGCACTTAATCCTAAGTGTAGGGAAAACCTCCCCTATTTTTGTTAAATAAGGGTAGAGTCAGGCTCGTGACTCGAACAAAAACAAGCGCTTCTTGGGAGGCAACCCAAGCTTTATTTGCTTTGTGTGTTTATTTATTTGTTTGTTTGATTTTATTTGCTTCCGTATGTATGTTTAATTTTTATTATTATTGATTCATGTTCAAAACTAAAATTGTGAAAATGCTTTATTTTGTTTTTAACTTCGTCTTAACTACATATAAAGGTATTTTGCAAAAGATAAGTGTAAGGGAAAGTCAAATCGGTTTATTAGAACAAATGAACATGAATCATAATAATATTAAATTAACATACATATTCGTATTTGTTTGAGTCAAATGCTTGTATCGAGTCATAATGATGTTTTGCAGGATTTCCAGGAAGTAAGGTAAAGGTTTTTCTAGAAATTTTCCGGAAACTTAAAATGAGAATTTTTGTCAGGTCATTTCTGACGGCGTCAGGGTTTATAACCTGACGGCGTCAGATTTAATTTTCAGAAATTTTTGAAAGTTTTGTTTTTAAAAAAAGTTTTTATTAAATCTCCAACTTATAATCTCCAGGAATCTGCAAAATTATCATTCCACAAGCATTATATCCTTATATATAGATTTATCCCGCCGATGTTATGCAGGTTTTCGTGTTTGTTTTCTCAGGTTTAACAGGTTATTTCGGACAAGGAAATGTTTTGAATCAAGCTTATGGCGATGCATTAGTCATGGAGCTTCAACATTACTTTGGAAGAAGATTTAACCGTGTTACTTCATTATCCACCGAGCAAATCAGGGGAGTATTTGATTTCATTCTTTTACTTTATGCTTTTACATTTGTTATTTGAACATTGGGGACAATGTTCATCTTAAGTGTAAGGGGAGGGTAAAAGTACGATTAGAGAATCCTATTACGCTTGATTTTTGTTTGTTTAATAGTAGATGTGTAATAAAACTGAGATAAATACCTGATAGGGTAATTTTAGTGCCAAATTTAAATTTTTTTACAACATATAGGAGTGAAACTTTGGTCTTAATGAGCGTCTCACGGATAGGAGTTATATGACTAGCACAAAAACCGTACCACTAAAAAAAATTTTCCACCCCTAAATATGTGAGGTTCGCCCCTAGAATTGGTAGGAAAAGCATTTATGCTATGATGTGTGTACCGGTAGCACTTAGATTCTAGAACTTGCGTTAGGACCATTCCGAGGCCACAAGTGAGACTACATTCGTGTAGTTAGATTTACTACATGATAAGAGGCATTAGGATTAACCCATTGTTTTACACCTGTGTTTTTGTTATAATTACTTTGGCTACATTGGTCAAGTAATTCTCCCACACCCTTTACGTTGTACTCATTTTTAGTACACGATACCCCTAGTACACCCCTCAGAGCCTATCTTTTCGTTTCGACCTTTAAGCATTTTACTTAAAGGAAGAATTTGTTACACCCCACTTAAATGTACACCCAAATCGCCTTAGCCTACCTTGTATGCACTCATTTTTAGTGCATTATTGTTACAACATTTGTTTAAACCCAAGTTAATTATCTAGTTGATTACATGGTTGCTAAGTCGAGTCATATCCTTGTACATATTGTTTTGGGACGATTGGGACTCATGGGTAAAGTACTAGTGTAATGGAGTAATGGGGAAGAACATCATTTATTACCCCCATATGTGCTAAATATTTTAAAAGTACTCCAAGTTTTTCAATTATCTTAATTCGAGTCATTAGAATAGTTATTTGTAAAGTTATGTAAAAATTCAAGTGTAAGGGGATGCAATGCCCCTATGATGTATTATTTTTGTTATTTTGTTATTTTGTTTCTAGCTTAAGATCGAGTCTAGTCTTGGCTTAGCAACATTGTATAGTACATGTAATTGATCAAGATCTTTAACTCGCCACCAGTAAAATATCCCTTATCCAACAAAACCGTGTTTTCCTTTTCCCTACACCTAACGTTATAACCCATTTAAAAGCCCTCTTTGATAGTTTATCTTAGGTGCTTACGCCTAGTGGAGGAGGTTTTCGATCCTTTCCCAAGCCTATGGTAATCTATTTGCTATGACAGGTAGTGAGAGATATTATCCGTTTTCATTTATGAGATTTATTTTGATGACACTTGAGAGATGTGAGTATCTAAACACTACTTGTGAGGTGCTAGTTTATAATCTCCGTGCTTATTATGATTGAAGTGGAACGATTATTTGTTGTAATTACTTTTATGTTTGCATTAAATGACCCCTAACCTGTATTTTGATTAGAATAAAAGCACATTTGCTTGAGGACAAGCAAATCTCAAGTGTAAGGGTATTTGATGAAGCGAAAAGTGTACCGCTTTTAAGGGGTCATTTAAGCCCTAAATCGTATTTATTTGATCAAATATTGCCCTAAATCGTTCCTTTTGTCATTTTAGGTACTTTTGAGGAGAAATCTGGAAAAGGAGGCATTTTGGACGTTTTTGGAGCATAAAAGTGAAGAAAACGACAAAGTCTCAAAATTGTGCTGAAAGTTACCTTGGACGGCGTCACATTTTACTCTGGACGGCGTCATGGCTTGGCAAGAAAAGGTGGACGTGAAATTTACTCATGATAAGCCAGTGAAAATAGCATGTGAATTCTGACGGCGTCACGCTTTAACCTGATCAAGGGCGTCACGGCTTAAATCAAAGAGGGACGGCGTCACGTTCAATAGCTGACGGCGTCAAGCCTTGATAAGCCAGAACGGATTTTGGAGAGCTAAAGAGGGACGGCGTCAAGAAGGTCATCCGGGAACCCTAGAAGCGGCGAGGTGACAGCGTCACACTCCATAAGGTGACGCCGTCAGATGTAAAAATCTATATATAGTTTTCTAATTTTTTGTCATTGAGAGAGAGCTTAGTGTGGAATTTTTGGGAGAAAACCCTAGGACGATTTTAGCATCTTTTTCAAGGCTTTTTGCCTTGAGATCTTCCATGTTACATTGAAAGATAAGTTATCAATTAATCATTCAATATGTCTATGTGTTGTTTGATTTTATCTTGTTCTTGTCTTTTGTTTAACATGTTAGGCTAGATTTATCTTGTGTTTGCTTAGATCTAATGAAACCTAGCTATTGATTATTGGTTATTAGTGTGTTATTAGTTGTATTGGATGATTGTTTATCTATGTTAGGCTTAAGAAAACTGGCTAACTTCCTATTCGGTAACTTGCTTGAACGTCTTAAGAAACATGAACCAAATGCGTACTAAAGGTTTTTATGGTTGTATTTAATGCACAAGCGAATTCTAGTGATCCCATGTTAGGAGCTTCCTAGCCGGCTCGACATAGGAGTGAAGTAGGAGCTTGTAGAGTTGGGGAAGTACATACGCCACCCCACAATTGGTATTAAGGAATACACCCGTCATCCACGCGATTAATACACACTAATCAACCGGTAAAAGATAGTTAGGGAGTAAGGAAATCTAAGTAAACACATTTCTCTACACATAAGTTTCTCACCAACATTTTATTTTCAGTTATTTTATTTTATTTGCATTTGTAGTTATTTGGGTTAGTTGACTAGCAACTAATTCCGCCCACTCCTTCAAAACCGAGATTTTACTTGCTTTCATAAAAATATAAAAACATAAAAAGAATCTTCCTCAACCTTTAGACCTATTAGAGTAGTTTTTCATACCTAACGAACACTATTCCCTGTGGAGAACGATCAATCCCCCGTACTTACCACTACACTATACTACATCGGTCAGGTACACTGCCTGGTGGGGTTGTAAGCCTCTTGAGATCCCTCGAGAGGTAAAACCTGTTGTAAGGTTACAAAACCACGCATCAGCAATGCCGTCTTGCCTTGAACCGGGATATCCGCCATTCTCTTAGCAATGTAGTAGGCAAGGCTGAAGGGTTGACGAGTAGAGATATTGTACGTCATATGACACAAACAATCATTGATGTGATCACGGTTTCCTACCGTGCACATGACATTTGCACTTAAAACTTCCTCCATCTTTTTGAATTCGGGCTTGAGTTCATTGAGCTCCATTGCAAATGGATCTCTAGCAACTTCACGACCATGATACATCCTTGTGGGATTGTTTCTAGGAATGAAGAGATGTTCCCTAATCACACTTTCGATGCGAGAGGAGTGGCATATGGTGCCGTCCTTTCAAGATTAGATTCTAAGACCGTTAGGGACCATGTGTCCGAATAGATACTTGTTCCATGACTTGGAACTCCTATGACTTCTCCAAATTGATCAAGAGGGATGTGAGTTTGATTACCATTTACAACAAAGTGAAGACTTATATAGCCTTGATCATTGGTACTCAATCCGATGCTAGCATAGAATTCAAGTATGAACCAAGGGACAATCTTTTCATCGATGTCAAGAAGATAATCAAAGTGAATTCCCGCTAGTTATTCCCTAAGGTTTGTTCCTTCATAATAGGAGGGATCTACGGCTCTACCCTCATGGACATACTTTTTCTCTAAGGCCTTAAAGATATTTACTTGGGCTTCGGTCAAACCTTTTGTTTTGTTAACTTTTGGAAGATATTGAGTGGTTTGTTTGTGGTCATAATTTGTTGCGGGAGGCATGATTTTCTTAAACACAAAATTATATAATTTTAGTAAAGAAAATGTAAGTGTAAAATTTCTTGTGTGTGCCTATATGGGGACAATGTGGAGGTGCGGTTATCTCGACTCTTTTTGATGCACCAAAAGTAAATTTATGCAAGTTTTGTTTCAAAGCAAGAGATAACCCAAACGCTCCTAGTTCAATATAGCTACGGTTGAATGTACCCGAAAATACATATTAGTTATGTATTCCCTTTAGCATTCAAGAGACATTATGCACATGATGATTTAAACGTTTTTAATATTTGTATGAACAATTTTCAAAAACCATTTTACCTAGTCGTGAGAAGATTTTATCAAAAAATTTCATGGGGTTTTTGTTGAATTGAAACAATGTGATATAAGATGCAATTCCTAACTATGAGAAACATGTTTTTAAGTATAATTAAGAAAAATATGCTTCATGATTTTTTAAGAATTATGCATATACCCCAAGTTTTGGTTTTGTGCATGAAATAGAAATCCTAGGCGCAGATCAGGAGTATAAATGTGATAAGTGTACTTATAGTGATGTTAGAAGCAAGAATTTGTGGAAGAAAGTGGCCCAAATTGTGATGGTGATTGAGTAAGGGTCGAATACAGTAGGGTGATATGTTTTAGAATGATAATGAATAGTACTTGGTGTTGTGTATTAAATATTATTTTGGCCTGTGCATGCGACGGATCCGGCGGATCCCAAACAAAGGATCCGCCTTTGTAGTGGTTTAGATCCGCAGGATCAGAACACTAGTTTTGTAGTGTTTGGCTAACCTATTTGTTAATCTAACGTTTTATCTATTCACTATGTTCCGTTAACCCTAATCCTAGTCTAAGGTAGTTAAAAGGTGAACGTTTGAGGGGTTTTGTGAGAATATCCGCAATTTTATCCTCTGAGGAGACTTTCTCAATGGAGATGTTTCCCTTCTGAACATTGTCTCATAGGAAATGGTGACGAATTTCTATGTGTTTGGTTCTAGCATGTTGGACTGGATTTTTGCTGAGATCAATGGCTCCTTTGTTGTCGCAAAGAATTCGAATATCCTTGAGTTCGATTCCATAGTCGACGAGAGCTTGTTTCATCCATAATGCTTGTTGACATGCTTTTCCTGCAGACACGTATTCTGCTTCTGTTGTTGAGATTGTGAGGGCTGTTTGTTTCTTAGCGAACCATGATGTGAGGCAATGTCCTACAAAAGTACAAATACCACTAATACTTTTCCTATCAACATAGTCACCGGCATGGTCTGAATCGGCATACACTATGGTTTCTACACCCGTTCCTTTGGGATACCATAATCCTAAGTGTGTAGTGCCTTTGATGTACTTAAATATCCGTTTAACGGCTTCAAGATGGGATATTTTTGGATCTTCTTGAAAACGTGCACATAAACAAACACTAAACATAATGTCCGGCCTACTAGCCGTAAGATAGAGTAAACTACCGATCATGCCTCTATATTTAGTGCTATCTATGGATTCATTTTCTTCATCCTTAGTAAGTTTGATTTCGGAGGACATTGGTGTTTTCATGGGTTTTGAGTCTTCAAGACCAAACTTCTTAAGCATATCTTTGATATACTTTGATTGGTTGAAGAATATCCCATCTTCTAACTGTTTTATTTGGAGACCTAAGAAAAAGTTTAGTTCCCCCATCATACTCATTTCAAACTCGTCATGCATGATTTTCGAGAATTCATTGCATAACTCTTGACAAGTTGACCCGAATATGATGTCATCCACATATATCTGGACGATGATAATATGTGATCCCTTTTTCTTGGTAAAGAGAGTATTGTCTACTAGGCCCATGGTGTACTTATGGTCAACTAGGAAGGTCTTAAGTCGATCATACCATGCTTTTGGTGCTTGCTTAAGTCCATATAAAGCTTTCTTAAGTTTGTAAACATGATTTGGATATTCAAAATGGGCAAAGCCGGGAGGTTGTGCAACATATACTTCTTCATTTATAAACCCGTTTAAAAATGCACTTTTTACATCCATTTGATATAATTTAAAGTCATGAGCACACGCGTATGCAAGTAGTATTCTAATAGATTCAAGTCTAGCTACTGGTGCGAATGTTTCATCATAATCTATACCTTCCTGTTGATTGTAGCCTTGAGCTACTAGCCTAGCTTTGTTTCTAGATACTATACCATTTTCATCCATTTTATTTCTAAATACCCATTTTGTGCCGATTATGGTTTGATTTTTGGGTTGTGGAACTAAAGTCCAAACGTCATTCCTAATGAATTGATTTAATTCTTCTTGCATAGCAATAACCCAAGATTCATCGTTTATAGCTTCTTTTACATTTTTAGGTTCAATAGTTGACACGAAGCAAAAGAAATTACTTTCATTTTGGGCTTTGGATCTTAATGTTCGTTCACTTATTTTACCGATGACGTTTTCTAATGGATGACTTTTGGTTTCTTTAATATTAATTATTTCTCTTTTAGCCGGTTCTATTTCCTTGTCACTTTCAATATTCTCGTTGTTTTGGACCATTTGACTTTCGACTAAGTCATCATCTACCAAAGGTGATGTCTTAGGAGGAGGTGGACTTTCGTCGAATGTTACATTCAACGATTCCTCGACTCTTGATGTTTCTTTGTTCAAAACAATATAAGCTTTACTATTTTGCGAATATCCAAGAAATACACCTTCATACGACTTTGGGTCGAATTTGGTGAGATAGTCTTTAGTGTTTAAAATAAAACATTTACTACCAAAAACTTTAAAATATCCTAACGTTGGCTTTTTGCCTTTATAAAGTTCATATGGGGTTTTCTTAAGAAATGGTCTAATTAGTATACGATTTAGTATATAGGTTGATGTATCTACAGCATGACACCAAAACTTTTGTGGTATATTTTGCTCATTTAACATGGTTCTACTCATTTCTTGAATTGTTCTGTTTTTACGTTCTACTACCCCATTAGATTGAGGTGTTCGAAGAGCCGAGAAATTATGTGAAATACCGTTAGCATCACAAAAAGCTCCAAATTGGGTTTCATTATCAAATTATCTACCATGGTCGGTTCTTATAGAAACAATATTGTTTCCTATTTGATTTTGGATTATTTTACTTAGGATTTCAAATTTATCGAAGGCCTCATTTTTAGTTTTTAGAAATTTTGTCCATGTGTACCTAGAGTAATCATCTACTATGACTAAGGTGTAATAATTTCCTCCGTAACTTTGTATAGCCGACGGGCCAAACAAATCCATATGTAATAATTCAAGGCACCTAGATGTAGATACCATGTTTTTAGCCTTATGGCTATTATGTACTTGTTTTCCAATTTTGCAAGCATCACAAAAGTGTTGGTCATATTTCAACTTGGGTAGGTTCCTAACAAGTTCTTTGGAAGATAGAGATTGAATAAGCCTCATATTGGCATGACCTAGACGTCGATGCCATAGAGTTGATTTTTCGTCCAAAGAGGTAAGACAGCTTATCTTTAGGTGTTTTATCTAACTTCATAACATAGACATTGTTCTTTAAAACACCTTTTCCTACGGTTATGCCATCTTTAAGTATTTTACTTCCATTTTCACTGAAAAGGACGTTATACTTTTTACGGCATAGTTGACTTATACTAAGCAAATTAAAACCTAAATTATCTACATGAGCAGCATCATCAATAGAGAGAGAGTCATGAGAGATTGTACCTTTTCCGATGATTTTACTTTTAAGCTTGCTACCGAATGTGACATTACCTCCGTCGTACACTTGATAGGTTGAGAAAAGGTTTTTGTTTCCCGTCATGTGTCTTGAGCACCCACTATCTTTGATCCACTCATCAGGTTCAAGATCAACTTTCAAGCATACCTAAGTTCAAAAAAGACTCAAGCATTTGGTCCCCAATATCTCATGGGTCCGTTTGGGTTAAACATGGCATTCTCATGGTTCATTTACTGAAATGGTGGATAATTGTTCCACGGCATATAATTGGGACCATGAAAGTTTCTAGGCATGTTTTGGTTCCAATTATTTTGATAAGCATGTGGTGGATTAGCTATACTCTTTGGAAAGGGGTGTTTGGAAAAACTCATTTGAGGTTTCTGTTGAACCATTTTGACTCTATATTCGTTTCTAGCTTGACCTCTTCCTAATGACACAGCTGGTTTGTGTTTATTATTGATTACATTAGTGTTAGGTTTTCTAGTAACTTTAACAAATTCGGAACGGTCGACTTTTTGAACTTTCTGTTCATCCTCTGTACCCGCGGATCCTTTGGGTTCAACTGGCGGATCCAATTTTTGGGATCCGCCGGATCCGTGGGTGTCTAATTTGGTTGAAACAGTTTTATTCACAGTTTGTTACTTATAGTCACTTAAGGTTCCTAGTTTAATGAATCCTAATCCAGTTTTATCGTGAGCTAGTTTTTGAATTTTCATTATCTCATCTGCACAACTTATGTTCTTATCAAACTTTTTAAACTTAGAATTTTGTTTGATCAATTCTTCCTGTGAAGATCTTAAGGCTTCTAGTTCAAGTTTTAGTTCCTGACACGAAACACAAGTTTCTTTACTACCTTTACCTTTTTCAATTCTTATTGCTTTTTCTTTAAGCCAAAACACTTCATTTTCCAAAAGTATATTCTTTGTTTTTAGAAACTTGTTTTTGTTTATGATTTTTAATGTGATGTCACACAGTTTGTTATATTCAACTTCTAATGTTTCGTCATCTATAGAGGAGTATGAATCAGAATGTACCTCTTCTGTTTCGTGAGCCATTAGTGCAATTTCGTTGTACTTTGGCTCATCATCATCATCTCCTTCACTATCGCTGTAACACCTAAAATCTGAAAACATGTAAAATTACCAAATTGCCCCTACAAGTTAAAAATTTAATTAAAGGCTTATAAAGTACCAAATAAATTCCAAACTTCTGGCAATGCACATGTTATGATCCCAAATAATTTTGACAATATCATTTAACATTTATACAAGTGGTAAAATTACCAAAATACCCCTATTGGTGCCGAATGGATAATATTAAGTTATATTATGATTTTAAAATGCATTTAATTAAGTAAATGAGGAAATAATCAATCAAGTGATTTGGCTAACCAAAATTTCCGAAAATTCTGGTCAACCTCCCCTCCTATGACTCGGCACTCACTCTTAAAAACCAATCCACATCTTATTCTCTCAAACCCTAATTTGCCGAATAAAAAGAAAAACACAAAGAAATCCTTTAAGCCTCCATTCGATCCACAAAAATTACCAAGGCATTTTTCTGAGTTCAAACACAATTCAAGGAGTCTTAGAAAAATCGTGTAGAGTTCATTTGTTGCCCGATCCAATTGTGGTGGAATTATTTCTATCGCTAGACCACTTTTAAGGTAACTTCGTTATAAATTCAACAAAGCTTTGTAAAATTCGATTCTCATTTTTCCTGGAGTTCTTACATCATATGTGACCTATGAAAATTGGTTTCAAGATTTTTAGATCGTTCGTGAAGCTGTGGTGAATTTCGTTAGTTGTGGACTATACGCGTGAGAAAGAATTCGTGCTAGCCATTCCTCACGTTCTAAATTCGGTTTGATATTTTTCCTGAGTCTCTTATGATCCTAGAACACCAAATAAAATGATTATAACATGTCATGCATGATCTACGAATTATTTGCTAATTAAATCAATAAAACGTGTGTAAATTATAAAATATAGCATGCGGATTTTTAAGGCTTTGAAATTATTTTATTCTTGTGTAATATAATCATTTATGACCTGGAAAAATAATGGAAGAATTATCATGGCTTAAATCTTGAGGTTTCGAAATTATTTAGATAATCGGATTTTGAGTAAATCGTGTAAAATGGAAAAGAAAATACATGCGAACTGATTTTGCGAATTAGGGTTTGTTATTGTGATCATGAATAGTGTTTAATTATGAGATAATTATTGGGAATGATTAGGGATCGAGTAGGGTTTGGTTTGTTAAAGAATTAGGGTTAACGATTTGAGATTAAATAAAAAGGGTGTGTTTTGTCAATTATAAAACTCATGGACTATTTTTGTCATGTTATATAAATCATGGGTGACTTGTAAAAATTATAAAATGAAGGGCCTATATGTAAAAATTGTGAGAAAATGAATTTAGTTATATTTGTTAATTCGAATTGGAAATTTATTAAATACAAGGACTAAACATGTAATTTCGGAAAAGTTGAGGTCGACTTGTGTTATAAATGATATTCAGGGGCTAATGTGAAAATTTGGATAATTATTGGACTAATATGTAATTATTATTAATTAAGGATTTAAATGTAAATTCTAAGGACTTAATATGTAACTTTATTAAAATAGAGGGACCAAACTTGTAATTTCTAGAAACTTGGGGCTGTTTTGAATAAATAAATATATTCAGGGAATTATGTGTCTTTTTGATAATTTAATGGCTTGACATGTAACTATTGGTAATTAAAGGTTGAAATTGTAAGTTTAAGGACTGAATATGTAATTTTGATAACTAGAGGGACTAAATGTGTGAATCATGAATAATTGTGGATACTTTCGTACAACATGATAAAATAAGTGTTCATGGAGTAATTTTGATAAATGAAGGGGCTAAAGTGTAACTATGAACAATTAAAGGTCTAAAGTGTAACTTTTGAAACTAAAGGGTGTAAAGTGTAAATTGTATTTTCTTAAGGACCTAATAGGTAGATGTGATAAAAGATACCCTAATTCCAGAAATAATGATGTAACTAAGTATGTTGATCCAACTTTCTAAATATGGAAACTTTCTAAAAGAGGAACTTACCAAATATGGAAACCTGCTATAAATGGAAAGTTACTTAAATGGGAAAGATTGTAATTCTCTTCTTCCCCTTTAGGTGTGAAGAAGGAGTGACTTTGAGCTGTTCTCTACTTTTCTGTGCTTTGTTTCTGTTTGTGCTTTCGTCATAAGGTACAGATACTCTGCCCTTGTTTCAGTAAGGGTTCTTATATCCTATGCATTGATTTTGAGTTATGATTCAGTTAAGATTTCCCAAGCCATTGCTATGTTCCCTTTGAGTGAACCTTTGATATTCCTCTTGATTATGATCTGAGCTTCGTATATCTGACCTATGCCTTTGCCAAGTTGCGCTAAAGTTCTGAACTATCCTTGTGAGAAACTAAGATTTTGAAATGGTTTACTAAACTAAGGTTTTGAACTACTTGTTTTGAACTATCTTTTACGAAGACTATTTTAATGATTATCTTTATGAAACCAATTTAAAGACCATTTTAATTAAATAACTTAATTAAGCTTTCTAAAATGAATCTGTTGAATAAAGACTTGAAGATGGATCCTTTGATACAGACGTTGAACTTTAATTTTGATTCTCTCTGTTTTTAAAACTATGATATGAACTTTGGAAGACCTTGGTGAACCACTCTATTATGAACTATTCGATATGAACCCCTTTCTCTGGACCTTGTGATATGATTTTGAGATGCACCTTTTGATATGAACCTTTTTCATATGACTTTGAGATGCACTTCTGATATGACTTTGAGATGAACCCGTTTGCATGACATTGAGACCTGACTCTTAGTTTGATACCCGAGCCACCTTTTTGTTTCCTAGCCAGGAAGGTAACCTGGCCGTGTCTGTGATGCACCACTGGCATGACTCCTGTGTGGGGGAGTGATTTCTCACGCCGTCCCCTTTTATATTAAGATATGGCCATTATGATTTTGAGTATTATGATTTTGAGATGACTTTGAGTGGGGGCGTATGGATTGCAATCCTAGGCATGTATGTTTTAGTGGATTTAACTATGACTTTGAGTATGACTTTGAGGTGACTGGTGCTTGTGTGCAATACACGCCTTTCACATTTCTGGGAGCTAGCTACTCCACCCCTTGTGATACATGAGGCCACCCCTCATATTATCTGGTTGCCTGAGAGGTATCCCCTCTGATTATGAGATTATGACTTTGAGTTTCTGATGTTGAGATTATGACTTTGAATTATGGGCTCGTGGTAGATGACTACCCTATACTTCCTTATTTCTCTTTCGCTTTGATTATACCTTATGACACTTCCAGTACTTCATTGTATTACCGTTTCGTTATCTTTGCTTGTATTATGTATCTGTTCACTGGGCTTTTTAAGCTCAGCCGCACGTTTTCTTTTCGTGTGCGGCAGGTTTTAGTTGGAAGATGGGTACGAGTGAAGAGACTTTTGGACTTAGAAGACTTGATAGTTTCGGCCTAGAGATGATTAGAAGTTATTTCATTGTTAGAATTTGTATTCGCTTTTATAACCTTGTAATTTCATTATTTCTTCTGTAACCATTGAGAATCTTTGTATTACGTTTGAATGTATGCTTTGTTATATCTGATATGAAACCATTTGTGTGACATCTTTACCCTTGTCGGGTTGGGGTGTTACAATTATGGTATCAGAGCACAGGCTGCGATTCGTAATACATTTACCCTTGGCCTGTGTAAGTTAGGACCACTAAGTTTTCCCTGTAGGCGCTCGTAGGACAACCTTTGAGAAATTGCTTTAGGATCTCCCTATAGGAACCTAAGTGAGGAATGGGTAGAATAAGACATCTGTGTGAGTATCATTGCTTCCGCATTACTCTGATTCGTGCCTTGCTTTTGATTAGAGTCGGTTGATATCTCTTTTGGAAATCAAAAGCTTATGCTTTGCACCACCTAGATTTGAACCTGATAAAATTTGGAAAGTATTGAGAAATTTCATAATTATTGGCAGACACTATTTGATCCTTATCTTCAGATCCCTTTTGGTAGTCATTTTGGATAAAGACTCTCAGTTGCCTCTGATTCTTTTGTTAATCACTTTGACGCCTCTTCAGGCATTCTGAGAACCTCCATGGCGATGACGTATTGGATATGTTTTGTTATTTGTCTTTTGTTTTGATAAGTACCTATGAATCTCCCGACCCTATTCGAGTTGTTTCACCCATCCATGTCCTTGCGGGAAGTCTTGTAGTTCATAACTACGGGTATAAGGATATTCTCATCGCATTTCCGAATAATAAGATTTACGTTGCCGATCTGCTTGATTAATTTTGACCGATCGCTTGTTCGATGATATTCTCGTGAATTTCTTGAGTTTCGAGTAAATTTTGACACCACCGAATTCTAATACCTAGTATCGTTTATGTCATTTTCAGCATGGCACCTCCAGCACGCCACAGATATCGTTGGACAACTAGGTTCGCCATCGGCCGGAAGAGGACCGGAAAATTGAGGAGGATTGCCAAGAGGATATTGATCCCCACTAGGATGTGGCCGGGCCGGATCGAAGAAAGGAGGACCATCATGAATATAAGTGAGACGGAGGAACAGCTGCACGTGACAGAAATAACAGATGAAGAGGACATTGTAACTAGATACCAGAGAAGAGGCCCCAGGTTTTCAGAAGAAAGAGGAGTGGTACGAGTTGAACCTCGCAAATTGTACGGATTTGTGGACCGCATAGAAGATGAAGGAAGATACACTTATGGGGGTTTCGCAAGCCAGCCACTTCCCCAGCCAGAAGGAAACCGGAACGGATGGATCAGCGAGGAAGAGGAGAAGGATTCAGACTTGGAATCTACTGCAAGTAAACCAATCTAAGCATGGAGTTAGGAGCCTAGTAACTGTATTGTTTAGAATTTTATCTCGAATTTCTTATGGCATTAACGTTTCGCGTACCTCCGTTGAATTATGAGAATTGTTCCGAATAAGATTTGAGAAATATTTGAAATAAATTTGGTGCGATGTGTGCTTCACCTTTGTAAATCTGTTAGAACTCATCTCAGCTATATAAGTCAGAACTTTAACTTTCCGCATTGGTTTTGGCATCCCTTGAAGTTATGTTGTTTCGAGTACTGAAGTGTTCCTAGAAACCATTTCGTATTTCAACGACTAAACCTTATCTTAGAAGCTTTTAGCGTTTGAACTCTCTGAACATGAGCATGGTGTTGAACATTGTTTAGCGTCCTGAACTTTTTGAATTTGAGTCCCCAATGGATCACCAAGTTTTTCACCGGCATAGGAAGTAAGATTTGACATGATTGTCTGGGTATCTAGCAAAAACGTCGGATAGATCATACCTATTCATTGGAACAAAAAGGGAAGAGCATGGAGACTATTTTGCACCATGCTAGAAATTTGATGATCACTTGTGCAATTTGGGAGTTGGATATTGTTGAGACAATGGTGTTCCTTGCCTGATCTGGAGTTAACAACATCGGAGACTACCCTGAAGAGTGAAGACATTCCTTTTCAAGACAGAAGTTTTGGTGATGCAGAAGAAGAAGTTTAGTCAAGACGGCGAACCCGGAGCTGATGAAGACGCACAGTCTCACTTCCCTATTCATCTTGGTTGTACTAAGATGAATTGAGAGCGGAAGCGGACTGTATGATGAAGAGACTTAAAGATCATTCCCGAAATCCACAATACCTATCACATTACAAGAAGAACTGCAGGAGGCTCAGCGAACCAAACACAAGTTCCTGATGATGGTTTTCACTTTCCGATTGATAGACAGATGAAGACAGATTTACCAGACTTGAAGAGGTTGGATGTGTTGAATGAGCGAAAGTTGTAAAACAAATCCTTCATATTTGGAAGAATTGATTCTGTTCAGACCGGAATTCTTAGCGACTAAAATTCGCTTTAGTTGACTCTATTAAGTTTCGTCATATCGTTAAAAGATTCTCTTATGATCTAGGTTCTCGAGTAGCATATCAGTTGTGCCTATTTTCGTATGTTCGATGATAACCGGTTTAAGAGTTTTTGGATAATGATGGAAGATATGATGTTAGTAACGGCGTACCTCACGTTAGTTCGGAAATCTGGGATTTTGATACTCGTGCGGATAGTTTTGTTTCATCTTTGGATTTTGACATTTGTATTTAGTTGATCTTTGATGTCTATAGAAGTACTAGGTGGATTAAGATAGGTGGTTCTGATTACGACTTGAGATAAAGTATGACCATCATAAGGGCAGGCTTATGTGGTGCTAGTATTATGACGCCTGATCAACGTGATAATACTTACACCATATAACGTGCACTCATCGTGGGCATAGGATATCTTAGGAAGTACCTAAGAAGCTTAGAATTTGACCCCTGATTAGAACATCCGCGTTTAGTGGGACTTTGGATTCATTCTACCTATCCAGTTAATCTGCTATCTTTGATGTTCGACTGAATACGTTGGGATGCTCGTCGAGCGTTTTGCTGATCTCTGCACTTCCGATAATGATCTTAGAGTCTATTATAGGGCCTTCTGCCGTTTGATGATGTCTAACGTTATGCTTTCTGTCTGTATGGATTCAATCTGTTCTGCTATGTATACGTTCCGCATTCATGAAGTCTGTTCATTTTGATCTGCTATGAGTTAAGATATGAGATTTTGGATTCTGAGAAAACAAGACTTGTTTGTTTATGAGGACACCTTTGGAAGGCTCTTTTGAAGCCGTGACTATTTGCAAAGCTGAAGAATTATTTTTGCACCACCCCATGGTTTCTACGAACCGATGTATTCTCGTTTCATTCGCCTAAACAATTCGATGTTAACCCTACATATTGGTTGTACCTCTTCCTGGAGAATTTGAATTTCCATCCGTACATTGGTACGTTATCATTTTGGATTCAAGCTCAACGTAATGTGTCTCCGTTAGGTTTCGATTCGTTTCAATTCTGGCTCTTTGCAAATTTCGAGGACGAAATTTTTCTTTTTAGAGGGGAAGAAGTTGTAACACCTAAAATCTGAAAACATGTAAAATTACCAAATTGCCCCTACAAGTTAAAAATTTAATTAAAGGCTTATAAAGTACCAAATAAATTCCAAACTTCTGGCAATGCACATGTTATGATCCCAAATAATTTTGACAATCTCATTTAACATTTATACAAGTGGCAAAATTACCAAAATACCCCTATTGGTGCCGAATGGATAATATTAAGTTATATTATGATTTTAAAATGCATTTAATTAAGTAAATGAGGAAATAATCAATCAAGTGATTTGGCTAACCAAAATTTCCGAAAATTCTGGTCAACCTCCCCTCCTATGACTCGGCACTCACTCTTAAAAACCAATCCACATCTTATTCTCTCAAACCCTAATTTGCCGAATAAAAAGAAAAACACAAAGAAATCCTTTAAGCCTCCATTCGATCCACAAAAATTACCAAGGCATTTTTCTGAGTTCAAACACAATTCAAGGAGTCTTAGAAAAATCGTGTAGAGTTCATTTGTTGCCCGATCCAATTGTGGTGGAATTATTTCTATCGCTAGACCACTTTTAAGGTAACTTCGTTATAAATTCAACAAAGCTTTGTAAAATTCGATTCTCATTTTTCCTGGAGTTCTTACATCATATGTGACCTATGAAAATTGGTTTCAAGATTTTTAGATCGTTCGTGAAGCTGTGGTGAATTTCGTTAGTTGTGGACTATACGCGTGAGAAAGAATTCGTGCTAGCCATTCCTCACGTTCTAAATTCGGTTTGATATTTTTCCTGAGTCTCTTATGATCCTAGAACACCAAATAAAATGATTATAACATGTCATGCATGATCTACGAATTATTTGCTAATTAAATCAATAAAACGTGTGTAAATTATAAAATATAGCATGCGGATTTTTAAGGCTTTGAAATTATTTTATTCTTGTGTAATATAATCATTTATGACCTGGAAAAATAATGGAAGAATTATCATGGCTTAAATCTTGAGGTTTCGAAATTATTTAGATAATCGGATTTTGAGTAAATCGTGTAAAATGGAAAAGAAAATACATGCGAACTGATTTTGCGAATTAGGGTTTGTTATTGTGATCATGAATAGTGTTTAATTATGAGATAATGATTGGGAATGATTAGGGATCGAGTAGGGTTTGGTTTGTTAAAGAATTAGGGTTAACGATTTGAGATTAAATAAAAAGGGTGTGTTTTGTCAATTATAAAACTCATGGACTATTTTTGTCATGTTATATAAATCATGGGTGACTTGTAAAAATTATAAAATGAAGGGCCTATATGTAAAAATTGTGAGAAAATGAATTTAGTTATATTTGTTAATTCGAATTGGAAATTTATTAAATACAAGGACTAAACATGTAATTTCGGAAAAGTTGAGGTCGACTTGTGTTATAAATGATATTCAGGGGCTAATGTGAAAATTTGGATAATTATTGGACTAATATGTAATTATTATTAATTAAGGATTTAAATGTAAATTCTAAGGACTTAATATGTAACTTTATTAAAATAGAGGGACCAAACTTGTAATTTCTAGAAACTTGGGGCTGTTTTGAATAAATAAATATATTCAGGGAATTATGTGTCTTTTTGATAATTTAATGGCTTGACATGTAACTATTGGTAATTAAAGGTTGAAATTGTAAGTTTAAGGACTGAATATGTAATTTTGATAACTAGAGGGACTAAATGTGTGAATCATGAATAATTGTGGATACATTCTTATAATATGATAAAATAAGTAACCATTGTGAAACTTTGATAAATGAAGGGGCTAAAGTGTAACTATGAACAATTAAAGGTCTAAAGTGTAACTTTTGAAACTAAAGGGTGTAAAGTGTAAATTGTATTTTCTTAAGGACCTAATAGGTAGATGTGATAAAAGATACCCTAATTCCAGAAATAATGATGTAACTAAGTATGTTGATCCAACTTTCTAAAAGAGGAACTTACTAAAGATGGACACCTGCTATAAATGGAAAGTTACTTAAATGGGAAAGATTGTAATTCTCTTCTACCCCTTTAGGTGTGAAGAAGGAGTGACTTTGAGCTGTTCTCTACTTTTCTGTGCTTTGTTTCTGTTTGTGCTTTCGTCATAAGGTACAGATACTCTGCCCTTGTTTCAGTAAGGGTTCTTATATCCTATGCATTGATTTTGAGTTATGATTCAGTTAAGATTTCCCAAGCCATTGCTATGTTCCCTTTGAGTGAACCTTTGATATTCCTCTTGATTATGATCTGAGCTTCGTATATCTGACCTATGCCTTTGCCAAGTTGCGCTAAAGTTCTGAACTATCCTTGTGAGAAACTAAGATTTTGAAATGGTTTACTAAACTAAGGTTTTGAACTACTTGTTTTGAACTATCTTTTACGAAGACTATTTTAATGATTATCTTATGAAACCAATTTAAAGACCATTTTAATTAAATAACTTAATTAAGCTTTCTAAAATGAATCTGTTGAATAAAGACTTTGAAGATGGATCCTTTGATACAGACGTTGAACTTTAATTTTGATTCTCTCTGTTTTTAAAACTATGATATGAACTTTGGAAGACCTTGGTGAACCACTCTATTATGAACTATTCGATATGAACCCCTTTCTCTGGACCTTGTGATATGATTTTGAGATGCACCTTTTGATATGAACCTTTTTCATATGACTTTGAGATGCACTTCTGATATGACTTTGAGATGAACCCGTTTGCATGACATTGAGACCTGACTCTTAGTTTGATACCCGAGCCACCTTTTTGTTTCCTAGCCAGGAAGGTAACCTGGCCGTGTCTGTGATGCACCACTGGCATGACTCCTGTGTGGGGGAGTGATTTCTCACGCCGTCCCCTTTTATATTAAGATATGGCCATTATGATTTTGAGTATTATGATTTTGAGATGACTTTGAGTGGGGGCGTATGGATTGCAATCCTAGGCATGTATGTTTTAGTGGATTTAACTATGACTTTGAGTATGACTTTGAGGTGACTGGTGCTTGTGTGCAATACACGCCTTTCACATTTCTGGGAGCTAGCTACTCCACCCCTTGTGATACATGAGGCCACCCCTCATATTATCTGGTTGCCTGAGAGGTATCCCCTCTGATTATGAGATTATGACTTTGAGTTTCTGATGTTGAGATTATGACTTTGAATTATGGGCTCGTGGTAGATGACTACCCTATACTTCCTTATTTCTCTTTCGCTTTGATTATACCTTATGACACTTCCAGTACTTCATTGTATTACCGTTTCGTTATCTTTGCTTGTATTATGTATCTGTTCACTGGGCTTTTTAAGCTCAGCCGCACGTTTTCTTTTCGTGTGCGGCAGGTTTTAGTTGGAAGATGGGTACGAGTGAAGAGACTTTTGGACTTAGAAGACTTGATAGTTTCGGCCTAGAGATGATTAGAAGTTATTTCATTGTTAGAATTTGTATTTGCTTTTATAACCTTGTAATTTCATTATTTCTTCTGTAACCATTGAGAATCTTTGTATTACGTTTGAATGTATGCTTTGTTATATCTGATATGAAACCATTTGTGTGACATCTTTACCCTTGTCGGGTTGGGGTGTTACAATCGCTCCAAGCTCCACTAACATAGGCTCTTTGAAACTTGTTTTTTGGAGGCTTTGGGCATTCTCCTATTAAATGACCGGCATCTCCACACCTATAGCATTTCCTTTCAACCTTACCTTTTCTATCATCACGGTCTTTCCGAAAAGATTTCTTTTCATCACGAGGTGGTCTTACAAACTTTCCTCGTCTCCTGAAGAATTTCTTGAAATCTCTCACGGCCATGGCATATTCTTCATCATCACTGTCAGAACACGATTCATCATCACTTGACTCGACTTTGGCTTTCAAGGAAATGGACTTTGTCTTCTCCTTTTTGCCTTTGACAATTTCCGAATCTTTTTCCATGATCATTTTGTGAACTTTTAAGTTTCCTATGAGCTCATCTAAGGTCATGCTTGAGAGATCCTTGGATTCTTCAATAGCCGTCACCTTTCCCTCCATTTTGGATGGAGTGCTCTTAGAAATTTCCTGACAAAATTCTTACTAGAAAAAGTTTCGTCAAGTGCTTTAAGTGATGTGATAATAGTATTGAACCTAGCAATTGCACAATCAATGGTCTCATCTTCAGAGATAACAAATTATTCTTATTGTTGAACAAGAAGATCAATTTTGTTATCTTTTACTTGTGAGTTCCCTTGATGTGTAACAATAAGAGATTGCCAAATATCTTTAGCCGTTTTACACATAAAAACTCTTTCATATTCTTTCTTAGGTAAGGCGTTATAAAGCATCATTTTGGCTTCATTATTTTTGGCAATCAATTTCTTTTGCTCGTCACTGTGACGAGTAAGAGAAGCTCCTTCATCCCGACCACCCGAAGTATTACTTATAGGCTTGTAATCACCATCAACAATTATATACCATAGATCTATGTCCTTTGACTTCACATATGTCTCAAAACGATTTTTCCAATATATAAAGCTATTTGGTTCAAAAAGTGGTGGTCTTTGCATAGATTGCCCTTCTTTAAAGTTTTCAAAATCCATTTGATCGTTTCAAGTTTTAAAATACAATTTATTTTAAAATTCTTGAGTAACACCGCTCTGGTACCAATTGTGGAAAACTAGAAGGGGGGTTGAATAGTTTTACCGTTTTTAAATTTTAATCGTTTTGATACTTATATGAATTCAACGAAACTTTGCACAAACAAATAATCACATACAATATAAATAAAAAGTAAAGAGAGGAAAGATCAAACCACACAACACGGATGTTTATAGTGGTTCGGCTACAAGGACTCTCTTCCTTGCCCTACTCCACTCCTCGAGTCTCTTACTCGAGAGTTATCCTTCACTAAGAAACAAACTCCCTTCTAGGCGGAGAAAACCTTTACACGTCGCTTACTTCTTTTTCCGGTACTAAGCTAAACACCGGGTTCTTTACAAGGGTACAACCACTCCCATTTGGTTCTTTACAAGGGTACAACCACTCCCGACACTCTTTGTGTTTTGAGGACTAAATCACTAACCACACTCACTGATTACAAATGATAAATGATGATATATGCTAACTATTACAATGTGACAGTAATGAGACTTAAGGATTACGGTTTTGTAGATCCTTGTACACTTGAACTCTTTTCTACAAAAAGGAAGATCAAAGTGAAATGCAAATATGAAATGATGTTAGTGAGATCTATACATAATGTATATGAGTAAATTATGTATGTAAGTGATGAGTGAGCCAAATGATCAGCTTGCTATTTATAGGCAAGCTGATCAACAGCTCACGGATCCCACGGATCCCAAAAAAGGGATCCGTCCTTCATTGGACTTGGATCCGTGGGTGTTGACAGCTAAGAGATTTGGTGTATCTTTCCAAATATCCCATATCTTACCAAATCTTCCAAAATCCTCAAATGTCAACTATGTAACTTGTAAATCTAAACAAGATATTTCAAAATCTAACAAAGATATCATATGTGATGTATGCAATGATGTCATGGAATGTTTTTTGAAATAAAGTTTCCTTTTAAGGAAATAAGTTACTAAATAAGTAAACTTGTAATTCTTGGTTATTTTGTGAAGTGTAAAATGTATACTTAAGAGACTTAAGCTAGTATTTATTCTTTGCTAAAAGATATGCCTTGTATTTGTCATAAACAAAACTAAGAAAAGATCGAAGAATATAAATAACGTTTTTGGAACGAGATATTTGTATTAACATATATATATATATATATATATATATATGTATATATATATATATGTATATATATATATATGTATATATATATATATATATATATATATACTAGACTTCAAAGCCCGCCCGATGGGCGGGCATGACTTATAAAGTTCCTTGTAAGGTATTAGTTAAGTAGGGCTTCTTTGTTAATGTGTTAAACATGAAAATTAGTTGACTTTTATTAATTATTAAAAAATTTGACAAATAACAATTTTCAATGTGTTTATTTTATTCACTTTTGAGATAATTCAGGGAAGAAAACTCATCACTGAAGAGCAGGCATACATGTGGAGATTTTTGTGTTTACTTTTATTAATAGTTGTTGTTGAGCATACCGCAGCAAGCAATTGTATACTGTTTAGGAAGCCCGACCGATGGCGGAAATCAGTTATAAATATCGCTTGAAGGTATTAGTTAACGAATAATAAGATATAAATGTACAAATTTCATAATAGTTGTTTATAGGAAGCGTTAGTTATTGTTTTTGATGAATTAGCATCCGTATGCCAATAATCAGTTGTCTAATGTTTTTTGTTTCCCACTTTTGAGACAGCTACATGAAGACACACTGCATCAATGAATTGGTTATGGTTTAATTTTTGCACCATCTTATTCTCAAAAGTGCTGAGGACCATAACTGATATGAGGTGGGTTTCACTAATAATTATCTTTGGAAAAAATAAGCTAACGAAAACTAAGATATAAACGTACTAATTTTTATATTAAATACATTAACAATTAAAGTAAATGAACGTTAACATTTATAGAAAAATTAATATATACAAAGTATTTTTTTAACAATATAGTATATGATTGAAACTAAAATGTAAAATAGCAACAAATGCCTTGAGAAGTCTGTTCTTACTTTTGCTGCGGTTTGAAGTAGTGATTAAAGAGGTTGTAAGCAATTACATACACTTCGGGCCACACTTCTCCCGTTCAACTTCTTACCTAATTCAAAAATCCACTGTAACAGATAAATTACAAAATGTAGGAATGTGTCAATAAGTAAAAAGGTTTGTCGATATTGTATAACAATGCAAATAACTGCTCCAAATCGACCACTTAAGGTACCACCGTATTTACATGTTTTTAACTTTTAAAAAAATCTCTTAAAGCTATTTTTAATCTATGTTGATATAAGATGGCTGAAGATAGCCCTTAAAGCTATTTTTAAAAATAGTCCATTTGAAAATGTACCACCAACTCAAGCTTAAACAAAAAACTTGAAATTACTAATTGTTGATTTCAAATCAGTTCCTTTTTTAAACATCATATGCTAAACGCAAAAATTAAACCAAACTCATCGCATGTGAAAGGAGATGACAAATTTATTACTTCATATATGAAGCATTTTTATATTAAGCTATCTCCCTTGGCGTTTAGGTTGTAACATTGTTGTTTATGTGGATGGATGAATTTATGTTGTGACATGTTTAGTTCTATGATATTTTTCACTTGTTCTTCAAAACATAATTCTCTGACTTTGACTTATTGTTTAAAAACTAATTCGTTTGGTATCTATCGACACTTTGAACCATCACTATGTGGTGGTACAAAGTAAGACATGTATGGAGCTTTGAATGGTTCTATTGTCTAAATCTGCACAAACAGTTGTGTTTGATTACATTTCAAGAACACACAATTCCTTGATGTTCCTGGTATATTAAAATAATAGTTTCGCTTTTATTAGGCCTAAAATTTTATACTGTTAGAATATGTTTCGAATTCCACCCTTAACATTTTAGAACAAATTAGTTCATGTAGGAATGAATGGTGTCTTTTGCTCTATTAATTACTTGCTATATATGCAGTTTTTTATTGGTGTTTTACCGTTGTAGTTTTTACTATACTTTAACTACAACAATTGTTGGTCTGCAATGAATCTATGTAAAGAGCAACAATATACTCAATTACTCATTTGATATTTAGTCCGGTAAAAAAAACACCTTTTTAATGAGTTAGAAGATATGCATTTGTAAACAACTGTTTTTTTGCCGTTGTAAATGATATGTTCACGGCTCAAATCAGAAAAGATAAATGTAAATAGAAACATCGATGAAACAGACAATTGCTAATCGTAATTACTAATAATGAAAAGTATTGATGCTTACATGTAAATAATATGTTTACGGCTCAAGAATCTGGTGGACATGAACCTGCAGTATTCATCACTCCAATTTTTAAAACGTCCATGATAAATCTTTCATTTAGGAATTGGTCAGCGAAATGTGCCCACGTAACCATTGGGACCCCAGCACAGATCCCTTCTAGAGTCGAGTTCCATCCACAATGAGTTATGAAACCTCCAATGGCTTGGTGTGACAGTATAAGGACTTGCGGTGACCAACCACGAACAATTAGGCCCCTCTCTTTTATCCTATCTTCATATCCACCTTCAGAAATCCATCTCTCAAGTTTGTCACTTGTGCACCTAATGAACCAAACAAATGATGTGTCAGGTTACACATATTATATGATGTACGCTTTTTTCTCTGTTCATTCTGCAAATTCAGAATATAGCAAAGTAACATATATCTAACAGTGGCTAAGAGCAACTTATTGAAACGAATTCTAAACTAACATCTGATATTTAGAGTGCGTTCCACTATAATTAAACACAAAGGGTTGTTCATGATTGCTTACTAAAACTGCACTTTTTTTATACTTTTGTTGAGGACACTTCTTTACTTTTAGCAAGTTTCACCAAAAGACAATATTTTTGTAGAAGCACCATATGTTTCAAGATGAGGCGGTACCAACAAATAGCATAGTACGTTAAGCAAAATGAGTTTTAATTCATCGTGAATTGGTAAAAAGGAAATATAATAAAAAGGAATTATCTTGGCATGAAGAAATGGGTCAGCAACAAAATTACTTTGGAATGCAAGTCAGAACCAGGTTTGCTATAAGCCTAGCCGCAAACTTAATGCCCATGTGTAAGAACAATTCAATTCAGTTTGGATGTATGCTTGTATCGCTTCTCATCCAGGTCAGTGGGCCAAAGGTGAGGGGTAAGTATTACACCAAATGCAAGAAATACCTTCTTAATATGTGTAGATGTAGCAGCATTGTTGACCAACATGTCAAAATTCCCCCAAGCATCAACTGCCAAAATGACTACAAAGTAAAAAAAAAAATCGCAATAGAATTTAAGAAAATCAAATCAAAATATAATAGCAGTTTCATTTACCATTTTGATCATAGATGCAACCTATCCAATTTTTAAAATATCTCCCACAAATGCAAGTGCGTTACTACCCATCTACCATTTTGTTGTGAAGTCTCTTACCATCAAGTCCGGACCAGACAATCCACAAAACCTATAATTAGCCACAGCCAGGCTCCTAAGAAACTCACCAATCTTACCTGTTCCATTCATCCACCCCTGCAAATCCACAGGATTATGCTCCTGGCTAGGATATGAAAAAACATTAGACGCTGCATGAAGATAAGCACCAGAGTCCATAATCCCAACAACCTGTATCAGAGACTGTTGTAGTAACATTGGTAAAAAAATGAACCTTCATCAAATACAGTAACCCTGTTATGGTAAAGATGAACTAACCTTGATTCTGGAATAGATTGTACTAAACTTGCAGCTTTGAGTTTATTCTCAAAACAACACAAGGTAGATGTGTCTGCACACAAAAAGAGGCATTGATCCCAACATGCCAATTAATGTAAGTTTAATTTAGTTTAAATAATGGTCACCTTTTTTCAAGAAACTGTCCTATTCGAGCTTCCCGTCGACCACATTTTTGCAGTGTAAGTCCACCACAAAAACCTCATACATCTAGGATACGTAATGTTTGGGTCTGCAGTGGCTAAGAAGTAGATTACACACAAGAAGACTGCCAAGAACGCAACATATATCATTGACAGCATAGGAACTGTGACCATAACACCGTGATGGCTGAAGAACGAACCATCCGGCCTCCTCCTTATCTTCTGACCGATTAACCAAAGCATAAGACCATAAATCGCAATTGAGATTGTACAGATAAGTGTATGACAATGTACTGTTCTCCTGTAGGCCTGTTAAGAACAATATTAACGTAAGGAATTGGAATTAAGATAAACACAAACTACAAATATTTTGCCTAAATCATTATAAACATATAGTTTCAGCACAATTATCAATTTATCATTCGACACAACATCTTTTTTACTTGGTATCTTTCAGTATAGAATAAGTATTTTATTTTTCATAATTTTTCTAATTGGATTTGAAAGAAGTTATACTGTTCCCGATTTATCTATCATTCTCATTCTGTTAAGAGTTTTCCTCAGGCCATCACATGCTAGGGTACATGTAAGGGAGTAAGACTACGGACCCCGTCTCTCTTGAATCTAGCCACTTAAGACAATCATGCCCGTCAACTGCAGCCTTGTTTCCTCTCTCGGCTGTATCTTGGAAACTTTTGTTGCATAGTGAAACCGGGCCAATACACCACACCTTTTTGTCTTTCACCTTTGTGAATGCTTCAACATACTTAGGTTCCAACTCCTCAAAACTATTAACCACGATCCCATATGCACCTTTCCCCGCCTCTCACCCATTTCTGACCCGTTCAACCGTCAAAACCCACTGATTTAAGGACTCAACTGTACCTACTGCAGGCCCCGTATCAGCACGCAAATGTACCCATTTGACTGGGGGTGGCTGAATATGACGCAATAAAACACACCTGAAGTATAGAAAAGAAAATAACTATTTATATCGATGATGATCTTCCAGGAAAAAAAACTACAATTCTATAGCAAATATTACCTAATGAATGAGTACCGAAAACATAAAATTCAACTATCCTTCTGTTGCATTGTTCGCAACTCAGATTATATTAAGCCTAATTGATCGCACGCCGTATGCACAGCATCACTGGCTTAAAGGTACAGAGTGCAGTGTTTTGATTAGGCAATTGCTATTGATATAACTGATATACAAATACATTAAGAGAAGTTTGCTTACAGATCAATAAAAGGACGTATGGGTAGGCTACGCCACTGGGGTTCTCCATGTAGCTCACTTAGTAAAGTATCCTCCTGTATACAACACAACCACCCTATCAATTGGCATCTACTATCATGGACCTGCGTCACACAAAGTGAAAAATCAGCTTCATAGCTTGTAATGTGGCGCCAAGAAAGTATAACAAAATATTTGAAGTACTTACCTCCATAGCTGAAGCAATGGTTTGTATAATCCGGTCAAACACGGTTCAAACGACCTCCAATGGAGAAGGCTTTTGTATATCAAAGAAGCAGCAACTGGTTTGCCACTCGAGAATCCATGTAGCTTCATAGCTTGTAATGTGGCACCAAGAAAGTATAACAAAATATTTGAAGTACTTACCTCCATAGCTAAAGCAATGGTTTGTATAATCCGGTCAAACACGGTTCAAACGACCTCCAATGGAGAAGGCTTTTGTATATCAAAGAAGCAGCAACTGGTTTGCCACTCGAGAATCCTAGATCTTGTGTGATACACTTGATAAGTAGATCCTGGTTCTCCTGCAAACATTAGGTAATCAGCATATTAGAAAAGATCATATAACAATTAAATTCATGATCATAACCACTTACTTGTTGCTATTTTGCATCATAACCTATCTAATATACTCTATCAAACTTTATTAGTATTCTGAACACAAACCTTTGAGTTGATTCTCTTGAAGGTGCTCTGCTCTTTTTTCAGCATCCTCAAACTTTTCATTAACTGGGCATTCCTGGCATCAGCTTCTATCAATGACTTTTTAGCCTCTTCTACCTCCTGCTTTTGATTTTGCAGCAAAGTCTGCACAAAAGTATAAATTAAGCAACCACATCCTATGGATGTATCTAAGATTACCGTACGGTTTACCACACTTCCACCACCACTTTTCGACATTGAAAATTACTGTGAAATTCACGGTCACATGATACCTAGAAAAACTACATAAACGTTAAACCAAACACAAATACTGAATATCAAATGCATGTGTTTAGGAACCTGATACTATCTAAATTTCATGTATCCGTAATCAATTTGGTAGACCTGTATGCAAGAATCGGGCGAATAATACAAATCATACGTAATGGTGATGCAATAAACAGTTAGGCTCAGATATTACATATTAAAGTAAAACAAAGATTCTTAATTCAACCTAAACATATTGTAATACATAAGCCAATGGTCTACCAAATTTTTATAAACATTATGACACTGCAAAAAGCATATAAATTTGAAGATAACAAACTCACTTGTGAACAGTTTCCTTGAACTTCTCCTCATCTATAATGCAACCACTAAAATAAAGACAATACCTTTATAAAGACAGTATGTACTAAACTGCTAATGTAAATACAATTGATAAAAAGTAGTTAAAAAGGATTTAAAGTTAAAAGAAGAAAAACCTGCTAAGTACAAGCTTTGTAACACCAAAGAACATTAGGTCTAGACTTAACAATTGATTTCCTAAGCAAATAGTGCAGGTTCAAAATCTGTCATCACAGCATACAAAAACACACATATTAATGAATAGCCTGACTATAAATCACAATAATCAATTTTTTGTTCAAATCAGAATATCGAAACACCCGTAGGTTCAAATTAAAACAAATTAAAATCTTACTTTCTGATTGGGTGGACTTGAGAAGTTAGGATTGTGAGAACCCTCTTTTCTTCAATGGTGCATCTCTATGGAACAGAAATATAAAATCGATAGAAACTAAACTACATATATTAAATCAGAATCTGTGAGTTTAATGTCAACAGTTGTATAATTTACATTCTTCGGGTTAGACTATAAAAAAAATACAACTATTATTATGATTTTGTTTACTCACAACTTAATTGTCATATTTGAGAGAGGGAAAGTAATTAAATGACCTCAAGTTTAGCATCACAGAAAAACATACCCAATTACATGTGTGTCGTCCAAGATCTCTAAACCAACCGAGTACCAAATCTGCACTTTATCCGATATCTGACAAAGCTGGCAGTACTAACAATATATCTGATAAAGCTAACAGTATTAACTTTCTTGAGCCAGCAGTACTATTTGAACAAATAAATAACAATAATCCAAATAAGAAGAGGAGTACCCAATATTGCAAACCTGGCAAATTATAATTAATTGGCTCTAACACATGAACACCTAAAAAAGTCAGTAGATGAGCATTAGAGAAAAAAAGGAATTCGATGATATGAATGAAAAAGAGTTGTTATATTTAATTAGAAGAATCTACATGGCATGTCAAGCATTCATGTTTGCAAACCTGTGATGAAGAAAACAAAAAAAAATGTAAACCGAACATTAGAAGAAAAGAGGAAAAAAAATATATATTATGAATGAAGTGCAGATTTTTTTTTACCTGTATCTTTTGATTAGGGTTGGCTAACTTGTAGGGATTCTCCTAATTATCTCATATAATTAATATTGCAGAACTATATTTAAGGAAAAGATATGCTTGATAATTTAAATTGCTCTTTTGTCTAGTATATCTTTATTGTTTTCAATTATCAATCACAAAAACTCATGTGCTCCACTGGTTGAGATGCTAGTTTGTGAATGCCTAGACCTTGGTTCGAATCCATTAATGTACATTTTTTACACAAATAAATTCCGAAATTTACACACTGCTTAGGTGGCGCTTAGGTGGAATAAGAGCATGATTACTCATCAATCCAGCGCTTATTCATCAATCCTACATTTGATGACGTCATACGCATCCTGTTATATATAATATGTAGATATATATATGTATATATATGTATATATATATGTATATATATATATATATATATATATATATATATATATATATATATGTATATATATATATATATGTATATATATATGTATATATATATATGTGTGTATATATATATGTATGTATATATATATATATATATATATATATATATATATATATATATATATATATATATATATATATATATATATATATACATATATCAAACTTTTTAAACTTGGAATTTTGTTTAATAAGATCTTCCTGTGTGGTTTTTAGTGTTTCTAGTTCCAATTTTAGTTCTTGACATGAGGCACATGTTTCTTTACTATTTTTACCTTTTTCCATTCGTATCTCTTTTTCTTTAAGCCAGTAGACTTCATTTTCTAAAAGTGTTGTTTTTGTTTTCAAAAATTTGTTTTTGTTTATGATTTTTAAAGTGACGTCACATAGTTTGTTATATTCTACTTCTAAGGTTTCATAATCTATAGAGGAGTACGATGAGTCAGAATGTACCTCTTCTGTGTTATGAGCCATGAGAGCAACTTCGTCATTCTTAGGCTCGTCGTCATCTCCTTCACTATCACTCCAAGCTCCACTGACAAATGCTCTTTGAGACTTGTTCTTTGGAGGCTTTGGACATTCACCTATCAAGTGACTAGAATCTCCACACCTATAGCATTTTCTATCTACCTTTCCTTTTCTATCATCACGGTCCTTTCTGAAGGATTTCTTTTCTTCACGAGGTGTTCTTACAAACTTTCCTCTTCTCCTGAAGAATTTCTTGAAATCTCTTACGGCCATGGCATATTCTTCATCTTCACTATTTGAGCAAGATTCTTGATAATCACTTGACTCTGCTTTAGCTTTCAAGGCAATGGACTTCATCTTCTCCTTTTTGCCTTTAACAATTTCCGAGTCTTTTTCCATCACCATTTCGTGAACTTTGAGATTTCCTATGAGCTCGTCCAGTGTCATACTTGAAAGATCCTTAGATTCTTCAATAGCTGTCACCTTTGCTCTCCACTTCGGGTGGAGTGCTCTCAGAAATTTCCTGACAAAATTCTTATTAGAAAAAGATTCGTCAAGTGCTTTAAGTGATGTGATAATAGTATTAAATCTTGCAAACGCACTATCAATGGTCTCATCTTCAGAGATAACAAATTGTTCATATTGTTGAACAAGAAGATCAATTTTGTTATCTTTGACTTGTGAGTTCCCTTGATGAGTGATAATAAGAGATTGTCATATATCTTTAGCCGTTTTACACATAAAAACTCTTTCATATTCTTTCTTAGGTAAAGCATTATAAAGCATCATTTTGGCTTCATTATTTTTGGCAATCAACTTCTTTTGCTCATCACTATAACGAGTAAGAGAAGTACCTATATCCTGACCACCTGAAATATCATTACTTATAGCCTTGTAATCACCATCTACAATTATATATCATAGATCTATGTCCTTTGACTTTACATATGTCTCAAAGCGATTTTTCCACTATATGAAATAATTTGGTTCAAATAGTGGTGGTCTTTGCATAGATTGCCCTTCTTTAAAGTTTTCAAAATCCATGATCGTTTCAAGTTTTTAAAATACAATTTATTTTGAAAATCTTGAGTAACCTGCTCTGGTACCAATTGTGGAAAACTAGAAGGGGGGTTGAATAGTTTTACCGTTTTAAAATTAATTCGCTTTGTTACTTTATGTAATTTCAAAGGAAATATGCACAAACAAATATTCACACAATATATATGAAAAGTAGAGAGAGGAATAATCAAACCAGACAACACGGATGTTTATAGTGGTTTGGCTACAAGGACTCTCTTCCTTGCCCTACTCCACTCCTTGAGTTATCCTTCACTAAGAAACAAACTCTCTTCTAGGTGGAGAAAACCTTTACACGTCGCTTACTTCTTTTTCTGGTACTAAGCTAAACACCGGGTTCTATACAAGGGTACAACCACTCCCGTTTGGTTCTTTCACAAGGGTACAACCACTCCCGACACTCTTTGTGTTTTGAGGACTAAAACACTAACCACACTCACTGATATAAATGATACAAAGAATGATGTGTGAACTAGCTACAAAATATCACACAGTAAGTATACTAAAGGATAACGGTTCGTTGATCCTTGAATGCTTCATCTCTTTTCTACTAAAGGAAAGATCAAATGAAGTGAATGAATGATGAGGGTTTGTAATATGCTACTGAATGAATATGTATTTAAGCTATATGAGTGATAATGTGTTCAAATAATCAGCTTGCTACTTATAGGCAAGCTGGTGAATAGCTGGTGGATCCCAAAAAAGGGATCCGTCCTTGTATGCACTTGGATCCGCCAGTGCAGGACAGCTAATGGATTTCTAAATCTTTCCAAATCCTGCACAATCTTTCCATATCTTTGTCAAGTCATTTCAAGATCTTCCAATGTCAACTCTTTGGCTTAAGATATAAACAAAATATTACAAGATCTTTCTAAGATTACATGCATGATGCATGCCATGATGTCATTATAAATTTTGAAAAATAAAGTTTCCTTTTTAGGAAATAAACTTGTAAATGTGTAAAATGTAATTTTAGTGTTCATGTGAAATATAAAAATGTGTTCTAAAAAGACTTTAGCTAGTATTTTTACTTTGATAAAAGATATACTTTGTAATTATCATTAACAAAACTAAGTAAAGATCGTAAAATATAAATAACGTTTTTAGGACGATATTTGTATTAGCAACAACTATACTTACTCGCTGAATGTTCAGCGGCCTAATTAGGTTCGAGGAGTAAAGTAGTCTCATGAAGACTTTGTTGTCTATTACAAGAGATACCTTTACTTCATTACATGCTTTTCCTTTTATAGGGAGAAATTAGGGTTTCAAAGAGGTTCCTAATGTAAACATGTATAAAATAATATGGTGGAAAGGAAGTTACTAAATAGATACTAGGTTGGGTTCTACTTTTGGAAACAGTTAAGTACACTATTTGTACTTTTTACCAATTATGACAGTTTTTTCATTCCCAAGTAGAGTTTACTTTATCTTTTGTATAAAGTATCTTTTTCCTGTCTTTGAAAGCTTCTATATCCTAGGAGTTCTTTTGCTCAACATCTTTGTGTAGAGGAGATCACCATCGTTCAGCAAGGTATTGCCACCCTTGTTAAACTTAACTTCTTATTTGGACTTGGTCATCAGTTAGTGATCCACACCAGTACGTTTGAAGTGAAGATATCTTTTGGTCTTCAAGGACTAAGAAGAAGTAGGGGCTGAACATCATTCTTCAGTTCAGTTGTATGTTGTGTATGGTGAAGTTGTCTTCAGCATTGTTGTTGTTGTGAGCTAAAGTTGTATTCCACTAGTACTGAAGTTGTCTTTAGGTTTTATATACTTAGGTATTTTCTATTCGAATCAAGTCCAGGGAAGTGGGTGCTGAACTGACCCAACAATCTCTCCCTATTTTGATATTCAAATAGCCTAAGTTATCAGATGTAAGTGAGCACACAACTTCATATTACTTACTAATAAAATGAAATGAAAGCTGTGAAAATAAAAAAAAAATTCATTTGATTTACTATTACATATTACAAAAGGATGATCAAATGAAATCTACTTGTGCTTTAGTAGGTGGAGGTGTTAGACGCAAAACCCGTTTTCGAACGGCTATGCCCCTATATGAAATTGACTAAGTCTAATGTGATTGACTAAGCACATAAATGATATTTGAATAAGTTTGACTACGACTTTTATAAGTTCAAAGGACTTACGGGATTGGTTAGTCAACCCGATAGTCAAACTATAAGTATTAATGTTATGTAAATGGTTATAGAAAATATGAAGTGTTACAATTATAAGAAAAGTATACTTAAGGGACTAAGGTTATCAAATGGTAAATGTATTATAAAAGTTAATGTGGCTAAAGTAAAAGAAAAGAAGCTTGAGGGACCAAAGGTGTCATTTGGGAGACAACTTTGTTATGAAGAAAGTCCTAACTAGAAATCTCCAGGATATACACATTTCATAAATATCCAGGAGTGTGTGTGTGGCGGTTCAAGAGAGAAAGAGAATGAAAGTTCAAGCTATCAATGATCAAGTATTGGTTTTAAGAGTTTCAATCCAAGAATAAATCCATAGAGATGATTCTATTACAAATATTGGGATGATTATGGTTTAAGGATCAAGGATGAAGATGATGAATGATTGGTAAATTTATCTTGGATATGAGGTAAGCAAATTGACTATAACAAGATGTTATATTGAGTTATCATGTTTGTATTAAGTGTTATGTGTTAAGTGATTGTTTGTGTTTAGGTTATGAAAGGCCTAATGACTAGTATGTTTGGTTTAAGATGAAGATGAGGCTAGTTGGTTTAGCTAGCTAGTTGAATTTAGCATAGTTGATATGCTATTGATGGTATACGGAGTTTAAGAATTGATGAGTAACTAGTTGATGTGCGTTTAGCAAGATGTGATTAGCCTAGTTGTGAAACTAGCAAGGTATGTAAAGTTTATGTGTATATGAATGATTAATGGATTGAATGAAGCTTATGATGCAAATTGTGATTAATGATGTATAATGACTTGTTATGTCTTTTACTTACTAAGGAGGTAAATCTTTGGTAAAAGCTTAGATTTGGAAGTGCGGGTTGAAAGTGTATTGGAATGTGCTTAGGAGCTTAGTATTAGTACCGAGCTCAAATCAAGGTTGAACCCCCAAAGTGTCATAAAATGTTTTGTAAAAGATGTTGTTAAGTGTCAAAGTCCAGGTCTTTATTGTTATGGTAAAGGTCATGTGTGTTGTATAAGAGTTGTATGTAAAATGGGTCAAAAAGGGGTGTTTGGCAAAACACCCGTCGAATTGTAAAGTATATGTTCTCGGGTCATTTAGACCAAGTATTGTTATGTAAATGATATATTATGATGAATAAATGTATTCTGGAAGTTTTCATATGTAGTTAAAGTTGTATTAGTCGGATTTCGAAAAAATGAGTCAAAAATGGAAGTGAAGTAAAATTTGCAAGTCAGAGGCATTTAGCCAGTGGCTGGGGACCTTAGCAGGTGGCTAAAGACCTCATAAGGGCTTTATCCGACGGCTGGGTACTCTCAGCCGGCGGCTAAATGCATCAGGAGGCATTGTCGGTTTTGTCCAATGTTCAAAAAATCATATCTTTTAAACCGTAAGTCGTTAAAAGCCGTATCACCCATCGTTTTGAATGTAATTGAGTATAGTTTTGTTTAAAAATACTTTCAATGGTTGGTTAGTTGTATAGTTTTATCT
This sequence comes from Artemisia tridentata subsp. tridentata, assembly GCA_021014915.2. Classification (NCBI taxonomy): domain Eukaryota; kingdom Viridiplantae; phylum Streptophyta; class Magnoliopsida; order Asterales; family Asteraceae; genus Artemisia; species Artemisia tridentata. The sequence continues at coordinate 205,548,335 of CP139508.1, forward strand.
GTTTATAAAAGAGTAATAGGAGGTCCATTATAGTCAAAGAGTTTCCGCGTAAAGTTTTAATTTTTAGTCAAATCGGGCACGGGATGTAACAACTTGGTATCAGAGCTTCGGTTTAAGTGAATTAGGTTGCCATTGTAGGTTACCTAAACTTAGACCACTAGTAGTTGCATGTGTCATAAGTGTAAGTGGTGTGCAAAGCGGATGTCTTAGTTATAAGGTAGACTAGTACTTGCGGCTAATTGGAATGTTGATGATTAGACATAGATTGATTGTGCAATGTGATATATGAGCCATAGACTATATGATTTGAATACGATTATAAATGTTTTAACATTTGTTGGATAAGTGTTAAGTGTTAACTGTTATTGTTTATGTGACGCTAAATCTATGGTAGTTTATTATATGTCTAAGTTTAGCGTGAATGTGCTTGATAGCATGATGCATAGAATTGTATGAGATAATATCGATGCATTTGAATGCATATTATCTAAGACTTGATCGGAATGCGCGAATAATGTTTATTGAGCGAATATGGTTGATGATAGAAGTTGCTTGAAGCACATATTAAGTCTAATGTAATTTATAATTGCCACATTATGTGTGATGACCAAATGGTGGTAAAAGGTTGATAAACCATATTGATATGTGGAAAGTTAAGAAGTATGATAAGTGTTTGATAAAACATAAATGCTTAGAAAGCTTGAGATAAAGTAAGAAATGATTAGTGAAGCATGATTTTTACACACTTAATTAAAATGAGAAAAGTTAAAATGTATGGTTAAGATGTGATAAGATCATGTTTCATATAAAACTTGATAAGTAAAATGCGTTAGTAATAACTGTTTAAGCATGATGAGTAGAAGTGATGAATGAGATGTAGATTGCACTAAAATTCATAAGTGATATGAAGTGCGCTAGAAAGAATTGTAAAACATGAATATAATCATGTTAATATATTGGAATGTGTACGATGAGATTAATGAAAGTGTTATAGAATAAACCTATGTAAGGTTTATATGCGTAAAAATTGAGTAGATTAAATGATGTGATAGTGTTGTTCCAATAATATCGTGTCTACTCTAATAATCTTAGTGAGATAAAGTGGGTGTGGACACTTTAGTCTAGAGAGAGAAATGAGAGAAAAGAAGAAAGTCTCGCACAGATGGAAATAGAACACACACCTTATAACCCATGAGGTACGGGGTGTTTATACCCATACATAGCCAAGCATTCTCTCGCAACTATACAAGTGTTACGAGATTAATATGTTGTCGCAACTCACTACAATCTAACACAACACCCTAGACTTATATAAAATATAAATAGAAGTCCCTGCTCTAATGATTTACACTTTCTGTGTTCCAACAATCTCCCCCTAAAGGTAGATCATGCAGTTCTTCTATTTCTGGACTTCTTGTAGACTTCAGCTTCGGTATCCTATGCATTTCTCCATGAATCTCTAGATACTTCAAAGTCTGAGTCTTTCATCCATATACTGAGCAAACAATCCAAGCCTTAACTTCTGATCATCATCTAATCTGGTACTTGTAGCTCGTAGATCTTGATCCAGCAAATCTCGTATTCCTTTTTGAACCCATATCAATGTACCTGAGCAAAACTTTCTAATTTCGTCCGCTCTCATCAACCTCTTTACCCTTGACGCATTCTCATAAATAATACCGAGCTCGAACAGTGGACTTTTAATGCATGTCCAAGGCTCGTGTTCTTTAATACCGGGGAATGTGATCATGGGAGGTGAGAGGTTAACCTTTCTCTAAAGGCTTTCAACTCCCATTTGTAAGTATTCAACGTGTACCACAGCTAATTGTGACCTCATAAAGATTTTCAAGGAATCTTTGATGTCATCTTCATTCCCTTGGTCATAAATATAGCTGATTGTTGAATGGTACATGTCTTGAATGTCTTGAGGATGGAGGTTGTGGTAATTAGCTTCACTGAATACATAATCAAGATTAGGGCTGAGCATCGGTCTAAAACCGCCCCAACCCGACCCGAACCGACAAAACCGAAAACCAAAAATCATGAAAAACCTAAACCAAAACCGAACCGAATATGGTCGGTTCGGTTCGATTTTCTGTCGGATCCGTCAATTCAATTTGGTTTAGGTGTGTTTGTGTGTGGTTTTGTTAGTTTTGGGCCGAACCGAACCGACCCAAAACTTAAAATCATGAAAAACCTAAACCGAAACCGAACCAACGGGCTATTGGGTCTGCTTGGTTTTTTTCAGTTTTGTCGGTCCGGTTCGGTTTCGGACATTCCATGCTCAGCCCTAATCAAGATTTTCATTTCTTCTTACGGTGAAGTTGATGAAGCCGTCAGTTCTGAATTTGTTTGAGAAGACATACACATAGTTAACAATCCGGTGTTTAGTGAAGACTTTATGACGATGAGTTGCATCTCTATATCTTTCAATGAAGAACCGTTCTGCTGCCTCATTCATCCCGGTTATTCGCATGTATGCTTCTACCTTGTAATCTTCTAGACTTATTTCAGAAATGGTGTACTTTTCTTTGTGGATACCTTACTCTAGGAATTCATCATTCCATTCTTCAAACATTAGACTTCTGGAGGTTGAATAACGACACTTGTCATGCCCAGACACAAGATAATGTAGATCGTAGTTCTCGTACGTTGATGGTTCACGAAATTTGAGTAGCGGATTTGCTTCTAACAGAGCTTTGGATCTGATGGTCTTCCAAACAAGCTCATGAGTGTATACATATCTGATTCGTGCATCCATAAATATCTTAGCATATAATTCATCTATTACGTAGCTTGAGAACTCCGTTGTAGATTGAACCTTTGTTGTTGCTTAGGGCTTTTCAACCGTCGGTTGTTTCCTTGGTTCATCTACTTTATAATTTCCCGTTTCAACTTGCTTTTCACCCATCATTGACTCACTAACACTTGCTTCTTCATGTTGTCTGCTAGATTCTGTGGATGTAGCAGCCTCTTGATCCTTTTTGGTGTTAGTCGATCTGGATCTTGAAGGTTGTTTGCTTGATCTAGACGTTGATGATGTTCATTTTGTTAATGAAGAAGTTTGTTTGGTGTATCTGGATCTCTTGGAACTACGTCTCTCCCCCTCAGGATTATCCGAGTTAGGGTCATCCTGATGACATTTGCGAGATCCACCTTTGCAAGTTTGTTCCAATGAGAAGACTCGATCATTTAGTTGTCCAATTTCGGCAATCAAAGCTTTGTTTGTTGCATTCATTGTTGCTCTTAGGGCAGCTATTTCATGCGATTTTGCTTCCCAGCCTTTTGAGTAAATGAGTGAGTAGTAGAGATTGGGTTTTTGTTGCTGTAGATGAGGTTGATATCTGAATATTTTCAACATCATCTCATTGAGTTGATCAAATGTAAGTTCCTCATCCCAGTGACTTCTTCAGCAACTTCCTTTTGAATCTTGGTGCGTCTTGCTTCAGCTTCGAGTTGCTCTTTGAAGTCTTGTTCTAACCCTTCTACTGTTTTCTTCAGATAACCTTCAGTAACGAATGTGGGAGGTATATCCGAGAGTGGTGTGAATGCTTGTTGAGTTGATGTTGATGTAGCTGTGGGTTTGTTTGCTTTAGTTGGTGGTGGAATGGGTATTGTTGTTGGAATTGTTGTTTTGGTTGTTGTTGCTGCTGTGTTGTTGTTGTTGTTGTTGTTGTTGTTGTTGTTGTTGTTGTGGTTGGGTGGTGGAACATCCAGGGTAAACGGTAACGGTTCGGACTCTATAAGAGTAGCCGATGAAAAACTTGTCGCTGTGCCAACACATGACGCAGGATTTGTTCGCTCAGGAGTACCTAAGTTTAGGAGTTGGTTTATCTTCGAGGATTTAATGACACTAATGGTTTCAAATTCTAACATAGTCTCCTTGCTACCTTCCGGCCTATATGTTGTTTCTTCACCATCCTTTCCATCACCGATAGTCTGGTAATCATAATTTTGATGATCCGACTTAGTCTCCTCCGAATCCTCCTCATCACCCTGATGTTTAAGCCCTTCATTGGTGTCAACCTCCATATCCACTGTTTGTTCTTCATCTGCTTTCTTGTGGATACTTTTCAACCTTTTACCACTTTTTTTAGTTGGTTGCTTCTTACTCCCCATCTCTAGTCCTAAGTTGGTGCTAGATCCTAAATTCCTATGCGTTTCAAGGGTAGGTGCGCTCGGTTTTGAGTTTTCCATAGAAGCGCTACCACTAACTATATATTCCTTGTATGCTTTAGATTCTTTGTCAGCAAGATCAAGTAGTTCTTGTGGAATTTCCATTGGTGGTTTTGTAGTTGCATACTTGGCAGGCTGTAAGTTCTTCATCACATTATCATTAATTCTTTCACCAATAGGTCTTGCTGACAGCTTGTTAGACTTCATCATATGTTGAATTATTAATTTGATGAATCTAACAAAAGGAATATAGGAACCCTTCTTCTTCGTTGCCTTTGCGTATTTGTCTCGGACAAGTTCAACCAACTCAATCCACATTAGTGCAGCATAGTCGTAATGGCATTGATTGACAATACCATAAAACATCTGATACACCGTAAATCTACCAGCATATATTCCCGCTTATTTGCGAGTGAGGCATTGGTTAATGACCGAGAACATTGTTGCCCAAAGACCCGATAGATATTTGAGTTTGGCGTAAGAAGTATTCTTGATCTTCTTCGCATCCGTGTCAAATCCCAGCTCTTTGAAGAAATCTACGATCTGGTTTGATCCTGTCAATATTACAAAGCCATGATGACCGTTTGCTGTAGCAGCCGGTAGTTGCAGCACAGTGCGTAGATTTTTGGAGGTGAGGGTTATGGTATATCGATCCACTGTCACCTTTAGCACCGGAGGTTTTGACTCAGGTACAACATGGATAGTTTTCCAGAACTGTTGAATATATATGAATGGAATGTCATTGACAGTGTTAAGAAGTGCTGGATAGATAGGGTGATTCTTAAGTATTGCAACAATGATGGGGTGATCACATCTAAAGATTTTTGGGTCAAGAAGATAGTTGTTATCACAAAATCGTATGTGCTCAGTTTGTGGAAGGATTTGTTCAGAGGTGAGTTGTGGTTGTTCAGCGGGAGCTTGTTGCTGAGCTTGTTCTTGAGCCATTTTGTGAATATGATTCTGAAATGATATGAAATTTGTAAGTATATGGATAAATTTAAATTCATTTATTTCACTCTGTCTGTTTTCTTATGCTCTGGTATTTCTTTTTCGAGCATATTTCTTTTATTTTTTTTTCTTGTGCTTTCTTGCTTTTATAGAATAAGTGCATGCTCTTTTCTTTTCACATGCGATTTAATTCTCTCTATCTGTTTTTGTTTTTCCTCACCAGATGTTTGTTTTGTGATACTTTTTCAAAATATTTTGACATTTAGACTGAACGGTGTTTTTGTTGCTCATGCTTTAAAATATATGTTTATCTAACCGTCTTTGATTATTTTGGGAAAAATGATCAACTTTTGTTTCAAACTTAAGTAATCTAGTTTATACTAGATGCCTTGATTAGAAAAACATTTACAAAGATAATTTAATTGCACGAGCGTGAGATTTCTTGATAACTGACTAAACTTTGAACTCTCTATTATGTTACCTAGTTAAAGGAGTCCATTATCAGCTTTTAGGTGATAACTATTCCTAATAACTATCTTGAAGATAAGAAGTTCTCAGTTAAATCAAGTATAAGTCATCTCAAAAGAGTTTTTGTTGCCTAAGTGTTAGATTTCCTTAAACGTATCAAAACCTTGAATACTCTATTACGTTGCGTAGTTAAAGGGATACATTATCATTTTTGATGTGACAACTAGCCCTAATAACCGCCTTGAAGATGAGATATTCTTAGTTAACATCGTGTCGAGTTGTCTCAAAACCATTTGAAAAACATATTTGAGTAAAAAACATTTTAAGGTTGCACGAATTGTTTTAAGTTTGAAATTCATAGCTTTGAAAACCGAGAAATAATTTGAATTTTATCCAAAAGTAATTTACAAAGTGTATAACAGTTGTCGCAAGCAAAGTCTCGCATATTTTAAATTACTATTAAAATCATTTTTTGGCTCTATGCTAAAGTCTCGCAAACCACCATTATTGGTGTCGCAACCCTAATTGTTCGCCTTCGACCCAAGATTGACCCATTTTACCCCAAATCAAGCTGTTTAAGTTCCAATTTTCTTTCATAAAAGTGATCTAAACATCCTATCTTAGTCATCTAACCACAAGAATTCAATCAAAACACTCTAAATCACAAACTTAAAAGTGATCTAAGTGTTATGAAAATACGCAACCCTAACTAGCAGTTTTTTATCAATGTAATGCATAACAATGGATGAAACTCATAACAAATATGTAAAAGAAGTAATTAAAGGTGTTTGTAATCTTACTTTTGCACAAAAAACACAAGAAATCAAGAAAGCTCTATTTTTCTAGAGTTTTGCGATAGAGGTTTTTGTGCAAGGAGAGAGAGTTGTGATAGTGAAAAAGGTTATGTGTGTTTTCTCTCGCAGTCAAATGGGTGGGTTATTAACCCTTTTGGAATTTTTGAACCTTTTAATTGTAACCCATTTCTGCGAGATTTTTAGATTGGGGGAGGGGTTCAAAGCAGTTTTAATAATTTAGCAAAACTCCCCCTCGGTTTATGCTCTCTATCACACAAGTCCCTTTTATTAACATTTTATTTTTAACAAAATTTTGAAAACATTTTAGATCTTTTCATTGATCGTTTTTATTATATAAAAAATGTTTAAATAAAATTATCATTCCCCTCGAAGTGATGGTATTTTTCCAACATTTTAACAACAATTTTCTTTTCAACAACATTTTTGTTTTTAATTTCAAGTGGTTAAAATTGATTCTGATCAAAACTTTGCAGATCTTCTCACAAAAGCCTTTGATGTAGGCAGGTTTCAATACTTGGTAGCAAGTATTGGGATGCTTAACCCTTAATGTTTTCAAAACTATGTGTTTTTGTACATAAATTGGATTTGTACTGCTAGGCTTATCAATTAGTACTGATATTGTAAAGTTTGTAATGTTAGTGCAAATTTGGTCTGTTTTTGTTAGAACTGTTAGTCATATGTTTATACTGTTATGAGGCGAGTGCTTTGCACTTTGTTTTCTTGGTTTTGGACTAACAATTGCAGGTGATAAAGTTGATAATGACAAAACAAAGATCATGACCTTCCCCTGAAGTTGGAAACTTTTGTCTTGATCTTGGAATTTGAGCACAAAGGGAATTACAAGTGCAATGTGTGAGCAAGCAAATGGTGGTTCATGTTGCTGACATAATAGGTTTATGATAGACAGAGTTTGGGAATTCATTAACAAGGGTTTACACCTAAGTTAATTGATTCTTTAAAACTTCTTTCATGAAACCTTATTATGATTTGTTATATTGTATTGATGGCTTAGTTGGTTAGATAGTAACTGACTCAACTCACTTTCTATCATTTTATACTTTTAATAGTATAATGAGTTAGTCTAAGGACATCTGATAGAAAGAACAGCGAGCAAACGTGAATCTAACACTTGTGTTAGAGGCAACAATTGCCACGAGCTGGAAACCCTGTCAAGAAATCCCTTTGAATGGGTTTATCTGATCACAGGAAGTTATTTATAACTGAAAACATTGGTTCTCACACAACCAGAGGTTGCTTTAAACCGAAATCTTGATTAAGTGTCTATCTTTACACTTAATCCCTTCAAAAAGGTTGTTAGCAGTATGGTTTTTCATTAAAACCAAGTTCATACTGCTGAGTCAAAAAGTTTCTCAAAAGTTTATACTGCCAGGCTTAAAGTTAGTACTGGTAGGCTTAATTTGTACTACTGAATAGACGTTGGTACTGTTGCGAAATAACCATTTTTTGAAACTATCCGGTGTAAGTTTGTTGAGAGTTTTACTGATACTTTCCATGTTTTAAGGGTTTCCTTTTGGATATTGTTGACATAAATAATGCATAAAAACATTATTAATACTTCTTGATATCTCTATGTTTTGATAATCACAAAATGTAAACTCATTAAACATAAACTTATTAAATAAACAAGTATTTAGTTGTAAATATTCACTTCTACAACTTAATCACTTGAGGTATGAATAAACAAATGCTTAATGCATTATATGATCAAAGGAACATTTTCTTAATCACTAGATTTTTTATAAAATGTCACAAACATTTTATATCTTTTAGAAAAACATTTTTGGTATTAAATAAAAATGTTTAATCCATTATAAATTTATGAATTCAAATTTTCAACCAAAAATGGCAAAAATGTTCCAGAAAAACCTTCCCCACAAAAAGACAAAACTGGGCAACGGTCTAGATGGGCGGCCCCCTTAATTTTAAGGGGACCGCCCCGCTCCTCAAGGCCCCAGTTTTTGCCTATAAATACTGGTTCATCCCTGGACTTTTTCCTCACCTTTTGCACCCCAAAACCTTCTGTTCTAAATCTCTTCTTAGCCTTCCAAATCCTTTCTAAATCCTTTGATCATATATTCTTAAGCATTGGTTTCCAAGTGATCCAAGCTTCCACCATTCAAGTGCAAAAGAAGAATACTCCTTCAACAACTAGAGAAGAAGTATTGCAACTTAGTATCATCTTGTTACCTAAGTTGTTTGTGTAATCATTCATTCATTTGTGTATAAGTTGTGTATATTTGTTAGATAGGAGTGTTCATAATTGTTTAGGATAGATTAGTGTGTACGTAGTGAAGTTGTGAAGAAGTTAAGGTGTGTAAGTAGTGAAGGTGTGAAGAAGTAGAAGAGTACATAAGTAGTGCTAAGTTGTGTAGAAATTGTGAAGCCGTTGTGTAGAAGTTGTGAAGCCGTTATGTAGAAGTTGTGAAGCCGTTGTGTAGGAGTTGTGAAGCCGTCATGAAGAAGTTGTGAAGCCGTCGTGAAGAAGGTGTGAATAAGTTGTGAAGAAGTCGTGTAGAAGTTGTGAGATTGGTTCTAGCTACGATTAGGACCCGACATCTAGCTTTGTGTCGTTAAACCGGTGTAAGCTAAAGTTGTGTAAGGTTTTCTCCGCCATAAGGGAGCTTGTTGACATAGTGAAGAAAACTCTCGAGTTAGGTGCTCGGGGAGTGGAGTAGGGCAAGGAAGGTGTCCTTGTAGCCGAACCACTATAAATCCTTTGTCTCGCGGTTCGATCTTTCCATCTCTATCTTTCATTTCATTTCATTACTTTACTTGCATTGTTTATTTAGATTTACTTATATTTGTTCATATTGTTCAAGAGTTAAGTTCACATAAATTCGAATCTAAGTTTTTAAAAGTAAACAAAGTTTTCATAATAAAATTAAAAAGAAGTAAAACTATTCAACCCCCCCCCCTCCCCCTTCTAGTTTTCCACAATTGGTATCAGAGCCACGTCAAACAAGATTTTTAAAATAAATTGTATTTTAAAACTTGAATCGATCTATGGAATCGGAAAAATATTTAGAAGGGCAATCTATGCAAAGACCACCGCTATTTGAAAGTGATGGTTTTCTTTATTGGAAAAATAGATTCGAAACTTATGTGAAATCAAAGGATCTTGATCTTTGGCATGTTATTACCTATGGTGATTTTCCCCTATTCAAAATAATCCTTTAACTATAAGAGATGAAATTGTACCTTTTGAAAAACAAAATGATGATTTGAAAAAGAAACTAGCTAAAAATAATGAGGCAAAAATGGTTAGTTATAATGCGTTACCACGTAAAGAATACGAAAGGATCTTTATGTGTGAAACCGCAAAAGAAATTTGGAACTCCTTACTAATAACTCACCAAGGTAATAGTCAAGTCAAAGATAATAAAATAGATCTTCTTGTTCAACAATATGAACAATTTACGATTCCGGAAGAGGAATCAATTGATAATGCTTTTGCTAGGTTTAACACAATCATCACAAGTTTAAAAGCACTTGATTAGAGTTTTTCTAGTAAGAATTTTGTTAGGAAATTTCTTAGGGCTCTTCATCCAAAATGGCGGGCTAAAGTTACGGCGATTGAAGAATCGAAGAACTTGTCAACTCTTCAACTTGACGAGTTGATCGGCAACTTGAAAGTCTACGAAGCAATAATAAAGAAAGATTCCGAGATGGTCAAAGGAAAAAGAGAACAAAGCAAGTCAATTGCATTGAAAGCTAGGAAGGAATCTAGTGACGAGGATAGCTCAACCTCCGAAAGTGATGACGAAGAATATGCCATGGCCGTAAGAGACTTCAAGAAGTTTTTCAAAAGACGAGGAAGATTCGTTAGACAACCACATGACGAAAGAAAGGCATTCCAAAGAAACAAAGACGACAAAGGTAGCAAGAGCGAGAGGAAGTGTTTTAAATGTGGAGATCCAAATCATCTCATCGGAAGATGTCCAATGATGTCAAGGGAGCAAAATCAAAAGGCGTTCGTTGGAGGAGGATGGAGTGATAGTGACGAAGATGAGAAAGAAACCACAAAGGAGGAGAAGTGTCTTATGGCTAAGACATCAAATGAGGTACTTTCCGAAACCGAATACTTTAGTGATGAAAATCAATCATTAGATGAAAAAGACCTAGATAATGAATATAATAGGTTATGCAAATTAGGTCAAAAGGTTATAGCTAAAAATAAATCACTAAAACATATTAATAATCGATTAAAAAATGAAGTACTCGAATTAAAAATTAAACTAAAACATTTAGAAAAAGGAAAAGAAGTTTTTATAGAATGTAAAACATGTCTAGAGGTCAAAAATGAAAACGAAAAACTTAAAGATAAAATTTTCAAACTTGACAAATTTAAAAATAGTAGTAACTCACTTAAGAAAATAATAAGTGTTCAAGGAACTTCGGGAGATAAAACGGTCTAGGATTCAACTTAAATAATGTTTCAACTAGTGAAAATAAAAATGTAAAGTTTGAATGTCATTCTAGTAAACAAAAACTATTAGAGTCAAAACCTAAATATATACTTATAAAAGATAGAAAAATACCTATTACGAGTGATGAGGAAGTAAAAAGTTTTTATAAACCATCATTAAAAGCCAAAACCGGATTTTCTAAACCGAAATTAAGATCAAAAACTCCACCTCCAAATAAACCAAACAATCCTCATCCTCGGTCTAAAACCCCTCAACTTAGAAGAAATCACGGTAGACAAAACTTTCCTAATAATAATAATCACCCAATGTGGAATTATTCACTTCAACCAAGTTTCAACCCTTGGGGAATACTTTCACCATACATGCAAATGCAAACCATGTTTGGTTCAAACAATTTTGGACAAATGGGACAATGGGGACCAAGTGGCTAAATCATCATTCATTGAATAATTCGGAAACTCATCTATGTTTGGCTTCCATAAGTCAATATGACACCTTGAAGCGTTTGAAGAAAAATCTACTGAAGACTAAAAGGTACGCTTTCCTTTTAAGTTTATTGTTATAATATATGCTTAGATTAATGACTAGTTATTTCATGCCTATTTAGCTCATAATGCCTAGTTATATATATATATATATATATATATATATATATATATATATATATATATATATATATATATATATATATATATATATATATATATATATATATATATATATACATATTATATATAACAGGATGCGTATGACGTCATCAAATGCAGGATTGATGAATAAGCGCTGGATTGATGAGTAATCATGTTCTTATTCCACCTAAGCATGCCATGTAAGCAATGTTTGACCAAATTAATTCGGATGTTGACTTTCAAATACGAAATTTTAAAAAATGACACTAGAGGATTCGAACTTGGGTGAATTTAAGGTGTTGGTAACATCAACAAAGTTGATTACCACTAGACCAACACATTTTTTTGTGATTTACGATACAAAAAAAGTAAGTCCTGCTTAAAAATTTGATATTGTTAAGCTATATTTAAGGAATAGATTATGCATATATTTTAGAGTATATACCAGATTTAAAAAAACATTAAAAGATCACGTATCTCAAAACAATACCTACAAACCCTAAATCAAAACAAACCCAGCACAACAATTTATTTTAAACTAACCCTAATGTAAACTTGCTAATCATTATACATGTTTTTTCTTCCACAGGTGGTCTTCCTATGAAGTCTTCATCAGGTATACTTTTTAATTGAGTTTCAATATATAACACGTTGGATCTGGCAATGTCATTCAGGTGCCATTAGATTGTGAATGGATCTGGCAATGTCACAGGCTTAATCTGGTGAGCTTTTACAAAACTCAAAGCATACATACGCACACACAGCAATTGTTTCTACTACTGATATCTCTTAGAAAGCATGTAATTAGTCTTATCAGGGTTCACTTGGTAAGATTTCTTATTTCTCCTTATTCCATAATCATGTGATACTGGGATTCAATGAATTTGTATGGATAATAGTGAATATGAAAATATTGATTTCGGCTAAATATGCAAAAATGTTGTTGACAGGAACAAAAAGGCAGCTTTATTGCTCATGGCGATCTGAAACAAGGTATATTGATTGGTAAGTAAACAGTTTGTTCCCTCCTTTACTGTAAATATATATGTAAAAAATTCTGTGAATTTTTTAAATGTCGGGCTTAGGAAAATACCAAGACTTGAATATCTCCAATATTCTGCAGTAACTTGCTCTAAAATAAACATTTGGTGTTTAGCCCCATAAAAGAGATGCAGATTTAGAGATGAGTTTGGTAGTTGTTGTGACCTTTTCCAACCTGTAAATGTTTCATTAACACTGCTGGCTCAAGAAAGTTAATACTGTTAGCTTTATCGGATATATTGTTAGTACTGCCAGCTTTTTCAGATATCGGACAAAGTGCATATTTGTCAGATAAGCTCATTTGTTACTGTTGGTGTCCAAGTTTATCTTGAACGGTCGCAAGTAAGCTCACACCCTTGGTAGTTAATCATAGAAGTAGCTTATCTTTGACTCACTTGATCCTACAACTGTACAATTTATATGAAACATTTTTCGTCACAGGTTCTCAACTCTCCTTCTAAGATGATACCAGCAAGCGTTCCATCATGGACCAAGGTTATATTTGCTATTTATTTAACCATTATTCATATTACATGAACACGTTGTGGTATGTTACTTTTCTTTATATGAACAGTGAAGTTGGGGTGGTATATATTTGGTGAAGATCAGCAGCGTGAGTTGGAGCTGCAGAAGAAGGTGATTCTGGAACGGTGCAGGCCAAACTTGCGAAAATACTGGAAGAAGATGACGAGGATGCTGATTCGGTTGACAATCTAAGTGGATAAGCAGAAAAATTTGTAAATTTTTGGTGATATTTATCGCCCTTGGCACATTGTATTGATTAGAAAAATTATTGATTTATATTACTTCATAGTGCAGTGGCTGGGATGAAGGCATGTGGCTGGAACGAGCTAACAAGAAGAGGTGATTTTAAAGTTTTTTTTTTATGAATTTGTGGTATAGTTGTTTTAGGGTAAAGAGTGTTTTCTATTTGTTTCTCCAGTGAGAACCATCGTATGGAGCAGATGTCGTCTTGAATTACTTATGTATCATGCTACCTTTACCAAATAGTCAACTTTAGGCAAAAGCTTTTTGTGTAAAACTTGATGGATTTGGGTTGGATTTAGAAAATAGTTAGTAGATTTGGGATAAGAGTATTAGTAGCTTATGAGATGGTTCTCTTTTATTTTTAAACCTTCCGAGGAGCTCCTTTAAGCTCAATTAAGATATATGCTTAAAATTGACTATGCTTAATGTGTGTTATGAATTACGTATGATATATGCTTTCCTACGTGCTATATATTATGAGATGTTACCAAGTAACTGAATAAAGCAGGAAATGAACCAAATATGTATACAAGTGTACTTAGAAGTTGCTATGCCTAAGCATTAAGTAATCAACTTTAAATGTCGTGAAGCTAAGTGGCAATACTGTCACTCTTTTGGTCCTGTGTTGCAAAGTATGGAGGAGTAGCTCCGAAAATGGCAGAATAAGCTCATTCCCAGGTGATTGATCAGGTATGACATTTATTAATTGGCCTTTATTCAGTATATATTTATATCTGATAGATTCATCAGTTCTTTGCATCACATAGAAACAGTTTAACTGAATTAGAGAGTTACTATCAATAGCATCAAGTATTTTACTGGTTGTTTGTAATGTTCATGGTTTTAAATCAAAATAATATTTGTAAATGATATTAACTTCTGTTCTCTTATGGTATGCTTTAGGTAGTACAGGATGCACTTGATAAAGCTAACTTGACTGAGGCTGATCTTTCTGCAGTTGCAGTTACAATCGGTCCTGGACTTAGTCTGTGTCTACGAGGTACACTCATTTTTCCAGCTGCTGATCAACCCGGCCCACACTGAGAAACGTTTATTTTACTTGAATCAGTTTTGACCCGCTGATCAACTCACCTGACCCATTTTGCCACTACTGTAAATCAGTGTCGATGTAACCATAATTAAGTACATCAGTCAAACCCCCGATCTAATATTTTATATTGTATAATCAGTCCACTGGTGGATTCATTGCGGTTTCAAGGTATGCAAGTGCAACTCATATGCCTCCCTCTATTTTAAACCGTGGTATCGGCTGGCAGGTAACTTATCCTGATATTTCAGTTTCTTTCTTTCAATTATCTAAGGTTCAAATTTCTAAATACTGGAAAAATTGGTCACATAGTTTTTTTGGGATAAGGGTCGTGTCATAAGGTTACAAGCTACGAAAAGTGACCTTGGTTTTTTTATATGCTAATATGTGAATGCGGGCCTAAATAAGCTAATAACTTGATTTTAATCTGTTGTTTACCAATAATTGGTAGGGGCCCTTTGGATGCCAAGTCAAATAATACACAGCTGACGATGTTATTTATCCAAGGTTCGGTTTATATTAGTAGTTATAGCAATTATTTTCGTTTCTAAATTCTATGATAATTAGTAAAATGAAATGCTAGCAGCCTGCGATTCTTTGTTACATTCGGTCCTATTGCAGCTATTGTAGCTACAGACGGTCCTATTGCAGCTGCAGACGGTTCTATTGCAGCTACAGACGCTCATGATTGCAACTACAGACGGTCAAGATTGTAGGTGAAGACGGTCCACATCAATTGCAAATTCATTCTGGGAGCATACGCCGTATTGCAGCTGCAGACAGTCATGACGATCCAATCGTAGCTGCTACTAATGCCTGCGGTTCTTCGTCATACCGAATGAACCTTGGAGAAACTGCTTCTGAGACTGTTGTTGTTGGAATGCCTTCCGCAGGTAACAAATGGGTGTATCTTTATTTATTATTTTTTTTAAATAATACACCAACGTTGGCTGTGACACGTTTGTTAAACATTTCAGAAAATGTTGCGGCAAGAATGCATGAAACGGTAACACCAGACTTTTGGTTACAAACTGTTTCTGCTGCTTTGGCAGGTTTTTTTCACTAAACGTTACTGTCGTTTGTTACATTCACAGAATTCATACTATTTGTGACTCGCACTTAAATGGATGTGCAACACTGGCATCCACAAAAGCTGCATAAGGTGAATGTCTTTGGTTCACACACTCTAATGCAACCATATTTTCCATTATACCATCTGAAATTACTGTCGACCATCCTATTAACAACGTTGTCGTTTATGTAGCGGATCCTTCTTGCGTGTCTGCGGGGTATGCTCTTAACTCACGTGAACCAACGTTTCGTGCACCAGAAAGGCCTCGCGGTTGAACAGGTTACGTTCTATAATATTTATGATTAACGTCTTTTGTGTTACCGTTTGTAAATATTTATTGCTAATAAGCATATGATTGTCTTTTTTTCAGTCCCACCGAGAGAATATAAGCGATTTTGCTCTTGCAATCAGCCGTGTCGACTGTGTAAAGCCATGTTCCGGGATGAAGAAAAGCTAGCATGTTTGACTGTAGCAACCCACCATGTTCGACTGTAGGTTCATACTGGTAGTTTGGTACTCATTTCAGTTACAAACATTAAAATGCCATTTGACCTTATGGTATGTGATGTGTGCTTATAAATCAGCAAAGCCTGCACCAGACATCACATCCCAGTTTAAAATTTTGGTATGTCTCAGTTTTAAATTGCACCAGACCACAAAGCCTCTTGGGTTATAAATCAATAACCTGCACTTTCGAATACGTGTGGAAAATCAGTTTGCTACGTGAGCCGTATCCTTATAGTCGTTCGCAAAGTTTATTTCAGTAAACGCACTTTAAAGCTCCAAACTCGAAGTCGTGCGAAACACCACTGTTAGGTGACGCTTACTCTCAGAGTGTCTCGGGAATTTTATTTCAGTAAATGCACATTAAATTTATTTTCTCTTTCTGCAGTTTTTGAGTTGGTGGACGTCGTGATACTCCTCAACAAACTGACGAAGCTCCTAATATAGTTCCTGGAAAGGGGCTTCGAACAAGTATGTCACTGTTTCCCATATTTAACCGTTTGTAAGTGCAACAGGTTTTGACTCTTAGAATTTCGTCATCTTTATTTGATATGCAGAAGGATAAGCAGGAAGTTGATGAAGATTTTGATACAGAAGTAAGTGCTAACAATCTGCTGAATAATCAACTCTACACTTTAAAGTTTAAAATCATTTGTGCCTTGCTTTATGTTGTCATTTCAGGAATCGACATGCCCTATTTGGGGTCTGAAATCGGGGTTTAAATCATTCTGTGTGGGTTCTTAAATAGGGTCTGAAATGCATGAGTTTAGGGGCTGAGAATGGCAGGTTTGGAAGTTGAAATGGGTTACTTTGGAGTCTCAAATGGATGTGCATTGTTTGGGCCTCAAATAGGCCATATCGATTCCTGAAATAACATTTCAACTTTCATTGCCATCTACTAATAAACATATACTGATAAGTTGATTTTTTTTGTAGGCACATGACGTGTGGATACTAACGCGACCTTGGTAAGTTCCTTTACTTTATTTTGATGTGCTTTCAAATAAAGGTTTCCTAAAGCAGATATATGTTATTTACGTGCAGTGAGGGCACGAGGCTCCATGGAGTGACACTATATACAAGCTGTGAAAGCCACTTATCGACCTGTGGCTGAGTAGGAGGTATTCAAATTTAAACGTATTATAGATGTTAGACAAAATTTATTTGACTCATTTGTGATGCTATTATAATAGCAGCCGACTGTGCTATTTGAATTTTTACAGGAGAAAAGTCTGAATCAGAAAATGTAGGAGAAAATGTAGGACGAAATTGCCAAAGCAATAATTGCAAATGAGGGTGTTCCTGTTACTATAAAGGAACATGATTTAGTTGTATCCAAGATCAAGAAGAAGGCAACAGAAGCACACGCTGAGATGCTTGAATATCAAAAAATGGGTCCTCAAGGTAGATCTTGATTTATCTGACTTTTTTTCTAAAACCAAATACATGCAAATATGACGTAACAAAAGCTATATTTGTTTCACCATCATATATTGTCACTGACATTGAATTCATTATCCAGAGTAGTACCGAGTGGGTATTTGGAATGCACTTCATCAACACATGGTCCAATGTGGCTCTCGGCCTTGGCATAACCATGCTTCTCATCATAGACGTATCTCAGAATGGTTAGAGTACAATGAAAAGCTACGGAATATAAAAAACAACTATTTGGAAATATATTGATACATTATTCTTTAATGTTTATCAGATTACGAACAAAAAAAAGGATTTAGTAAACACTATCTCTTCTTCACATCCTTTGATTCCCAGATCAACAACATTAGTACATAACTAAACAAAATTAACCACAAGGAAACTTTAATTAGATCATAAACTTTGGAGCAAAAAAGGAACACTTAATTGCTGGAAAATTAAGTATTTGGCAGAAAAAACGTGCCTGCCCTATCTATTTCTATGAAGCCTGTATAGAGTACTCGACTCCCTTACATACTAAAAGATAAGGAATGTAGGTTACTGTTAGTGCGACAGCAATGACCACTATATGGATTGGCTGGCTAGCGGGTAATCAAGTCGACCAAAACATGTTTTGCCCCCCAAAAAAATTTCAAAGTTCAGTGTTTCAAATAGTACTTGGTAAATACACAAGGTAGTTACATAACAAATCAGTAGTAGTTTGATGGTGACAAGTCAAATGAATGAACTTGATCCGTATTTTAGAGTGAGACGTATTTGAAAAAGCACGCAACTGTTGTTAGGTAGTTACATGGTATAAGTAATACGTAAAATAAAAATGTACCACCTAAAACTTTCTCTTCATCATGGAGTTGCAATGGTTGGCACGTCATGAACTCTAATTTGGCTAACAATCTGAATGAGTCACTTCTATTGATTTGTATCATATATCAATTGTTCATTCTCCCTAATCAAACACCTAATTGAAACTTTGTAGGTCATGGGTACTTAACAACAAGCTTTGCACTTATTGTTGGATCAAAGGGTCATGCAATTGGCGTGGAAGGCATTTCTGAGAAACATATTAATAAACTACAAAAAGACAAAATCGTATATACATCTTTCTATTCGTAAAGCAGTAAAATGGTTAAACATCTCCCTGAAGGAATTAGACGTACGACATATAATAATAATAATAGCCCGCCCAACGTATTAGACGAAGGTATTAGTTATTGGTATGCTAACATATGTAATTTAGTATGTTTCTATCTTTATTTTTGGTAAACTTACTTTTTTCAACGATAATCACAAGTCATGCCCGCCCTGTGGGCGGGCTTATATGCCCGGGAGGGCTTACAAGTCATGCCCGCCCATTGGGCGGGCTTTGAAGTCTAGTGTATATATATATATATATATATATATATATATATATATATATATATATATATATATATATATATATATACACACACACACACACACACATAATAGCTTATATGAATCTACTTAGAACCTAGAATCACTTTTTCTTTTCCCTTTGGCCCTCTTAAGCTATAACGTTTAAAATGGAAATCTTCTATGTCCACTATTAGAAAACTCATGGTGATGAAGTGAAATGAGTTAAGTGGATTAATCATTAACATAGAAGTAAGATTAGATTTCTCGCGTTAGAAAACTATGGATGAAACAAGCTCTCCTAGACTATGGCATCAAGTTAGATAAGTGTGCGACAACAAAGGAGCTATAGATGTTAGGTTATACCCCATTCAACACTCTCGCATCAAACATATAGAATTTCGTCATCGCTTCCTTATGACCATAGGATATGTAGAAAAAGGTAGCATGTGATAATAGCCTTAACCAATTCCCTTGAGCATGAGATCTTTAACAACCATTTTTTAAAATCTAGGATTAATGGTATTTGTTGTCAAAAATCTAGTCTTTAAAAATATACAGAAACTTCACATTTTGGAAAAATGATTTTTTAGATGACTATTTCACTTTTCTATTAACACGTTTTACTATCTCATTTTTCTTCTTAATCTATGTCCATAATTCTGTTTTGATCAAAGTCAAAGATTGGGAATTCTTTTTCTTACCCATTCTTCATAAAACACATTTTGAAATAAAACCCAATCTATTTTATTCAAATAACTTTAACATCTACATAAAAACCCACTTTCAAACATTGTTGAATAATGCTAAAAACATTTTTTTAAATCATGCATGGTGATCTCATATTTGTCATATATATTTATGTACATGACATTTATAAGTGAACTAAGTCAAATCAAGCGGACCATGGTTTGTCTATTAAGATTTTCTTTGTAACAAGTCTAGAAGTCCATGCTATCTTAAGTTCCCATTTATTGCACATAGGCACACATTAGGATCCCTCAAATAGTTCATTAATCTTCCCACTTACATATAATTAAGAAAATACTTGGTGTAGTTTATTGTTTCCTAGTCCATATATATTACTTGCTTGATGAGTATGTTTACATGCTAGATGAAATTAGTTGTTTGCTTAATCTCTTTAATTAACATGTTTTGAATAAATATCTATTACATGCTTAATTGCCTCAAAGAGTTGGACATGCTTGAAACTAAACCCAAAAACACAACCCTTTCTACAATTTTCTGCCAAAAACCCATTTCCAGTAATCTGGAACCAATAGATGGGCGGCCCCCTTAAATCATAAGGCGGCCCCCTTAATATTTAAGGGGACCGGCCCCTTAATTAAGGGGACCGTCCATCTGATGGTCGAAGGTGCTGTTCCCTTTTCTTTCTTTTTTTTTTGCCCATTTCATCTTACACTTACCAAAATTCACAAGCATATCTTATTCCAATCCATCCAACAAATTCTATCCATTCCTTAATCCCATCATTTCTACACTATAAACACTCCCATTTCTCATAATCTTCCATCATCTCATCATGCCATTTCCCATCAAACCAAAGCCAAAAACCTCAAGGTTAGCAAGGATGACCGAAAAAACCCGTTTGGAGAAGAAAACCTAACCCCCGAAACAAGTCCATCTCAACAAATGATGTGGCTAAACAAACAACACCTCCACCCACATTTGTTCCCTACTATACTCCCAATCCTCAAGCTCATTCCAATGAACCCTTTCACAAACCTCATCATAATAACCGGCCATCCATCTTTACTCCCAAAAATACACCTTCATCTCATCCATATGATTCATATGAAGAGAATGATCAATCCCTAAACAATAATCCCAATCTCATTCACAACACCTCACATCTTATTCAACTTACCAATGCACCATCCAAAACACTCACCACTCTTGGAATATCCCCTTCTTCCATATCTCCATCCTCATCCACTCATAATTACCCAAGCTCACAAATGTCTCCACCACCAAGAGTATCACCACCACCTCCTACCAACTTACATGTTACTCCTATGTTACATGTTCAAACATCCATCCCAGATAACAACCATACTCCACCATTATCACCTTTCTAAACCACCCTCCAAAATTTACCTTCCTAAACCACACCATTCTTACACTATAAATACCCTTTTCCATCATTAGTGCTCATTCATCCATCATAACAACCACACTCCACCATCATCACCTTCTTCCAAACACTTGAAGTTCATTGAAGAACTTAAAGAAGCCCATGAACTTTGTGCTCTTCTTGCCTTACACCTTGCTCAATTGGATCAACTCCCTTCTAGCCCTCCTTCATCACAAAATAACCTCAACCTCCACCTACGTTCCAAACTACACATCTCAACCTTAAACCAACCACATTGAAACCTTTCAAAACCCTCATCATATTGGTCAAACATCCAACTTTACTTCCAACTACACACCCCAATTTCATCCACTTCCACCAAATGACCAAATCCACATTCCCATGGAAAAGGAAAAGTTTCGTGAAGAGATAAACCAAATCCATGACCGTAGTGATCTCCTTGCTATGCACCTTGCAACAAGGGCCAACCTCCATCCTCCATCCTCACCCTACTCAAATTGCTTACCTCACCCCCACAACTTGAATCAAGTTGATAATCATGTCAACTATTGTCCTTGTTGTGTCCTTCTCCAAAAACAAATCATTGCCTTAAATAAACATTTCACTTGTACCGAGTATCTTCTTACTAGATCTCATCCAACACCTCCACTAGCACAACACTCTAACCCTCATTCAACCGATTCCGCTCCAAACTCTCCACCTCCAAACTCTCCACCTCCAAAAATATACCTCTATTAATCAAACATCCTTACCCTCACTCAACCAATTCCATCCCAAACACTCTATCATCAACCATCTAAGCATAACTATATGCTTATTTTCCAAGCTTTCGTGTCGCAAGCAAGTCCGAAAGCTCTCTTTGGCAATTTAGGACCTTTTTCTTGTTATATGTTTCAAGCATACTAATTAATGTCTTGCTATGTGTTCTTAATATTTGTTTGCCATGATTATTGTTTTTATATTCCATATTTTGAATGTATGCTTGTACTTCTAATATATTTTTTGCAAGCATTCCATATCTCGATTCTTTGATGCCCTCAAACGAGGGGGAGCACACATCAAGGGGGAGTTCTCGTTCTGACAAATTTTGTATCTAAAGCTTGTCGGCATAACCTTTTTGATTCTACAAAAAGGGGGAGAAGTGAATATAAACTCACTAAATACTTGTTCAAAAATAAATTTTTGGATTTAATGAGTTTAAGTTTTGTAATCATCAAAAAGGGGGAGATTGTTGATATAAATAATGCCTAAAAACATTATTAATACTTCTTGATATCTCTATGTTTTGATAATCACAAAATATAAACTCATTAAACATAAACTTATTAAATAAACAAGTATTTAGTTGTAAATATTCATTTCTACAACTTAATCACTTAAGGTATGAATAAACAAATGCTTAATGCATTATATGATCAAAGGAACATTTTCTTAATCACTAGATTTTTTATAAAATGTCACAAACATTTTATATCTTTTAGAAAAACATTTTTGGTAATAAATAAAAAGGTTTAATCCATTATAAATTTATGAATTCAAATTTTCAACCAAAAATGGCAAAAATGTTCCAGAAAAACCTTCCCCACAAAAAGACAAAACTGGGCAACGGTCCAGATGGGCGGCCCCCTTAATTATACTATGCGCCCCTTTAATTTAAGGGGACCGCCCCGCTCCTTTGGGCCCCTATTTTTGCCTATAAATACTGGTTCATCCCTGGGCTTTTTCCTCACCTTTTGCACCCCAAAACCTTATGTTCTAAATCTCTTCTTATCCTTCCAAATCCTTTCTAAATCCTTTGATCATATATTCTTAAGCATTGGTTTCCAAGTGATCCAAGCTTCCACCATTCAAGTGCAAAAGAAGAATACTCCTTCAACAACTAGAGAAGAAGTATTGCAACTTAGTATCATCTTGCTACCTAAGTTGTTTGTGTAATCATTCATTCATTTGTGTATAAGTTGTGTATATTTGTTAGATAGGAGTGTGCATAATTGTTTAGGATAGATTAGTGTGTAAGTAGTGAAGTTGTGAAGAAGTTAAGGTATGTAAGTAGTGAAGGTGTGAAGAAGTAGAAGAGTACATAAGTAGTGCTAAGTTGTGTAGAAGTTGTGAATCCGTTATGTAGAAGTTGTGAAGCCTTTGTGTAGAAGTTGTGAAGCCGTTGTGTAGAAGTTGTGAAGCCGTCGTGAAGAAGGTGTGAATAATTTGTGAAGAAGTCATGTAGAAGTTATGAGATTGGTTCTAGCTACGATTAGGACCCGACATCTAGCTTTGTGTCGTTAAACCGGTGTAAGCTAAAGTT